>JASEVX010000001.1:226517550-227067349 GCA_031761405.1 Serripes groenlandicus | reverse complement strand
CACCTAAAACTAAAAATGCACCGATTTCTATGAAATTTGGTTTTCAAGTACATATAGGTGTTGTAAGATCATTTCCGGTATCGAAATTTTATCCCGAGGCAGCCATTTTTTATTCAAAATGGCCGCCTAAAACTAAAAATTCTCCAATTTCGATGTAATTTGGTTTTCAGGTAGATATGGTGTGTCGAGTTCATTCGGGTTTCAAAATGTTATCCCGCGGCAGCCATTTTAGATTCAAAATGGCCGCCTTCAACTAAAAATCCTCCGATTTTGATGAAATTTGGTTTTCAAGTAGATATAGGTGTGGCGAGTTCATTTCCGATATAGAATTTTTATCCCGCGGTCTCGATTTTATATTCAAAATGGCCGCCTTATACTAAAAATGTTCAGATTTTTGATGATATTTGGTTTTGAAGTAGATATAGGTCTGGCGAGTTCATTTCCGGCATCCAAATTTTATTATAGGCCGCTCAAACTTAAAAATTCTCAAATTTCAATGAAATTTATGTTTTCAAGTAAATGTAAATTTTATTCCGCTATGGCCATTTTTTATCAAAATGGCTGCCAAAACCTAAAACCTTAAAATGCTCCGATTTTGATGAAATTTGGTTTTCAAGTACATATATCTGTGGCGAGTTCACTCGCGTATTCACATTTTATCACGCGGCGCCCATTTGTTATTCAAAATGGCCGCCTAAAACTAAAATGCACCGATTTCTATGAAATTGGTTTTTCAAGTTACATATAGGTGTGGTGAGATCATTACCGGTATCGAAATTTTATCCGAGGCTGCCATTTTTTATTCAAAATGGCCGCCTAAAACTAAAAATTCTCCAATTTCGATGTTATTTGGTTTTCAGGTAGATATGTGTGTGTCGAGTTCATTCGGGTTTCAAAATGTTATCTCGCGGCAGCCATTTTAGATTCAAAATGGCTGCCTTCAACTAAAAATCCTCCGATTTTGATGAAATTTGGTTTGAAGTTAATTAGGTGTGGCGAATTCATTCCCGGTATCGACATTTTATCCGTGGCGACAATTTGGTGGTTTTGGGGATATATGTGACTTGCTTGCAATCACAATCAGTACTTGTTATTTTTCTTCTTCTTTACCTCCAATTTGTCCGGAGTTTTTCTAGGAGATGTATGGAGGGATCTTTATGAAAATTGGCACAAACATAGGTCTCCGCCTGAAGTTGCGCAGGTGGGTTTTAGAATTTTAAAGATGGCCACCATTTTCGAACGGGAAGCCGTCAAAAATCAAAAAATTTCAGTCCGTCATTTGTCCGCCTAGTTCTCCTACAATGTATAACATATTGATGCCAAACTTAGTAGAAAGAATCGACACCACATGATATTGTGTGTGCCAAAAAAGGAGGTAACTCCGTTCCTTTTTCCCAGAGTTATGCCCATTTTTAGACAACCGCCATCAAACATCAAGAAATTTCCGTATGTATTGTCCGGCCTACTTCTCCTACACCGTATAAGATATTGATGCCAACTTGGTAGAAATAATCACCACCACATTATATTGTTTGCGCTTAAAACAGAGGTAACTCCGTTCCTATTTTGCGGAGTTATGCCCCTTTTTATACTTGAAAAATGTTCAAAACCTCAATAAATTTTAAAACGCTCCGATTTCATTGAAATTTTGTTTTCAAGTAGACATAGGTATGGCGAGTTCATTTCAGGTATCGAAATTTCATCCCGCGGTTGCTATTTTTTATTCAAAATGGCCGCCGAAACCTAAAAATGCTCCGATTTTGATGAAATTTGGTTTTCAAGTACATATAAGTGTGGCGAGTTCATTCCCGGTATCGAAATTTTATTCCGTGACGGCCATTTTAAATTCAAAATGGCTGCCTAAAACTAAAAATGCTCCGATTTCGATGAAATTTGGTTTTCAAGTTGATATGGGTGTGGCGAATTCATTTCCGGTATTGAATTTTTATCCCTTGGCGGCTAAATTTTATTCAAAATGGCCGCCGAAACCTAAAAATGCTCCAATTTTGATGAAATTTGGTTTTCAAGTAAATATAAGTGTGGCGAGTTCATTTACAGTATCAAAAATGTTATCCCGCGGCGGTCATATTTTATTCAAAATGGCTGCCGAAACCTTAAAATGCCTCGATTTCGATGAAATTTAGTTTTCCGCAATAGGAAATTTTATCCAGCGGCGGCCATTTTTTATTCAAAATGGCCACCAAAACAAAAAAATACTCCGATTTCGATGAAATTTGGTTTTCAAGTTGATATGGGTGTGTCGAGTTCATTTCCGGTATCAAATTTTTATCCTGTGGTGACTATATTTTATTCAAAATGGCCGCCGAAACCTAAAAATGCTCCGATGAAATTTAGTTTTCAAGTAAATATAAGTGTGGGGAGTTCGTTTACAGTATTAACAATGTTATCCCGCGGCCGCCATATTTTATTCAAAATGGCCGCAGAAACCTAAAAATGTTTCGATTTCGATGAAATTTGGTTTTCAAGCAAATATAAATGTTATGCCGCGGTGGCCATTTTAGATTCAAAATAGCAGCCAAAACATAAAAATGCTCCAATTCAAGTAGATATACGTGTGTGGCGAGTTCATTTCAGGTATCGAAATTTTATCTTGTGGTGGCAATTTGCCGGTTGGGGATATATATGTGACTTGCTTGCAATCACAATCACCACTTGTTATTATTATTTTTTTGTTTTTTCTTAGTCCTGAACTTGTCCGCCAGTTTTCTCAGACATCGATGGTGCGATCTCTATCAAACTTCACACATACATAGATACTCACTCAAAGTGGTGCATCTAGCTTTTTTTTTTTTAAAATGGCGTTTCAAAATGGCCGCCATTTCTAGATTTTAAGTTTTGATGGTCCGATCTCTATCAAACTTCACACATAAATAGATACTCACTCAAAGGGGTGCATCCAACTTTTTTTTTTTTCAAAATGGCCGCCGTTTCAAAATGGCCACCATTTTGTGATTTCAAGTTTCCGCGCAATTTCTCAGACATCGATGGTGCGATCTCTATCAAACTTCACACACACATAGATACTCACTCAAAGTGCTGCACCCAACTTTTTTTTTTTCAAAATGGCCGCCGTTTTAAAATGGCCACCATTTCTTGATTTTATGTTTCGATGGTGCGATCTCTATCAAACTTCACACATGAATAGATACTCACTCATAGGGGTGCATCCAACTTATTTTTTTTCAAAATGGCCGTCATTTCTTGAATTCAAGTTTCCCTTGAATGTAAGTTTCAAAATGGCCGTCATTTCTTGAATTCAAGTTTCCCTTGAATATAAGTTTCAAACTTCACACATGAATAGATACTCACTCAAAGGGGTGCATCCAACTTTTTTTTTTAAAATGGCCGCCGTTTCAAAATGGCCACCATTTCATGATTTCAAGTTTCCGCGCGATTTCTCAGACATCGATGGTGGGATCTCTATCAAACTTCACACACACACTCACTCAAAGTGGTGCACTCAACTTTTTTTTTTTCAAAATGGCCGCCGTTTTAAAATGGCAAGCATTTCTTGATTTCGTGTTTCGATGGTGCGATCTCTATCAAACTTCACACATGAATAGATACACACTCTAAGGGGTGCATCCAACTTTTTTTTTCTCAAAATGGCCGCCATTTCTTGAATTCAAGTTTTCCTTGAATTTAAGTTTTAAAATGGCCACCGTTTCAAAACAAATGGCAGTGGGTGACTTTTTGTTTTTGCTTTAGCTAACACAGTATTACTTGATATCTATGCTTTTTTTTATTCTTCAAGTATGGCGGTTGTTTTTCCCAGATATGGGAAAAAATCAAATTCATATATTTTATTATGAACTAAAATTAAATTTAAGGCATTTTAAATCGTAAAATGCCCAATTTCAATTTCAATTAAATGTTTTTATATCGTGATAAATCTCTGGTTCTATGGAATTTTTGTCAGTCAGGGATGAAGGACTGACTACTTCCGTGTCGTTCCTTGGAGCGTACATGTAACAAAAGTATGTTAGGTAAGTATTTACCAACAGGAGATGTATTTTTATTTAAATATTTAAACCAGGTACGTTTCTCTGGTCGTCATTACATGTGTGTGAAAACAGTGGAACACGGACACCATTCGTTGTTTATGTAATAGGACGTGTGTCTACGTCACATTGAGCGAGACGATTTAGTGAATTGGTTTTACTGTCGTCTTTTTATTGGCGAACGGGAAACAATATTTCATACCCAGTTTCATTTATTCTCCAACCTTTTCGTAAAGATGTTAGTTCACACGAAATGTACACAGCACCTTTATGACCTTAGCTATCGATTTAGAAATAAGTAAAGATAGACTTGAGGAAATAAATGTTCAATCTGTTCGACAGACCGCTCTTTATACATAACCAAAATGGCGACTCCCATGGATTTAGCTAGGGTCATTTCAGAAAGCTGCATGGGTTATGAAAAAAAAGGAATCTCACACTTGTAACATATGAACGTCTTATTTTTTTGACACCTTGCTCTTTATGCATTGTCTTGGACTCTTCCAAATTGAACAAATACATATTTCGCCACTTACTAGTATTTAGTGAACCACGTTTATATTTACTGACAGAGTGGAAAACAGTTCATGCAGAAATAATTCAAATTGATCATTACGAGTAAAATCGAAAGTCTCCTTACGTTGTTTTTTCTAAGGCCTTCTGTAATATGAGTATAGGCGGTACCTATTTCGGGTAAACATTTAATATGTTAATAGGCAAAGACTAGGTTGTATGAAAGTAAGAACAATTAATTATGCTGTGTTTGTTCCCAAACAAGAAAGAATCCAAAAAATCATGTTGAAATAAACCTAAACTTATCATGTAGTTAAGTTTAATTAGTACATATCTGTTTTATTTTGTTATAGGGTCAGGAGTGCAACAGACTGTGAGATTTCCAGGGATGTTGATGGAAAAAAACACTAGACGTCATTGAATAATGTTCTAATTTCTTTTTATAAATGCCAGTTATTTGTAAACTAGTAAGAAATATAATTGGAAACTAACTCTTGCCATGGTTGATTCATTGACTTGAGCTTAACATTTTTTCAATAGAATTTCAGATCACCTAACATTTTTCCCCCTGGCTTTCTAGAAAAAATACTCCACACAACAATCTTCAAAGGCAACTGGCTACCTTTGAATGATCTGGTTCAATGTATAGTTTTGAGACAAAGATGAAGACACTATGCATAAAGACTGGGAAAACTGTACTTTTTTACAAATATTTTCAATGGTCTCATGTATAAGATATTTCAATAGTGTGTGTCTATATAAGGGAGATGAGTTCAATTATGTAGGATTAATAGAAATTCCACATTTTATTCTTTAAATTATTATCCGATATGCTGCTTTAAATAACTGAAGGAAAAACATAGAAATGTTAAATTATTTTGAGTTAAAATTGTTGACACATATGAAAACACTGGAGAAACGGACCACATGCTCATGTTCAGCAATTTCTCCATTTGCCATAATGTTTCCAATTCTATTAATTAATTTAACTTTGACTTTCGCTTTTTTTACGTCAACAGTGTCAATGTCATCTGCTGCAGGTTTTATGTATGTTGGAATGGGTTAAGTTTAGCCCCTTGCCTGATGTAAATGGCTTGATGTCTGTGACTAATATGAATACATTGTCGGAATGTTGTACAATTGCTCCAAAATGAACAATATCTTCCTATCCAACACTATCTTCACTTTCAACCCCTATCTCCTTTGCTGGTCTTTAATGTGTAAGATATGAAACAGCATCGGTTTATTTGTTAATAAGTACAAGTTTCAACAACTGATTATGTATACATATATATGAAACATATCGTTTGACAATATAGATAGGGAAGGATATGATCAGAACTTGAAAATGCTCTGTTTCTCAGAGTCATCATTGTTGATCAACTTCATTTTTCTGATTGTTATTGATCAATTATAAAAGTAAAGAGTAAATAACTGTTAAATAAAATGTTTTCAATAGAAGCCTGGATAATAATGTGATAAGCGTTTCATATAGACAACTCTGATGATTCCCCACAACATAACTGTTTCATGTATAAACTGTTAAGTTTAGTTGCTTCTTTCAAAACATGTTCCTGCTGATATTTGAACTGAGAACTCTTGTTAATTAAAACAGGTGTTTTACCATTAAACTACAGTTTGTGTTTTAACTTTTAGCAGCAGTTCATAAAAATATGTTTAATTCCATTACCAGTATGTAATATAAAGTATAAAAATTTATTTGATACAAACATGAGTACAATCCTAGATTTACCCGTTTTTACCATGTTTAATGTATAGATAAGACAATTTCACACAGAAAAAAAATGGAATTAACAAAATATTACACAGAAAACAGATACATTTCACGTTATATGATTAAAACTCTTTAATTATGGAATTTTCGACCACTTGGTCTTTATCAAGATTAAATAAATACAACAGAAATGTATGTACAGTCTATCTTTGTTTCGAATAGATCAAAGTGTTAAAGATCAAAGATTGAAGATTAAAGATTTTAAGATTAAATATTTTTAATCATAGAAAATGTTTTACTGACTTTCTTCCCTTTGGAAGACATAATATACAAAGAGATACATTTCAGTTATATCTAATAACAGAACACTAATGTGAGGTCCCCGGGTGACTTATTACTGAAATTAATTTGTGAACTGCCTTTAAGTTTTTCATAATATAGCTTTTTTGGTTTAAAAAAAAAGGAACTACTGATTCTAGTCTTACTTTCATATTTTGACAAAGACTAGATCATAGCCATAGCTGCTTTCCCGGCTAAACTTTACAATGTAAAAAAAGGAATGAAATTTACTGCATTATATTGATAAAAGTATTATGGTCAATAACACTGGACAGTCGAGGATATGATATTGTAGGTGTTTCTTGAATGGGGGCAACATTAGACAGGACGGGTTCGGCTTCAAATGACCTACTTCAAGGGTAAAACACTACTGAAAAATACCGTGTAAGAAATTACTGGGGTACGAAGTTACTGTATTCCAAACAATATGAGTAAAGGCGGTACATATTTCGGGTAAACATTTATTTACTTTTGTAATCGGTAAATCATTCCCCATGATCTGAAGTTAACCCCTCGCAGGACCATCAGTGATTTGTCCATAATTTATATACGAGTCCTACCGTCCTAAGTAAATAAACTAAAAACCCTCATTTGGTTGAGCAGATATTCAACTTATAAATATGTCCAAGATTTGAAATCCATGAAATAATAAATAATCCACTTGCCATTCATAAAGTACTTCCAATGAAATTATTCTATAATTTACGGAACTTCATTTGTGACGAGTAACACTATCCATTTATTCCTTTCCTATCATTTCTGTCGTTTTCCTTTTGGGTATTTATTCCTCAGTTGCGTTTTAATAAAATAATGACGCCATATTACAGAAGTTTGGATTTGTAACTTCCGGAAAGTCAGAAAACCCTTATAAGTTTTTATTTTAACTCGTTTTAAAAATAGACGACGAGTGTTATTAAACACAAATTCTCACACTAAAAAACACATGTGCTCGTTCCTTTATCGAGTACGTATTATCATATTTAATTTTTTCCTCTAGAAGTTTTTTTTGTTTCGATATTTTCTTTTCATTCATTCAAAACGTACGAGTATCGTGACTGCATCGAAAAAATTCACTCTGGACACAATGCGGTATTACAAACAGGTTCTTGATATTCATGTATGTTTCACGCGCGATTTCATCACCATCCTTTAGAAATACGTATTATTTAACATTTGTGTATTGATTCCTTGTTAAGTATAGCTGAAATAAACAGATTATTACATTTCCGATATTTGTAATAACAAAACAGATTGAGTCTTAAAAATTGGTATTACAAAACGGGTTCTTGTTATTCTTGTATGTATTTTTAATTTTTTCTGTCTTAACCTTTTGAAATAAGACCATATTAATATTATAACATAGGTTTAATCTCTAGTCTACATGGACGTCTTATCAATAGTCAACATGGACGTCTTAATCACTAGTCAACATGGACGTCTTAGTCACTGCTCAACATGGACGTCTTAATCACAAGTCAACAAGGACGTCTTAATCACTAGTCAACACGGACGTCTTAATCACTAGTCAATATGGACGTCTTAATCACTAGTCAACATGGACGTCTTAATCACTAGTCAACAAGGACGTCTTAATCAATTGTCATCATGAACGTCTTAATCACTTGTCGACATGAACATCATAATCAATAGTCAACACGGACGTCTTAATCACTAGTCAACACGGACGTCTTAATCACTAGTCGACATGGACGTATTAATCACTAGTCAACATCTACGTCTTTATCACTAGTCGATATTGACGTCTTAATCTCTAGTCAATATGGACGTCTTAATCTCTAGTCGACTTGGACGTCTTAGTCAATAGTCTACATGGACGTCATAATCAGAAGTCAACACGGTCTTCTTAATAACTAGTCGACATAGACGTCTTAATCACTAGTCGACATAGACGTCATAATCAATAGTCAACATGGACGTCTTAATCACTAGTCAATATGGAAGTCTTAATCTCTAGTCGACATGGACGTCTTAATCACTAGTCTACTGGACGTCTTAATCACAAGTAAACATAGACGTCTTAATCTCTAGAAAACATGGACGTCTTTATCACTTGTCAACATGGACATATTATCAATAATCAACATGGACGTCTTAATCGCTTGTAAACATGGACGTCTTAATCACTAGTCAAAATGGACGTCATAATCAATAGTCAACATGGACATCTTAATCACTTGTCAACAAGGACGTCTAAATCACTAGTCAACATGGACGTCTTGATCACTTGTCGACATGAACGTCTTAAACACTAGTCGACATGGACGTCTTAAACACTAGTCGACATGGACGTCTTAATCACAAGTCAACAAGGACGTCTTAATCACTAGTCAACATGGACGTCTTAATCACTAGTCAACATGGACGTCTTAGTCACTGCTCAACATGGACGTCTTAATCACAAGTCAACAAGGACGTCTTAATCACTAGTCAACACGGACGTCTTAATCACTAGTTAATATGGACGTATTAATCACTAGTCTACATTGACGTCTTAATCACTATTCGACATGGACGTCTTAGTCACTGCTCAACATGGACGTCTTAACCACAAGTCAACATGGACGTCATAATCTCTAGTCTACATGGACGTCTTAATAACAAGTCAACACGGTCGTCTTAATCACTAGTCGACATGGACGTCTTAATCACTAGTCGACATGGACGTCTTTAAAATCACTAGTCAGCATCGACGTCTTAATCACTAGTCCAGATGGAGGTCTTAATCACTAGTCAACATGGACGTCTTAATAAGTTTGAGTTTATTATATCCAGACTCGCATTGCATACTAACATTCCTTCATCTACATATTTTAACCATGTGTCAATAAGTCTAACTAGAGCCGTATTGCAGGAATGATTTTTACGAAATCCCGACTGTGTTCGATGTAGAATGTTCGTTATAGTGAATTAAGCCTGAGTGTGTTGAGCAGTACGTCTTTCGAATCTTATGAAAGGGTTGGTAATATAGATATTGGGCGGTATTTGCTTGGAGGGTCGTCCTTATCTCTAGATATATAGATAGGTATATCCTTTGCGCTTTTAAAAATGTCAGGGAATGTGCCCGTTGTAATACTGTTATTTATAATCGATGTTATGCAGAGTGTTATGACATAACCACAATGTTTTAACATATTTGGACCTATTCCATTTAGACCTGTTGCTTAATTCGTGTTTAATCTACCTATAATGTTTCCGACTTCAAGTGGCCTTATGAATTCAATATCAAATTAGTGGTATTTTAAGTGAGTGTTCATGTTTTACTTAAGATAATCAAAATTTGTATTATCAAAATCATTCTAAGATATCAAATTTGAAATGTTAACATAATATTTATTTAATTCATCAGTGATATTTTGCTTTCCTTGAATTGTATTATTATCTCCGATGAGTCGTTACGGAAATTACTAGATTTTCTTTATTAAGACGTGAAACATCTTTTAAGTGTTTCTATATGTATTTTGAGTCTTTATTTTCACTGATTGCTTTATTAAAGAAATATTTTTTGCTTCTTTTAATCATTGATGATATTTAGTTTTTTATTATTTTATATTGGTCAAAATTGCCATTTTTGTGATTTGTGTTTCGTTTATGAATTAGCCATTGTATTTCCCCTGTGAAGCATTAGGTTGTTGTTCTGGTTTAATTCGTTTTGTTTTAATAGGTGCATTCTTTGACAATGTACTTTCTAATAGTTCATAGAATAAACTTAATGCTGCGTTGGGGCCAGCTATCGTTTCAATGTTATACAGACTAGAACAATCTAAGTCTTGTTGAAATTTTGAGTCCTCAAATGTCGTAAAGAATCTATATTGTAATGTTTTGTGTTCAGTTGATGCTTTATCACAAATCTTGTCCATAGTAGATCGTGTAAAACATGTAGGATAATGATCACTAATAGACCGTTTTGATACAAATACTTCATTTACTCGACCGGCACTATTCGTATAAATATGATTAATACAAAAAAACACAATAAATGGGTTTGTTCGCTTATAGTTAACAGGTGTGAGATTTTTTTTTTTTTTTTTTTCTATAACCCATGAAGCTTTCTGAAATGAAACTGGAAAAATCCATGGGGGCAGCCATTTTGGATATGTATAAAAAGCAGACGTAAAACACAGATTGAAAATTATTGTCGGCTTTTTTTTTTTTTTTTTAAATCGGTATTTTGGGTATGTATAAAATGAGCAGAGAAACACGGATTGAAAATTATTGTCGTCTTTTTAATCATTTTTTTTTAAATCGATATTTAAAGAAATATGTTTTCCCGTTCGTCAAAAAAACGACAGCATTAGCCTCCTACGCCCGAAACTAAATTTTGACTGTATCCTAGCAAACTTTACGTTACACTTCATCTTGGCGTAACGTCAATGAAGCGACGTCGTTTCCCGCAAAAAAGTGGTATCAACAGGAAAGACCCCAAATTCCTATACATGAGCTATTGACTCACTCATTCAAAGTATAATTATTTATCAAACATTGTGGCAAAAGGATAACTTTCTCATAAGAAGCAATTGTTCTTGTGGCGACAATCTTTTCCTAAATCGTCTGTTGCATAGGCCTCAGAAACCGTCTCTAATAGGGAAAGGGTTTAGCAGAAATGAGAAATGTGACCCCTTACATAATTTGTTCCAGTCATATTGACTGGTTGAAAAAGGCAGTCGCCAGGTGGCATCAGAAAAGGGCTGATCTATTTGCTTTTTTTTTTTTGCCATAATGCAGGCGATCGATTAAGGATCATCTTGGCCCTCATGTTTTAACCTCGCTCATTATAAATGTATTCCTTGATTGTCTGAAAGTCTTTACTTTATTATTTTCTGTTCAAATAACAGACAACAGCAATACGAATTCCAAATATGTTTTAATAATGCAAGAAACATGACATTAACATTATTATTGTCTAGTCAATTACTTATAAATCCTTTTTTATGGCCAAAGTATGCTCTTTAATTTTTGTTTATAATTATCTTGCGGTTTTTTTTTCGTAAATAGGTAGCACCTATAGATATATTAGTAGTACTGCTTCGTTTTGTCACCCGAGTCGGTGTTTCAACGAGTAGATCTAAACCAAATTTTGCTGCAACATCATTCCATTTAGAATTGCCATATTTTGTGTGCTCATTACTTGGTGAATATTGAATATTTATTATTTCCTAAGACGTAAAAATCGAGGCTAAGCCGGTCTGTGATTTCTAATTGTGTCTCATATAAATCAATCCACGATTGAGTTGAACTAGAAGGTCTATAGACAATATTTATCAAGAATTGTTGTTTGTTACTTTTGTTAAGCTGTATCCAAATTGATTCAATATTAGTGCACTCAATATTATATCGCCTTATGTAGGATATATCTTCCGATATATATACTACTATGTCACCGCCTTGTTTGTATGTGCGATCCTTACGTTCGAACGTATACATTGGGATATTAATTGCCCGATCGTTAACATCATTATTTAAAAATGTTTCACACAATCCAATAACGTGTAGTTTTGCCGTTTTCAATAATTGGAGTTTGATTTCGTCTCACTTAGGCAGTAAACGGTGAACATTCAGGTTTAACAATATGAAAACCTTTGTTGTTAAAGTTGAGTACTTGATCGTATGCATTTTATTAAGTTACATTGCAGCATTCTTTTTTAATTTTACTACTAGTAGTTGTGTTGCTTATATCCGGTGATAGAACAAACCGGTAATTTTCGTTGGTAATTTTTACAGACCTTCGAAATATCAGTACACGTATTATGTGCAATGCAGTCATCGCACGATTCATCCATACCAATTTTTTATTTGGAATATTATCAAATAAATATGAACCACATATATCATAATTGAAAATGCTGTGTTTCTGAAGTACATCATAAGTATAATTGTTTTCAAATACCAGGTTAGTGGAATACGTCTTTGGTATTTCAGAATTATTATTACACTGTAGTTTATCAAGTAACAGTCTTCACATATATCGCTTAAAATATCAAATTTGTTTCTACATTCTGGAGGCCTGTCACCAGACCGCTACCACTGCCTCTGACGTCTGCAGTCACGTGTGGAATGATTGTTAAGTCCGCAGTGTGTATACGTGCTGTTTTGTCTTATGTAACTGTGACGTCGTCGGCATGGAACGTCCGTTTTGAAACCAGAACCGGCAATCCTCTGTTGTGTGATTGTTACAGTAACATACCTGATACCGCATGTAAGGACTTCTGCCACTTCCGCCGCCATTGTGTGTGTCCTGACGACGGGGCCTGTATCCGCCGAAACTGCACGGATGTTATGTTAGCCCCATCACACGAAAACCGACCTTCTGGGGGTTTAACCCTTTCCCACATACAACAAATCTGCAGCAGATGACTTTGAAAACATCTAGGCAAAACAGGGAAAAGAACTATACATGAATGTTTAATTTCTTAAAAAAAGTTGAAATCATTGTGGCAATTAAGATGAATGTCGTTTTGAATACTTGCTTCGTCAGTTTCGGGACATAATCCTCCTCAAGTGGCTTTCGATATGTTTACAGATAGTCCGTAGGGAAACTGCTCGCCATTGTTTCACACATATCACGACGACCAGTGCACCTACCTATGTGTCTCATGGTTTTCTCACACCAGTATTCCACAAAACAGTCTTTCCAAGCAACTGACTGCTTTTCCACATATACTTATAGCCCAATTAGTGGAAGACGAATGATCTTTTCGGTTTGACTTTTGTTTACCCTCAGAAATGATGTCGTCCGAGTTTGGAAACGAACTCACCTTAATTGAACAGCGCGCGTCGCTATAGGGGTTAGACCCGTTTGCAAAAGGATGCAAGTTAGCATGAATAGTGTAGGTCCACTTGTTAACAAGCTTATATGTTTGATCTGACTAAGCGGGTGTACAGGCTGATCAGGATCTACATTTTTCACAGAGGCCAATTTGTACAGTTTCTCATGGACGGGCTCATATGACGAGAAGCTAATCAGTCTGTGTGACGTAGCCCATTGTATCGGTCCAGATCATACTTGTCATAGTCTCGACCGCGCCCATAAGTATGCATCGTTAACTCGTTTTGCCTGATGAAGCTCAGGTATATGTTTACGTATACTTGGGAGAGGTCAGTCACAGCATGCTTATTCTCTTATTTTAGCTTATCCATACATGAATTGTGCTACAGGAGAACCAAGTCGGTAACGACGAGTGCTATCAACACAGGAGTCGTGTGTTCGAACACCGGCTCGACCATACATTCTTTCCGATGATACAAATCATTGGCATTGTTACACATTTGCTAAATACTCTAGTGGGAAGGTAGCCAGTTGCCGTTAACAAATGTTGATTGGGGTACAGGTGCGAAGAGGTCGGAAAAACACTTTAGGTGAACTGACCATCGTGATATAACTGAAATTCCTTTGAAATCGGCGTTAAACTCCAATCAGTCAAATAGGAAAATCCACCTTACGGTATTTGTCAGTCGATCAATACGCGCAGTTTGATAGGGCTCTGCAATGTTCGCCGAATATTTGACGACGTGTTCGACAAACATTGTGTTTTGGGATAAGGTCAGACAACATGTATGCGAATGTTAGAGTAATGAGCCGTTCCATGGGAATACCAACATTATGGACTCTGCGTTATCCGCACATGCTAATTCGGGCCGACACGTTCCGTCTCAGTAATGATTCCTGAAACAGAAACTCCACGGGAGGTGAAAAGTGTCTGTCCGGGTTAGCCTGCGCGGCATGCTTAGTCTGACCCGGGTCGATACTTTAGTCAAAGTCCATATTGTTGGTTTTCTCGTGGAACGGCTCATTAGTAACTGAGTCACGATTATGGTTTGTATTTACAATAGCGCACAATGAAAACTCGCCACAAGTGTAGTACCAAAACATATGGTACCGGAAAGTCTATAATACTTCAAATCACCATATGAGCCGTCCTGCGAGAAAACCAACATTGTGGACGTAAAGTATCGACCCGGATAAGCTGAAGCATGCCGCGCTGGCTAGTCCGGACCAACACTTTTCGCCTGTGGATTTTCCGTTTCAGGAATCATTACTCTATACCTCTATCCGTCTGAGACGGAATGTGTCGGCCCGGATTAGCATGCGAAGACTGCGGGGGCTGATCTGGGTTGATACATTACGCAGAATCCTTAATGTTGCTTTACTCGCGAGACGGCTCATATGCGGTTCTATGCTTTTTTAAAGTATGCTGCAATAATATGCAGAATTCCTGGGGTCTTTTGAAAAAGACAAATTGCATGTATGGATTCCGAATGATTCTAAATTGTTATTTTTTTTTCTTTCTTTAAAACAGATAGTCAAACGCTGTAGCAGGAATCGACGTGACCCGGTGATGTCAAAGGATCAACTAATGTATAGGAAAGCAGTGACAACTGGAAAACTATAGTATATCAATATCGCACATACAACTACTTAGTAGCTGGGAGGTACATAGACGAGATACTACTCACATTAATAGAGTTACGCCATTATGAAATTATTTCAAGAAAAATGGTCTCGAACCTGTTCCCTCAAGACATTTCTTATAATAGTGTCTTTAATAATAACCATGCAATACTTAGTGTTTCAATTAATCTATATGAATGAAAATGCCTGGTTTTATGTTGGACCAATGGCAAATTACTGGAGTGTTCTAAAGAATATGTCTGGATTATATAAAACTGAGTGTCCGATTATACCTCCGGGCTTACGTAAGTATAAAATTAAATTTCATATTTCATGCAGAATAAACCCCTTTACCACCAATATACGCATGTTGACGTTATCGTTCTTTGGTGAAGTGGTCAATGAACAATCCATCTTTAGCCACAATGGTTTCATTTCTTTTCAATAATAAACCTTTCCATTATAAAGAGAATCTATAATTTTTGCCTAGATCTTTTCCAAGTCGTCGGTTGTGGATTTGTTGTATGTGGGAAAAGAACTGTATGAACAGTGCATAAATAGATCAGACTACACACCGGGTGTACTATCTGATATGTATCTACATTTGCAATTGTCTTATGGTTGGGTTTCTTGATCTTACTTTTTAGCTCGACTTTTCGAAGAATATGAGAGCTATTACAGTCACTTGTGCGTCGGCGGCAGCGGTGGCGTCGGCGTTGCAACTTTTGTTAAAGTTTTGCTTGCAAGGCTTTTTCTTACAAACCACAGATGCTACTGCTTTGAAACTTATTGGACATCATCAAATGACCTTGCAGGTCAAGTCCCAATACTCTATATAATATTTTGATACAATAATGCACATTTTTGCGTGCAACTACATTAAGAGTCCATATCTCTGTAGTTACGCGATGCATTGCATTGAAACATTATACAACGCTTTCCAACCATCACACCTATTTATATTATTAGGTTAAATAACTCTATCCTGCATTTACGGCAAGTTACAACTCTTTTTAGACATAGAAATTATGGTTAAAGTTTTGCGTGCAACGACATTAAGAGGCCCTATCCTAGTAATTAATTGATGCATTGCATTGAAACTTTATACAACACTTTCCAACCATCACACCTATATAAACAATCAAGTTTGATAACTCTTTCCAGCATATAATGCAAATTGTAGCCCTTTTTTTACTTATAAATGTGTGTGTGTGTGTGTGTGTGTGTGTGTGTATGTGTGTGTGTGTGTGTGTGTGTGTGTGTGTGTGTGTGTGTGTGTGTGTGTGTGTGTGTGTGTGTGTGTGTGTGTGTGTGTGTGTGTGTGTGTGTGTGTGTCTCTCTCTCTCTCTCTCTCTCTCTCTGCCCCCCCCCCCCCTCTCTCTCTCTCTCTCTCTCTCTCTCTCTCCTCTCTCTCTCCTCTCTCTCTCTCTCCCTCTCTCTCTCTCTCTCTCTCTCTCTCTCTCTCTCTCTCTCTCTCTCTCTCTCTCTCTCTCTTTCTCTCTCTCTCTTTCTCTCTCTCTATGTGTACTATCCGGGTAAGCCTGCGTGGCATGCTTCGGCTGAACAGGGTCGATACTTTACGCAGTGTCCACAATGTTGGTTTTCTTACGGTATGGCTCATATTATTGGAGAACACTAATGGTTAATAAGATACCAATCATTTCGATAACAAAACACAGCAGCCCGCCTCGGTGATGTAGTGATTAGAACGTCCGCATCGAAAGCGGGTTCGATCTCCGGGCGGGTTGTGGGGATGGTTTTGTACGCCTCGAGAGCGGGTTCGATCTCTGGTCGGGTTGTTGGGATGGTTTTGTACGCCTCGAGAGCGGGTTCGATCTCCGGTCGGGTTGTTGGGATGGTTTTGTACGCCTCGAGAGCGGGTTCGATCTCTGGTCGGGTTATGGGGATGGTTTTGTACACATCGAGAGCGGGAGACCAGGGTTCGCTCTCCGATCGGATTGTTGGGATGGTTTTGTACGCCTCGAGAGCGGGTTAGATCTGCGGTCGGGTTGTGGGGATGGTTGTGTACGCCTCGAGAGCGAGTTCGATCTCTGGTCGGGATTGTGGGGATGGTTTTGTAAGCCTCGAGAGTGGGTTCGATCTCCGGTCGGGTTGTGGGGATGGTTTTGTACACATCGAGAGCGGGAGACCAGGGTTCGCTCTCCGATCGGATTTTTGGGATGGTTTTGTACGCCTCGAGAGCGGGTTAGATCTGCGGTCGGGTTGTGGGGATGGTTTTGTACGCCTCGAGAGCGAGTTCGATCTCTGGTCGGGTTTGTGGGGATGGTTTTGTAAGCCTCGAGAGTGGGTTCGATCTCCGGTCGGGTTGTGGGGATGGTTTTGTACACATCGAGAGCGGGAGACCAGGGTTCGCTCTCCGATCGGATTGTTGGGATGGTTTTGTACGCCTCGAGAGCGGGTTAGATCTGCGGTCGGGTTGTGGGGATGGTTTTGTACGCCTCGAGAGCGAGTTCGATCTCTGGTCGGGTTTGTGGGGATGGTTTTGTAAGCCTCGAGAGTGGGTTCGATCTCCGGTCGGGTTGTGGGGATGGTTTTGTACGCCTCGAGAGCGAGTTCGATCTCTGGTCGGGTTTGTGGGGATGGTTTTGTAAGCCTCGAGAGCAGGTTCGATCTCCGGTCGGGCTGTGGGGATGGTTTTGTACGCCTCGAGAGCGGGTTCGATGTCCGGTCGGGTTGTGGGGATGGTTTTGTACGCCTGGTGAGCGAGTTCGATCTCTGGTCGGGCTTGTGGGGAAGGTTTTGTAAGCCTCGAGATCGGGTTCGATCTCCGGTCGGGTTGTGGGGATGGTTTTGTACGCCTCGAGAGCGAGTTCGATATCTGGTCGGGTTTGTTGGGATGTTTTTTTAAGCCTCGAGATCGGGTTCGATCTCCGGTCGGGTTGTGGGGATGGTTTTGTACACATCGAGAGCGGGAGACCAGGGTTCGCTCTCCGATCGGATTGTTGGGATGGTTTTGTACGCCTCGAGAGCGGGTTAGATCTGCGGTCGGGTTGTGGGGATGGTTTTGTACGCCTCGAGAGCGAGTTCGATCTCTGGTCGGGTTTGTGGGGATGGTTTTGTAAGCCTCGAGAGTGGGTTCGATCTCCGGTCGGGTTGTGGGGATGGTTTTGTACGCCTCGAGAGCGAGTTCGATCTCTGGTCGGGTTTGTGGGGATGGTTTTGTAAGCCTCGAGAGCAGGTTCGATCTCCGGTCGGGCTGTGGGGATGGTTTTGTACGTCTCGAGAGCGGGTTCGATGTCCGGTCGGGTTGTGGGGATGGTTTTGTACGCCTGGTGAGCGAGTTCGATCTCTGGTCGGGCTTGTGGGGAAGGTTTTGTAAGCCTCGAGATCGGGTTCGATCTCCGGTCGGGTTGTGGGGATGGTTTTGTACGCCTCGAGAGCGAGTTCGATATCTGGTCGGGTTTGTTGGGATGTTTTTTTAAGCCTCGAGATCGGGTTCGATCTCCGGTCGGGTTGTGGGGATGGTTTTGTACGCCTCGAGAGCGGTTTCGATGTCCGGTCGGGTTGTGGGGACGGTTTCGTACACCTCGAGAGCGGGTTCGATGTCTGGTCGGGTTGTGGGGATGGTTTTGTACACCTCGAGAGCGGGTTCGATCTCTGATCGGGTTGTGGAGATGGTTTTGTACGCCTCGAGAGCGTGTTCTATCTCTGGTCGGGTTGTGGGGATGGTTTTGTACGCCTCGAAAGCGGGTTCGATCTCTGGCCGGGTTGTGGGGATGGTTTTGTACGCCTCGAGAACGGGTTCGATCTCTGATCGGGTTTTGGGGATGGTTTTGTACGCCTCGAAAGCGGGTTCGATCTCTGGTCGGGTTGTGGGGATGGTTGTGTACGCCTCGAGAACGGGTTCGATCTCTGGTCGGGATGTGGGGATGGTTTTGTACGCCTCGAGAGCGGGTACGATCTCCGGTCGGGTTGTGGGGATGGTTTTGTACGCCTCGAGAGCGGGTTAGATCTCTGGTCGGGTTGTGGGGATGGATTTATACGCCTCAAGAGCGGGTACGATCTCCGGTCGGGTTGTGGGGATGGTTGTGTACGCCTCGAGAGCGGGTTAGATCTCTGGTCGGGTTGTGGGGATGGTTTTGTACGCCTCGAGAGCGAGAGACCAGGGTTCGCTCTCCTAACGGGTTATAATGTTCCCAGTTATGAACTACTTATTGAACAGCGCGCATCGCTACAAACTATGCTTGGAGACCGTGCCGATATCCATCTTCATTTGAAATTCGTTAACATATATTGAATAGCACAACTTGCATGCCAATAAATTACAAGCCGGTAGGCGACGTGGGATTCGCCTTTGCATATATATATATATATATATATATATATATAGAAGAACTAGTGTGACAGGGTCACTATTGTGATGACTTTGTGAACACTGGTGAAAAGTGTGCAGCTTGTAAAAACACTCTCTGGTCAACCAAACATGTTTTATTACCATGCCAAGACGCATCCTTCTACACTCCAACCGTTTCGCCTTGGTATATTTTGCAAACTTCCGGCTCTAGCTCGGAAACCCGAGGTCGGAGGTAAATCACGTAAAAAACCTGTTTGTAGCTCATGAATAGCTCTATCAGATGGTGAATTAAATCGTTATCGAATACTACCACTGCAGCGCTAGGGGCGATTGAAGTCAAATACGACTGAAAATAGATACCCTATCCTTGAAAGGGTGTGTTCCCGGAACGCCTACTCGACTTATAGTGTATTAGGGAATTAGGGGGCCTTGTAAAGGGTAAATTATAGATTTATTTTGTAGATGACTTTGGAACTCTTGATTATAAACTTTTGATATTGATTTAAAAAAAAAATATATATCTTTATTACAATATTACAAATTATCATTCAAACACAAAATAATTAAATTAAAATTAAAATCTTCGAGATAATGAGTGGGATGACACGAGCAGAGAGATAATTGATGAACTGCCGACATTTAATGTCGCCAAATCTACCCTGTATAGAGCTCTTAGAAAACAGACAACTCCACTTCCAAAGACAAAGACAGCCATACTTCTAGACGGAAGATGGACAGAAACAGCTACTGGAGATAGGTTTCTATTGTCCGACGACAACCTCGAGAACAGCCGTATGATAGCCTTCGCCACTACTGAAAACCTCAAAAACCTATCAAATTCAAACACGTTCTCCTGCGATGGAGCATTTTACACATGCAACAGCCTCTTCCACCAGATATATACGCTACACATTCAGATTGAAGACACAGTTACCCCAGTGATCTACGCCTTCTTACCAGGAAAGAGCTCAGCAGTTTACCAACGATTCTTCAGTCTTATTCAAGAAAAGATGACAGACATTGGTTTCAGATTTACCCCAACCAGTGTCCTACTTGACTTTGAGACAGCCGCCCACAATGCCGTCAACGAGATATTTCCAGGAATCATCACCAAAGGATGTTTCTTCCATCATACCCAATGTATTTGGCGGAGAGAACAGGCGACAGGTTTTCAGATTCCATATAAAGACAATGAAGATGTAAAGTTATTAGTAAGACGGTCGGCAATTCTTCCTTTGGTTCCTCTATATGCCATTAAATATATCTGGTTTCAGGCCCTAGAAGACAGAGATATAACCCAACTGACTGAAAAAAATCACTGATTGTGTTACAGAACAGTGGGTAGAGGGAGATAGAACTCTGTGGAATCATTTTGGAACTGAGGGACCCCGAACCACCAATACCATTTTTTTCAACTGTATAAATTTGTAAGTGTTTAAATTCAGATTGAAGCGTAATACATACAAAATAATATTTTTTGTTTATAAAAGAACAAATCTGACCATGTTCAATTATCTTGTTATAATGATAATCAATCAAGTCCACATACATCTATCACTTATAACTGCCCTTTAAAAGGCCCCCTAATCCCCAATTTTGACCATTTTTAGATTAAATCGAGTAGGCGTTCCGGGAACAAACCCTTGAAAGGCTACCATTTGGAAACAAAGGCCTAAATCAAAAATCGTAACGGATATGTTTTTTTTCAATATTTCGAAGTATCTATAACCGAAGTTTCAGCTCTCCACAAAAACTGTAGGAGAAGATAGAAAAACGGTTTGTGTTCTTAAAACGCGGGTTTTTTGCTAGCTGCATAGCAACGGCTATCTTTGAAAGGCTACCATTTGAAAACAAAGGCCTAGATCAAAAATCGTTTTTTCTAAATATCTCGAAGTATCTCTAACCGAAGTTTCAACTCTCTGCATTCAAAACTGTAGGAGAAGATTGAAAAACGGTTTTGGTTCTTAAAACCCGTTTTTTTGCTAGCTGCATAGCAACGGCTATCTTTGCAAGGATAACATTTGTAAACAAAGGCCTGAATCAGAAATCGTAACGGATACTTTTTTTTTTAAATATATCGAAGTATCTATAACCGAAGTTTCAGCTCTTCATAATCAAAACTGTAGGAGAAGATAGAAAAATAGTTTGGGGTCCTTTTGCTATCTGCACAGCAACGGATGGGTCCTTAGCAACGAAAATCAAACGCGCACATCCTTAGCCCCTATGGCACCTGTTCACCAAGTTTCATTGGAATCGGACTTCGGTTTGGAAAACCCTGAAAATAAGGGATACCTAGCGAATCCCAATAAATACCTCCCGCAAACAAAGTAAAACATTATAACTGATAAATTGTCAGAGTGGTCGAGTGGTTAGCGTCGGGGATTTGAAACCGGGCGTCCCGTGGTCGATCCTTAGTCGCGGCACGACGGTCAGGGTGGAGTACTCTTGGGCAAGGCACATTTTCTAGCCGAGTACTGGTTTGTTTACCCAGGGATCATGAATAAGTGAACTGTCGCCGTGATATAACTGAAATAATGTTGAAAACGGCGTAAAAAATCCCAATAAAAACAACGAAATATAAAATGTCAGAAAACTTTGCATCAGACATGTGATATCGTGAGAATTGTGAATACGTAACGCAACCATATAAAACCTTCGTGAATTAATGAGTTCTGACGGGTTGATACTTATTCATGCGAAGCTAATTAGATATATGAAATATATACAGCTTAAGCTGGTACTAGATTTGCGTTGTTGCCTGCCTATACCTCAACTCGTTTCTATGACAACGATTTATAACTAAACTAATGACAATATTAGAAATATTAATTCGCCATAAGGCAGGGCAAAAACAGATATACATATGGTACAAAAGAGAAAATTTATGCAACGCATCAATGTCGCCGGAAATCCATACTGCAGTGATGCATAACACTTACATTATAATAGTTGAAAAAACAGTTATCAACTGAGGGGCATATCAGAACATCAGGGGTGGGGTCAAGTGAAAATGTATCATAACTTGCATTGTTTTGTCAACGAAGTGATTGTCTTTCATTGAAATATAATTGAAGCCTTTCATTGTTTATGATCAACCTCCATTCTAAGGTAGGTTGACCATACACACAGCCAACTAAATATTGATCATAAACAGTAATGGAAATGAGTAATCTTGCATATCATTAGTCTTAGTATGTATACAGTGCTTTCATTAAGGAATAATTATAAGATTTGTGAATTGCACATACACTTTTCAAGATGTTGGTCAAATTATTTGAATTTTATTATTTATCAATAAAACCAAAAAACAGAAAAATGAAGGATTTGCATGCAATAGCACGTCATTTTACATTTCCCCTATTAAAGTCAACATTTGACATCTTTGCAGCAATCTACTTTTAAAACAATGAGAAAAGGGTTAAATCGCGGAAGACATGAGTTTTCTCTTTTTCTCAAAATGATATTAGCTTAATTGGCATTCTAATTATATCATACTTTGACAAATGTTAAAATGTAGTCCAATATTTATAAATTAGACCACCCTCGAAATATAATATCAGCTAAACAGTTAAATTTCATTGAAATTGTTGTATAATTTCAAACTTAATTTCCAAAATAAACTGAACCCTACAACATGTTAATTTATTGTAATTCTTTCCCTCCTTTTTTATAATGAAAATAAAAAACTACTCATGTTTTAAAATGATATTATGATGAGCGCCCTTGTGTCAATAATGCATAACAATATGCAGATCGCAAGCATTGCTGACGCATTTGGAGCAGACGACTTTTAAATGTTCACCTCTATTCAATATTTTTACTTTCATGATTGCAGCCTTAATTTCCATTGTTTGCCTGTAGTTTTCTACTCGTAATTTAACAAGGAAACGCCGTGATATAAGTGAGACATTATTGAAATCGGCGTTAATATCGTGTAAACAAACAAACACATGAGGCTGATCTGACGCTACTCCAGTTCCCTTTATGGGTTTCTTATGCAACAGTTCATATACACTCATCTATTTCAAACATAATTCATGCATGTAGGTCTACACTTTCGAACACCAAATTATTTAATACAAACAGAGAGGAAAATAAACCCGTAAAACCACTCTTTTCCACATACATGTACAACAATTCTACAATAATCGACTTCGAAAATATTTACTTAAAACATATGGAATATCTCCGTAAATAAAAGTAGAATACAGTTTGAAACATTGTGACAAAGCGAGAAAATGCTCCATATCCAACTATGAGAATCAGCGATTATAAAAATCGATAACTTAAATTACATGGGATTATAGATCAACTTTTTAGTTTTTACTCCAATAACAATTTTATTTTGCAAAAATTTAAAAAGGCACTTATCAAGTTTTCAAGACAAATATCTCCTGAATATAAATATATATTTTTTATTTGTTTTATATTAATAATATTTTGGTCCTTTTTAACTTTGAATACAGTCACCCTAATTTCCCTCTTTATTACATATAAACCGTTAAGAAAACGGTATTTTTCCGTTAAATTTTACACGTTCTTCAGTAAATATCTTTTTTTAGAAATAAATAATTAACAAGGCATTTACGACATAATGTAGTAAATTCATTTACCTTTTATTTGACATATATTGTATCAAAATAAAGTAATAACATTTTGGTCCTTTTTAACATTTTCTACAAGTACTACTAAAGTTTTAGGGTATCATTTACGTTTCCGTGATTGCTAGCGAAAGCTTCCGATGATTACCGACCATTGCCGGACGATTAATGATGGGGCATATATCTATTCATTACCCCCGCTGTGCAGACTGTGTATATTGCGTTATCTTACATATATATCAGCACAAAATAGGACACAAAAATTGGGCCGCAAAAGTAAGAAGTATGTTAGCAAACAATGGATTTTTATATGTATGGGAAGTACCGCTTAGTGTTAATCCGAAGAATTTCTTAACAATCTTCAAACAAAGACTAATTGACAATTTTATCCAACAGTGGTCAAGTGATTTGAGAGAAAATAAGGTGCTTACTTTATATAAAGAAATTAAGCCTGACTTCGAATACGAGCACTACTTAGATTTGATAAGTTTGAAATCGGACAGGAAAGTAATTGTGCAAATTCGCCTATCTGCTCATAATCTACACATACAGACTGGTCGATATGGGGCAGGCAGGGTGGAGAGAAACCAACGACTTTGTAAAATATGTAATAATGGCGACATAGAAGATGAATTTCATTTTATTCTTACTTGTAATGTATATAAAGTAATTAGGAAAAGATATTTAAGTAACCATTTCATTGATAGACCTAGTGTACACAAACTGTGTGAATTGTTATGTTCTACGGACAAGTCAACGATCAATAACCTGATCAGTTATATTAAATGCGCTCTTGTGATAAGAAGAAACTACTTATATACATGAAATGTTTAATTATTCTCTCTTGCACTTACACATTCTGTAAATAAATGTATGTTGTAAAATGAGCAATACTAATATAATTATCAGTATTAGTATTTCTTTGTATATATGTGTGTGTGTGGGTTTGTGTGAGTGTATGTATATGTGTATGACATAATGTATGTATGTACATGTTTATATATTTATATATGTGTGTATAATTTAATGTAATATAGATGTTCTTATTATTATGACCTGAAAATAACTGGTAATCATGTATGGACGAGAAACATCTTGTTTAAGTCCAAATAAAATTTGTGTTCTGTTCTGTTCTGTTCTGTAATGCCTTTTACCTAGATTCGATGCAATGAAATGTAAATATGGACACAAGCGGACGGATATTAGCCCCAGTTACTTATTTTGCTAAAAAATGCTATTGTATAGTCAGAACGGATAAATGTCAACATTTGTTAATATTATCCTATCTAAAATAAAATGGATGAATGTTATAATTATTCAATTGTTAAATAAAACCATAAGGTGATCGATATCCATGCATAGTGTATGACTTGTCCAAATTTCAACTTATTGTAAATGTCATAATTTTATCAAAGTTTGTTTGTAAAACAGTTCAATTTGATATGCTTAAAATTACGTTTAACGATGTTTAATAATTTGTCATAACTCATTGTAAGTTTAAGAATTCTATAAAATTTTGTTTGTCAAACTGTTCAATTTGATATGTTTAAAATTGGTTTAATTCGTATAACTAATTTCATCAAAGGGACGTTGATTGGCGCTAATCAACGTTATGTATATAAATCTGTTTTTACTCCGGTGCATAGGTTTATTACGCAGTTTTTGGAAATTGGACAGAAAAAAACGAGGAGGCTACCATCCAAAAAACATAACGTCTTACTTGCACGTGCTATTGTACCACATTCCCTTCTTCATGAGCCGTTATGGAACTTTAGCAAATTTTTCAGGCCGAGGTGTTGAAAAAACAAATGACATAAAAAACAAACTCACCAGCCAAAAACCAATAAACATGATTCAACCAAAGATGCACTTTTGGTCAGAAAAAGAATGGAAATCGGACATTTATCGAATTTATCACGAAACAAAAGAAGGTACAAGAAACGCGATTACAATTACTGAACTGTTCAGACTGCGGAAATAAATAAAAAGAAAAAAAAGAAAATTCAGAATGAACTTAAGGGCTGAAGTCGATTATCGCGCAGTACAGGATACTCAGGACAGTTCTTGGAAAAGCCTCAACGAATTGAGCATCCCTGAGCTCAAGCTCATATTAAAAAAACTAGGAGTTTGTACAAAATTGCGTAAAAAAGATAAACTCATTGAACTGATCCATTGCACGAAAAAAAAAAGTAGACTTGTGTTAACTGAACTTTAAAGGAATACGCTCGGCTGAAAAAAAACTCGCTTTGAATTGAAAAATATTGACTTAATGAACATTTATTTACTATGCATTTCATTAACATACAACTAATAATGAAGATATTTTTATTTAAAGATGACTATATGTGCTGATCGGTGCGCAGCATGAGCGCGGCCATTGTTTACATATCCCAATGTCTCGAGACTTTCTGAAAAGAATCGTGACGTCATTTACCCACTATGTCCCAAACAAAACATACAAGTAGACTTAGCTAATGAACGACTGCGGTACTATAAAGGGAATACAAAATATACTTTTTCGTAAGAAAATTAACCCCGGAAGTTTACAAACCTAAACTTCAATTATTCAAAATGAAATTCCAAGCATTACATTATATTATAACTAGCTCTATATACAGTGTTATAGTAAATAGTATCCAACCATAGTAGGTGGATAGAAAACACGAACTTGACTAGTGTAATATATATATCAGCCAATTAAATATATGTGTGTTAACATTTATTTATACAATAATTTCATTCGTTTATATATTTGACAGTTGTTTGTTAGACACAATAAACCGTCGTTTTTGTAGAAACAATCAAATTTCCGGTAGTGGTCGGACGCTACTGTAATAGGATCTGTCGGCGAGTCTTTTGAGCAGACACAATTCGATACCTTCCCTACATACTCTGAAGTTGACGGTAAAGAGATTTTGCATAGTATTCATCTGCTGCAGATTTGGTGTATGTTGAAAAGGGAGAATTGAAATTGTTAATTTTGATAAAATTTCCAAAAGGATTTTTGTTGTAAAACTTTTATATTATATATTGAAAAAAATAATTCAAACCTGCTTAAATATCCCTTTTAATTCCAAATGAAATCGTCCAATTTTTAAATCGTTACTTGTTTTTAGTTGAATGTATTTTACCACAATTCATCACCTCCAAATACAAGACACGGGAAAGTTTATGAAGAATTAGTACAGCATAGCTTTGGAGGTTTTACACAAATGAGCCACGTCAGACACAAATCGCAATTCGGATGTCATATTGTGAATTGCAAATAAGATTAAATTGCATATTTGTATGGTCGGTTTTTCGTCAGGATGCGTCTGCAGAGGCTTACTGTACCGCTCAAAAGCAAAAACAATTTTCGGCCATGCCTATCAAGACTTTCTTACACCGGCACTCCACACAATACTAAAATCTCTATGACAGCAAATACATGTATAAATAAAGTTGTAAACAGATTAATTGAAAATTAAAAACATTGTACCTTTCTTTATTGAAAACCAATTATAGGTCATAAAACCCAATCATATTTCCGGTAGCAATCAGACACTACTTATGATCTACCAACAAAGCACCGCCGAGGCTTTGATGCGCTGATCAGAAGCAGCAGCCGAAGCCGACTAGGGGTAATAAACAGCAAGTCAACTAATTAGTGATTGACGCCTTTTGACACGTTGTTTCCTTCTTAATTTCTATACAAGTTGTACTGATGTAATAAAGACATTATACACATGGGAAGGCCGCCGTGACATGATTGAAAATTGTTGAAATAGTGTCATATCTAATCAACTATAACAGTTTAGTACACAGTTTTGCCCAGATGGTTTGGTGCAGATTTGCCGTATGTGGGAAAGGGTTAATTGTCCAAACTGTCCATTATGTTTTATTTGCACCCCATTCCGTTTTATTTCAATTGTTGTGTTTGCTTTTTAGTTGTGAATAACACTGTAAGTTTCTTGGGAAGATTCATGACCAAATAAATACCACACAAATATGCAATTTGATCTTATTATGAAATTAACACTGAAACAATCCAAATGCGGAATTTGTGATGACGCGGTTCATTTGAGTAAAATCATCACGCGCTATGACGTTAGCATTTGCCATAGGCTCTCCCAAAATTCAGTGTTAAAATCTGTGACCTTTTGTGTTTCTGAAATTGGACGATTTTATTTGGATTATAAGGGATTTTTATGCAGGTTTATGAGAAATTATTTTACAATTCATTATTTAACAACAAACAAACAAATAAATCTTTTGAAAGTTTGGTCAAATATAAAAAAAATGAATTTACCCTTTTATTGAACACGTCGACCATTTTCTTGTTGAAGACGCGTTTGTAGCAGACGACTTTTGAAAAACATCGTGAATAAAGGGGACATTGCTCAAAATTATCAGTTTCTCCTTTTACCGTTATGTTTTCAACATTACCATTATGTTTTCAAATGTTTGCAATGATTATACTTATTAGAATTTCCTAATTTCTAATGTCTTTTACACATGCTAAGGTCGTGTTTTTGTTTACCTTCCATCGCCTTTTTTTACCTGATAAATTAAATTAACGGCAATTACGTTCTCAAACATCTCTATTATCTTATTCAAAAAATTAACGGCAATTACGTTCTTAAATTATCTAATTACGGAAGTTAAAATAAACATTCAAAGCAAACTGTAATCAATTATAACACGGATAAATTTACCGCCCGCCCCACTATGATAAATTAATAATCTAAAACAAACATATATGTATACAATATTTACACCATTAAACTTCAAAAAGTGGTCCTTCCTCATAATCGGCCTTTTTGTACCAGACATTTTGGGAAATT
The DNA here is from genome assembly GCA_031761405.1 of Serripes groenlandicus. Classification (NCBI taxonomy): domain Eukaryota; kingdom Metazoa; phylum Mollusca; class Bivalvia; order Cardiida; family Cardiidae; genus Serripes; species Serripes groenlandicus. Next base: position 227,038,594 of record JASEVX010000001.1, on the reverse strand, counting down.
GGTCTTTCTTTCTGGACCTATATTCGGCCTTTTTGGACTGGCCTTTTACGCATTCGGCCAATTTTGACCTATACCTAAGATAAGATAGTAAGTAATTCTTTATTGCCTCCATATATGGAGAGTACTATACGTATACAACATACAAGAAACATAGACAATTATACAGCAATGACAAAACATGAAACAAAAACATAGTAGTGCATATCATAACATATATACATATTTGCAATGGTAGTATAAATTAATGATTGGGTGAGTCGGTGTATAAAGAATGAAAGATAATGCTGTGATTTATGTTTTTTGTGTGCAATTGTGACTGCTAGTATATACATGCGTACATACACACGTAGTTATGTACATGCATGCACATAACAGGTTCCCACATTTAGGTGCAATGTTTGGCTGTGAATCCTTGTCGAAACGAAAGTCAAGGAAAGACGGTGAAATGTTTATGTGTAAAATCCCTACATAGCAAACCTTTTCGAGAAAAGATTTAACAATGGGTATGAAACCTTTCATTCGTTTGGAGATGCTTGATTGTGTATATGGAAACAAAAAAAAACAGATATATTTATATGTAAACGCTTGAAACAATTATGTAAATATACGTTTGATACGGATATGTTATTATATCAAACTGTTATGCTCATATGAACAATCACATTTACGTACATTAACCAGTTAAATATACAGTTTCATTTGCTATTCAAATTGCAAAACAGGTGCTATGGTATCATTATGATAAAGACATAAACACCAGGCTTTTACATAATGTATGAATATACTTTAAACAAATTTTAAAACATATCACCCTAGAGTGGTCTACTAGTCGAAATGAGATGCAACCAGATAATAACTCCAAAATTTGCCCATGCGGTGTCATACTTATGAAATTATTATAATTGTCATCTCCAAGTATAGAGAATAGCTTAATCCATAATTCCTCACGTTTTTGTTCCTTATCGGAGCAATACAGTAATAAGTGTGTGGCAATACACATAACTGTCTGCTTACAATCAGGACAGGACATGTGATATTTTTTCGAAAAGAACCTCGATAATACATGCATCGCTGTAAAGCAATATTGTAAATGACTTCTATATAATTTACTAAAATGCCATAGGTTACATGGTACAAAGTCACTGTGAATGAATTTAAAGCTATGTAAGGCATGATTGCTTTCTATAGTGCTGTATATATAATTGTCCATAAATTGGGTCATAGACTGACTGACAATCTTTTTCCATGAGGTTCTGTTTGGGAATGACGAATCAGACAGGTACTCTAGTAATAGTCCTGTTAAACCGTATTTGCCCATAATGCGGTAGATGTCGGGCATAAAACCTAATGCTTTACTCGGCTTTTGCATGAACGAGTACAGTCTGAAGTTAAACATGGTTTTAATGCGTTTTGATGTGTCTAATCTACACAACTGTCCGAGTGTTACTAGTTTTCTCTTGTCTATAAAACATTCCAGTGACATCATACCTAAGCAACCAAATGCAATTACAGTAGGTGTTGTGCGCGGCATCCTTTGAATGTGTTTTATACACTGCTTATGTGCCCGTTCAAGGGTCTGAATTTGTGTGTCAGTTAGACCATTCCACAACTCACTTCCATAAAGAGCCTTTGACAAAACAACTGATTCGTAGATACGCTTTATGGAGAGTGGATGCATGCACTCACGACTAATACCAGAGTCATTTAAGCTGAAGTACGTTTTTCTTAGTTTAGAGCAACATTCTTGTACAGAATCATCAAGCGACATATTCTTTTCATTAAGAACGCCCAAATGGAGAAATATGTCACTCTCATCAATGTTACTACTTCCAAGACGCCATTCACGTTTTGTCTTTTTGTAATCTGACAAACTCTCGTTATATACAATTACTGTACATTTCGAGGAATTGTAAGTATAAACATTCTTTAAAGAATTATTATGGCAGACGTCAATAAGTTGTTGTAAGCCATTTTTTGTATATGACATTAACATCATGTCGTCTGCAACAGTTGGACAACCATATTGGGTTGCACTTAGCTTGAAACAGTTTTCATTGGTGTCTAAAACATCCAACAAATCATTAATATAAAGTAAGTACATTGTTGCACTTAGTATTTGGCCCTGTCTTGCGCCCTTCATGATCGGGAACCAGTCCGACTTTAATCCGTTCGATCGCACGCAGCTATATATATCCGTGAGTAAGCTCTGAATAAGTTTAATGAATTTTATTCCAATACCATTTTGAAATAATTTCATCAAAAGTAATTCATGGTTTACATGGTCAAATGCTTGTTTTACATCTAAATAGCATGTATACAATTTTGAATTATTCTCAATTGCACTATAAATTGATTCCCGGACCATGAAGGACGTCAAGCTGCAGGACAAATTCTTCTGAAATGCTCCCTGTAAGCTATTTATTTCGATTTCATGATTCAATTGATTCAAAATAATTTTTTCATACAGTTTTAATATTGCTGAACAGAGAGATATAGCTCGGTATGAGTTTGGATCACTTTTCTTTTTATTACCTCCCTTGTGGAGTGTAGTGATTACTCCCCTTTTCAATAATGCCGGACAGGATGCGTCTGCAGAGGCTTACTGTACCGCTCAAAAGCAAAAACAATTTTCGGCCATGCCTATCAAGACTTTCTTACACCGGCACTCCACACAATACTAAAATCTCTATGACAGCAAATACATGTATAAATAAAGTTGTAAACAGATTAATTGAAAATTAAAAACATTGTACCTTTCTTTATTGAAAACCAATTAAAGGTCATAAAACCCAATCATATTTCCGGTAGCAATCAGACACTACTTATGATCTACCAACAAAGCACCGCCGAGGCTTTGATGCGCTGATCAGAAGCAGCAGCCGAAGCCGACTATGGGTAATAAACAGCAAGTCAACTAATTAGTGATTGACGCCTTTTGACACGTTGTTTCCTTCTTAATTTCTATACAAGTTGTACTGTTGTAATAAAGACATTATACACATGGGAAGGCCGCCGTGACATGATTGAAAATTGTTGAAATAGTGTCATATCTAATCAACTATAACAGTTTAGTACACAGTTTTGCCCAGATGGTTTGGTGCAGATTTGCCGTATGTGGGAAAGGGTTAATTGTCCAAACTGTCCATTATGTTTTATTTGCACCCCATTCCGTTTTATTTCAATTGTTGTGTTTGCTTTTTAGTTGTGAATAACACTGTAAGTTTCTTGGGAAGATTCATGACCAAATAAATACCACACAAATATGCAATTTGATCTTATTATGAAATTAACACTGAAACAATCCAAATGCGGAATTTGTGATGACGCGGTTCATTTGAGTAAAATCATCACGCGCTATGACGTTAGCATTTGCCATAGGCTCTCCCAAAATTCAGTGTTAAAATCTGTGACCTTTTGTGTTTCTGAAATTGGACGATTTTATTTGGATTATAAGGGATTTTTATGCAGGTTTATGAGAAATTATTTTACAATTCATTATTTAACAACAAACAAACAAATAAATCTTTTGAAAGTTTGGTCAAATATAAAAAAAATGAATTTACCCTTTTATTGAACACGTCGACCATTTTCTTGTTGAAGACGCGTTTGTAGCAGACGACTTTTGAAAAACATCGTGAATAAAGGGGACATTGCTCAAAATTAGCAGTTTCTCCTTTTACCGTAATGTTTTCAACATTACCATTATGTTTTCAAATGTTTGCAATGATTATACTTATTAGAATTTCCTAATTTCTAATGTCTTTTACACATGCTAAGGTCGTGTTTTTGTTTACCTTCCATCGCCTTTTTTTACCTGATAAATTAAATTAACGGCAATTACGTTCTCAAACATCTCTATTATCTTATTCAAAAAATTAACGGCAATTACGTTCTTAAATTATCTAATTACGGAAGTTAAAATAAACATTCAAAGCAAACTGTAATCAATTATAACACGGATAAATTTACCGCCTGCCCCACTATGATAAATTAATAATCTAAAACAAACATATATGTATACAATATTTACACCATTAAACTTCAAAAAGTGGTCCTTCCTCATAATCGGCCTTTTTGTACCAGACATTTTGGGAAATTGGTCTTTCTTTCTGGACCTATATTCGGCCTTTTCGGACTGGCCTTTTACGCATTCGGCCAATTTTGACCTATACCTAAGATAAGATAGTAAGTAATTCTTTATTGCCTCCATATATGGAGAGTACTATACGTATACAACATACAAGAAACATAGACAATTATACAGCAATGACAAAACATGAAACAAAAACATAGTAGTGCATATCATAACATATATACATATTTGCAATGGTAGTATAAATTAATGATTGGGTGAGTCGGTGTATAAAGAATGTAAGTTAATGCTGTGATTTATGTTTTTTGTGTGCAATTGTGACTGCTAGTATATACATGCGTACATACACACGTAGTTATGTACATGCATGCACATAACAGGTTCCCACATTTAGGTGCAATGTTTGGCTGTGAATCCTTGTCGAAACGAAAGTCAAGGAAAGACGGTGAAATGTTTATGTGTAAAATCCCTACATAGCAAACCTTTTCGAGAAAAGATATAACAATGGGTATGATAGCTTTCATTCGTTTGGAGATGCTTGATTGTGTATATGGAAACATAAAAAACAGATATATTTATATGTAAACGCTTGAAACAATTATGTAAATATACGTTTGATACGGATATGTTATTATATCAAACTGTTATGCTCATATGAACAATCACATTTACGTACATTAACCAGTTAAATATACAGTTTCATTTGCTATTCAAATTGCAAAACAGGTGCTGTGGTATCATTATGATAAAGACATAAACACCAGGCTTTTACATAATGTATGAATATACTTTAAACAAATTTTAAAACAAATCACCCTAGAGTGGTCTACTAGTCGAAATGAGATGCAACCAGATAATAACTCCAAAATTTGCCCATGCGGTGTCATACTTATGAAATTATTATAATTGTCATCTCCAAGTATAGAGAATAGCTTAATCCATAATTCCTCACGTTTTTGTTCCTTATCGGAGCAATACAGTAATAAGTGTGTGGCAATACACATAACTGTCTGCTTACAATCAGGACAGGACATGTGATATTTTTTCGAAAAGAACCTCGATAATACATGCATCGCTGTAAAGCAATATTGTAAATGACTTCTATATAATTTACTAAAATGCCATAGGTTACATGGTACAAAGTCACTGTGAATGAATTTAAAGCTATGTAAGGCATGATTGCTTTCTATAGTGCTGTATATATAATTGTCCATAAATTGGGTCATAGACTGACTGACAATCTTTTTCCATGAGGTTCTGTTTGGGAATGACGAATCAGACAGGTACTCTAGTAATAGTCCTGTTAAACCGTATTTGCCCATAATGCGGTAGATGTCGGGCATAAAACCTAATGCTTTACTCGGCTTTTGCATGAACGAGTACAGTCTGAAGTTAAACATGGTTTTAATGCGTTTTGATGTGTCTAATCTACACAACTGTCCGAGTGTTACTAGTTTTCTCTTGTCTATAAAACATTCCAGTGACATCATACCTAAGCAACCAAATGCAATTACAGTAGGTGTTGTGCGCGGCATCCTTTGAATGTGTTTTATACACTGCTTATGTGCCCGTTCAAGGGTCTGAATTTGTGTGTCAGTTAGACCATTCCACAACTCACTTCCATAAAGAGCCTTTGACAAAACAACTGATTCGTAGATACGCTTTATGGAGAGTGGATGCATGCACTCACGACTAATACCAGAGTCATTTAAGCTGAAGTACGTTTTTCTTAGTTTAGAGCAACATTCTTGTACAGAATCATCAAGCGACATATTCTTTTCATTAAGAACGCCCAAATGGAGAAATATGTCACTCTCATCAATGTTACTACTTCCAAGACGCCATTCACGTTTTGTCTTTTTGTAATCTGACAAACTCTCGTTATATACAATTACTGTACATTTCGAGGAATTGTAAGTATAAACATTCTTTAAAGAATTATTATGGCAGACGTCAATAAGTTGTTGTAAGCCATTTTTTGTATATGACATTAACATCATGTCGTCTGCAACAGTTGGACAACCATATTGGGTTGCACTTAGCTTGAAACAGTTTTCATTGGTGTCTAAAACATCCAACAAATCATTAATATATAGTAAGTACATTGTTGCACTTAGTATATGGCCCTGTCTTGCGCCCTTCATGATCGGGAACCAGTCCGACTTTAATCCGTTCGATCGCACGCAGCTATATATATCCGTGAGTAAGCTCTGAATAAGTTTAATGAATTTTATTCCAATACCATTTTGAAATAATTTCATCAAAAGTAATTCATGGTTTACATGGTCAAATGCTTGTTTTACATCTAAATAGCATGTATACAATTTTGAATTATTCTCAATTGCACTATAAATTGATTCCCGGACCATGAAGGACGTCAAGCTGCAGGACAAATTCTTCTGAAATCCTCCCTGTAAACTATTTATTTCGATTTCATGATTCAATTGATTCAAAATAATTTTTTCATACAGTTTTAATATTGCTGAACAGAGAGATATAGCTCGGTATGAGTTTGGATCACTTTTCTTTTTATTACCTCCCTTGTGGAGTGTAGTGATTACTCCCCTTTTCAATAATGCCGGACAGGATGCGTCTGCAGAGGCTTACTGTACCGCTCAAAAGCAAAAACAATTTTCGGCCATGCCTATCAAGACTTTCTTACACCGGCACTCCACACAATACTAAAATCTCTATGACAGCAAATACATGTATAAATAAAGTTGTAAACGGATTAATTGAAAATTAAAAACATTGTACCTTTCTTTATTGAAAACCAATTAAAGGTCATAAAACCCAATCATATTTCCGGTAGCAATCAGACACTACTTATGATCTACCAACAAAGCACCGCCGATGCTTTGATGCGCTGATCAGAAGCAGCAGCCGAAGCCGACTAGGGGTAATAAACAGCAAGTCAACTAATTAGTGATTGACGCCTTTTGACACGTTGTTTCCTTCTTAATTTCTATACAAGTTGTACTGATGTAATAAAGACATTATACACATGGGAAGGCCGCCGTGACATGATTGAAAATTGTTGAAATAGTGTCATATCTAATCAACTATAACAGTTTAGTACACAGTTTTGCCCAGATGGTTTGGTGCAGATTTGCCGTATGTGGGAAAGGGTTAATTGTCCAAACTGTCCATTATGTTTTATTTGCACCCCATTCCGTTTTATTTCAATTGTTGTGTTTGCTTTTTAGTTGTGAATAACACTGTAAGTTTCTTGGGAAGATTCATGACCAAATAAATACCACACAAATATGCAATTTGATCTTATTATGAAATTAACACTGAAACAATCCAAATGCGGAATTTGTGATGACGCGGTTCATTTGAGTAAAATCATCACGCGCTATGACGTTAGCATTTGCCATAGGCTCTCCCAAAATTCAGTGTTAAAATCTGTGACCTTTTGTGTTTCTGAAATTGGACGATTTTATTTGGATTATAAGGGATTTTTATGCAGGTTTATGAGAAATTATTTTACAATTCATTATTTAACAACAAACAAACAAATAAATCTTTTGAAAGTTTGGTCAAATATAAAAAAAATGAATTTACCCTTTTATTGAACACGTCGACCATTTTCTTGTTGAAGACGCGTTTGTAGCAGACGACTTTTGAAAAACATCGTGAATAAAGGGGACATTGCTCAAAATTAGCAGTTTCTCCTTTTACCGTAATGTTTTCAACATTACCATTATGTTTTCAAATGTTTGCAATGATTATACTTATTAGAATTTCCTAATTTCTAATGTCTTTTACACATGCTAAGGTCGTGTTTTTGTTTACCTTCCATCGCCTTTTTTTACCTGATAAATTAAATTAACGGCAATTACGTTCTCAAACATCTCTATTATCTTATTCAAAAAATTAACGGCAATTACGTTCTTAAATTATCTAATTACGGAAGTTAAAATAAACATTCAAAGCAAACTGTAATCAATTATAACACGGATAAATTTACCGCCCGCCCCACTATGATAAATTAATAATCTAAAACAAACATATATGTATACAATATTTACACCATTAAACTTCAAAAAGTGGTCCTTCCTCATAATCGGCCTTTTTGTACCAGACATTTTGGGAAATTGGTCTTTCTTTCTGGACCTATATTCGGCCTTTTTGGACTGGCCTTTTACGCATTCGGCCAATTTTGACCTATACCTAAGATAAGATAGTAAGTAATTCTTTATTGCCTCCATATATGGAGAGTACTATACGTATACAACATACAAGAAACATAGACAATTATACAGCAATGACAAAACATGAAACAAAAACATAGTAGTGCATATCATAACATATATACATATTTGCAATGGTAGTATAAATTAATGATTGGGTGAGTCGGTGTATAAAGAATGAAAGTTAATGCTGTGATTTATGTTTTTTGTGTGCAATTGTGACTGCTAGTATATACATGCGTACATACACACGTAGTTATGTACATGCATGCACATAACAGGTTCCCACATTTAGGTGCAATGTTTGGCTGTGAATCCTTGTCGAAACGAAAGTCAAGGAAAGACGGTGAAATGTTTATGTGTAAAATCCCTACATAGCAAACCTTTTCGAGAAAAGATTTAACAATGGGTATGAAACCTTTCATTCGTTTGGAGATGCTTGATTGTGTATATGGAAACAAAAAAAACCAGATATATTTATATGTAAACGCTTGAAACAATTATGTAAATATACGTTTGATACGGATATGTTATTATATCAAACTGTTATGCTCATATGAACAATCACATTTACGTACATTAACCAGTTAAATATACAGTTTCATTTGCTATTCAAATTGCAAAACAGGTGCTGTGGTATCATTATGATAAAGACATAAACACCAGGCTTTTACATAATGTATGAATATACTTTAAACAAATTTTAAAACATATCACCCTAGAGTGGTCTACTAGTCGAAATGAGATGCAACCAGATAATAACTCCAAAATTTGCCCATGCGGTGTCATACTTATGAAATTATTATAATTGTCATCTCCAAGTATAGAGAATAGCTTAATCCATAATTCCTCACGTTTTTGTTCCTTATCGGAGCAATACAGTAATAAGTGTGTGGCAATACACATAACTGTCTGCTTACAATCAGGACAGGACATGTGATATTTTTTCGAAAAGAACCTCGATAATACATGCATCGCTGTAAAGCAATATTGTAAATGACTTCTATATAATTTACTAAAATGCCATAGGTTACATGGTACAAAGTCACTGTGAATGAATTTAAAGCTATGTAAGGCATGATTGCTTTCTATAGTGCTGTATATATAATTGTCCATAAATTGGGTCATAGACTGACTGACAATCTTTTTCCATGAGGTTCTGTTTGGGAATGACGAATCAGACAGGTACTCTAGTAATAGTCCTGTTAAACCGTATTTGCCCATAATGCGGTAGATGTCGGGCATAAAACCTAATGCTTTACTCGGCTTTTGCATGAACGAGTACAGTCTGAAGTTAAACATGGTTTTAATGCGTTTTGATGTGTCTAATCTACACAACTGTCCGAGTGTTACTAGTTTTCTCTTGTCTATAAAACATTCCAGTGACATCATACCTAAGCAACCAAATGCAATTACAGTAGGTGTTGTGCGCGGCATCCTTTGAATGTGTTTTATACACTGCTTATGTGCCCGTTCAAGGGTCTGAATTTGTGTGTCAGTTAGACCATTCCACAACTCACTTCCATAAAGAGCCTTTGACAAAACAACTGATTCGTAGATACGCTTTATGGAGAGTGGATGCATGCACTCACGACTAATACCAGAGTCATTTAAGCTGAAGTACGTTTTTCTTAGTTTAGAGCAACATTCTTGTACAGAATCATCAAGCGACATATTCTTTTCATTAAGAACGCCCAAATGGAGAAATATGTCACTCTCATCAATGTTACTACTTCCAAGACGCCATTCACGTTTTGTCTTTTTGTAATCTGACAAACTCTCGTTATATACAATTACTGTACATTTCGAGGAATTGTAAGTATAAACATTCTTTAAAGAATTATTATGGCAGACGTCAATAAGTTGTTGTAAGCCATTTTTTGTATATGACATTAACATCATGTCGTCTGCAACAGTTGGACAACCATATTGGGTTGCACTTAGCTTGAAACAGTTTTCATTGGTGTCTAAAACATCCAACAAATCATTAATATAAAGTAAGTACATTGTTGCACTTAGTATTTGGCCCTGTCTTGCGCCCTTCATGATCGGGAACCAGTCCGACTTTAATCCGTTCGATCGCACGCAGCTATATATATCCGTGAGTAAGCTCTGAATAAGTTTAATGAATTTTATTCCAATACCATTTTGAAATAATTTCATCAAAAGTAATTCATGGTTTACATGGTCAAATGCTTGTTTTACATCTAAATAGCATGTATACAATTTTGAATTATTCTCAATTGCACTATAAATTGATTCCCGGACCATGAAGGACGTCAAGCTGCAGGACAAATTCTTCTGAAATGCTCCCTGTAAGCTATTTATTTCGATTTCATGATTCAATTGATTCAAAATAATTTTTTCATACAGTTTTAATATTGCTGAACAGGGAGATATAGCTCGGTATGAGTTTGGATCACTTTTCTTTTTATTACCTCCCTTGTGGAGTGTAGTGATTACTCCCCTTTTCAATAATGCCGGACAGGATGCGTCTGCAGAGGCTTACTGTACCGCTCAAAAGCAAAAACAATTTTCGGCCATGCCTATCAAGACTTTCTTACACCGGCACTCCACACAATACTAAAATCTCTATGACAGCAAATACATGTATAAATAAAGTTGTAAACAGATTAATTGAAAATTAAAAACATTGTACCTTTCTTTATTGAAAACCAATTAAAGGTCATAAAACCCAATCATATTTCCGGTAGCAATCAGACACTACTTATGATCTACCAACAAAGCACCGCCGAGGCTTTGATGCGCTGATCAGAAGCAGCAGCCGAAGCCGACTAGGGGTAATAAACAGCAAGTCAACTAATTAGTGATTGACGCCTTTTGACACGTTGTTTCCTTCTTAATTTCTATACAAGTTGTACTGTTGTAATAAAGACATTATACACATGGGAAGGCCGCCGTGACATGATTGAAAATTGTTGAAATAGTGTCATATCTAATCAACTATAACAGTTTAGTACACAGTTTTGCCCAGATGGTTTGGTGCAGATTTGCCGTATGTGGGAAAGGGTTAATTGTCCAAACTGTCCATTATGTTTTATTTGCACCCCATTCCGTTTTATTTCAATTGTTGTGTTTGCTTTTTAGTTGTGAATAACACTGTAAGTTTCTTGGGAAGATTCATGACCAAATAAATACCACACAAATATGCAATTTGATCTTATTATGAAATTAACACTGAAACAATCCAAATGCGGAATTTGTGATGACGCGGTTCATTTGAGTAAAATCATCACGCGCTATGACGTTAGCATTTGCCATAGGCTCTCCCAAAATTCAGTGTTAAAATCTGTGACCTTTTGTGTTTCTGAAATTGGACGATTTTATTTGGATTATAAAGGAATTTTTATGCAGGTTTATGAGAAATTATTTTACAATTCATTATTTAACAACAAACAAACAAATAAATCTTTTGAAAGTTTGGTCAAATATAAAAAAAATGAATTTACCCTTTTATTGAACACGTCGACCATTTTCTTGTTGAAGACGCGTTTGTAGCAGACGACTTTTGAAAAACATCGTGAATAAAGGGGACATTGCTCAAAATTATTAGTTTCTCCTTTTACCGTAATGTTTTCAACATTACCATTATGTTTTCAAATGTTTGCAATGATTATACTTATTAGAATTTCCTAATTTCTAATGTCTTTTACACATGCTAAGGTCGTGTTTTTGTTTACCTTCCATCGCCTTTTTTTACCTGATAAATTTAATTAACGGCAATTACGTTCTCAAACATCTCTATTATCTTATTCAAAAAATTAACGGCAATTACGTTCTTAAATTATCTAATTACGGAAGTTAAAATAAACATTCAAAGCAAACTGTAATCAATTATAACACGGATAAATTTACCGCCCGCCCCACTATGATAAATTAATAATCTAAAACAAACATATATGTATACAATATTTACACCATTAAACTTCAAAAAGTGGTCCTTCCTCATAATCGGCCTTTTTGTACCAGACATTTTGGGAAATTGGTCTTTCTTTCTGGACCTATATTCGGCCTTTTTGGACTGGCCTTTTACGCATTCGGCCAATTTTGACCTATACCTAAGATAAGATAGTAAGTAATTCTTTATTGCCTCCATATATGGAGAGTACTATACGTATACAACATACAAGAAACATAGACAATAATACAGCAATGACAAAACATGAAACAAAAACATAGTAGTGCATATCATAACATATATACATATTTGCAATGGTAGTATAAATTAATGATTGGGTGAGTCGGTGTATAAAGAATGTAAGTTAATGCTGTGATTTATGTTTTTTGTGTGCAATTGTGACTGCTAGTATATACATGCGTACATACACACGTAGTTATGTACATGCATGCACATAACAGGTTCCCACATTTAGGTGCAATGTTTGGCTGTGAATCCTTGTCGAAACGAAAGTCAAGGAAAGACGGTGAAATGTTTATGTGTAAAATCCCTACATAGCAAACCTTTTCGAGAAAAGATAGAACAATGGGTATGATAGCTTTCATTCGTTTGGAGATGCTTGATTGTGTATATGGAAACATAAAAAACAGATATATTTATATGTAAACGCTTGAAACAATTATGTAAATATACGTTTGATACGGATATGTTATTATATCAAACTGTTATGCTCATATGAACAATCACATTTACGTACATTAACCAGTTAAATATACAGTTTCATTTGCTATTCAAATTGCAAAACAGGTGCTGTGGTATCATTATGATAAAGACATAAACACCAGGCTTTTACATAATGTATGAATATACTTTAAACAAATTTTAAAACAAATCACCCTAGAGTGGTCTACTAGTCGAAATGAGATGCAACCAGATAATAACTCCAAAATTTGCCCATGCGGTGTCATACTTATGAAATTATTATAATTGTCATCTCCAAGTATAGAGAATAGCTTAATCCATAATTCCTCACGTTTTTGTTCCTTATCGGAGCAATACAGTAATAAGTGTGTGGCAATACACATAACTGTCTGCTTACAATCAGGACAGGACATGTGATATTTTTTCGAAAAGAACCTCGATAATACATGCATCGCTGTAAAGCAATATTGTAAATGACTTCTATATAATTTACTAAAATGCCATAGGTTACATGGTACAAAGTCACTGTGAATGAATTTAAAGCTATGTAAGGCATGATTGCTTTCTATAGTGCTGTATATATAATTGTCCATAAATTGGGTCATAGACTGACTGACAATCTTTTTCCATGAGGTTCTGTTTGGGAATGACGAATCAGACAGGTACTCTAGTAATAGTCCTGTTAAACCGTATTTGCCCATAATGCGGTAGATGTCGGGCATAAAACCTAATGCTTTACTCGGCTTTTGCATGAACGAGTACAGTCTGAAGTTAAACATGGTTTTAATGCGTTTTGATGTGTCTAATCTACACAACTGTCCGAGTGTTACTAGTTTTCTCTTGTCTATAAAACATTCCAGTGACATCATACCTAAGCAACCAAATGCAATTACAGTAGGTGTTGTGCGCGGCATCCTTTTAATGTGTTTTATACACTGCTTATGTGCCCGTTCAAGGGTCTGAATTTGTGTGTCAGTTAGACCATTCCACAACTCACTTCCATAAAGAGCCTTTGACAAAACAACTGATTCGTAGATACGCTTTATGGAGAGTGGATGCATGCACTCACGACTAATACCAGAGTCATTTAAGCTGAAGTACGTTTTTCTTAGTTTAGAGCAACATTCTTGTACAGAATCATCAAGCGACATATTCTTTTCATTAAGAACGCCCAAATGGAGAAATATGTCACTCTCATCAATGTTACTACTTCCAAGACGCCATTCACGTTTTGTCTTTTTGTAATCTGACAAACTCTCGTTATATACAATTACTGTACATTTCGAGGAATTGTAAGTATAAACATTCTTTAAAGAATTATTATGGCAGACGTCAATAAGTTGTTGTAAGCCATTTTTTGTATATGACATTAACATCATGTCGTCTGCAACAGTTGGACAACCATATTGGGTTGCACTTAGCTTGAAACAGTTTTCATTGGTGTCTAAAACATCCAACAAATCATTAATATAAAGTAAGTACATTGTTGCACTTAGTATTTGGCCCTGTCTTGCGCCCTACATGATCGGGAACCAGTCCGACTTTAATCCGGTCGATCGCACGAAGCTATATATATCCGTGAGTAAGCTCTGAATAAGTTTAATGAATTTTATTCCAATACCATTTTGAAATAATTTCATCAAAAGTAATTCATGGTTTACATGGTCAAATGCTTGTTTTACATCTAAATAGCATGTATACAATTTTGAATTATTCTCAATTGCACTATAAATTGATTCCCGGACCATGAAGGACGTCAAGCTGCAGGACAAATTCTTCTGAAATCCTCCCTGTAAACTATTTATTTCGATTTCATGATTCAATTGATTCAAAATAATTTTTTCATACAGTTTTAATATTGCTGAACAGAGAGATATAGCTCGGTATGAGTTTGGATCACTTTTCTTTTTATTACCTCCCTTGTGGAGTGTAGTGATTACTCCCCTTTTCAATAATGCCGGACAGGATGCGTCTGCAGAGGCTTACTGTACCGCTCAAAAGCAAAAACAATTTTCGGCCATGCCTATCAAGACTTTCTTACACCGGCACTCCACACAATACTAAAATCTCTATGACAGCAAATACATGTATAAATAAAGTTGTAAACAGATTAATTGAAAATTAAAAACATTGTACCTTTCTTTATTGAAAACCAATTAAAGGTCATAAAACCCAATCATATTTCCGGTAGCAATCAGACACTACTTATGATCTACCAACAAAGCACCGCCGAGGCTTTGATGCGCTGATCAGAAGCAGCAGCCGAAGCCGACTAGGGGTAATAAACAGCAAGTCAACTAATTAGTGATTGACGCCTTTTGACACGTTGTTTCCTTCTTAATTTCTATACAAGTTGTACTGTTGTAATAAAGACATTATACACATGGGAAGGCCGCCGTGACATGATTGAAAATTGTTGAAATAGTGTCATATCTAATCAACTATAACAGTTTAGTACACAGTTTTGCCCAGATGGTTTGGTGCAGATTTGCCGTATGTGGGAAAGGGTTAATTGTCCAAACTGTCCATTATGTTTTATTTGCACCCCATTCCGTTTTATTTCAATTGTTGTGTTTGCTTTTTAGTTGTGAATAACACTGTAAGTTTCTTGGGAAGATTCATGACCAAATAAATACCACACAAATATGCAATTTGATCTTATTATGAAATTAACACTGAAACAATCCAAATGCGGAATTTGTGATGACGCGGTTCATTTGAGTAAAATCATCACGCGCTATGACGTTAGCATTTGCCATAGGCTCTCCCAAAATTCAGTGTTAAAATCTGTGACCTTTTGTGTTTCTGAAATTGGACGATTTTATTTGGATTATAAAGGAATTTTTATGCAGGTTTATGAGAAATTATTTTACAATTCATTATTTAACAACAAACAAACAAATAAATCTTTTGAAAGTTTGGTCAAATATAAAAAAAATGAATTTACCCTTTTATTGAACACGTCGACCATTTTCTTGTTGAAGACGCGTTTGTAGCAGACGACTTTTGAAAAACATCGTGAATAAAG
Source organism: Serripes groenlandicus (assembly GCA_031761405.1). NCBI lineage: Eukaryota > Metazoa > Mollusca > Bivalvia > Cardiida > Cardiidae > Serripes > Serripes groenlandicus. Next base: position 227,022,656 of record JASEVX010000001.1, on the reverse strand, counting down.
GGGACATTGCTCAAAATTAGCAGTTTCTCCTTTTACCGTAATGTTTTCAACATTACCATTATGTTTTCAAATGTTTGCAATGATTATACTTATTAGAATTTCCTAATTTCTAATGTCTTTTACACATGCTAAGGTCGTGTTTTTGTTTACCTTCCATCGCCTTTTTTTACCTGATAAATTAAATTAACGGCAATTACGTTCTCAAACATCTCTATTATCTTATTCAAAAAATTAACGGCAATTACGTTCTCAAATTATCTAATTACGGAAGTTAAAATAAACATTCAAAGCAAACTGTAATCAATTATAACACGGATAAATTTACCGCCCGCCCCACTATGATAAATTAATAATCTAAAACAAACATATATGTATAGAATATTTACACCATTAAACTTCAAAAAGTGGTCCTTCCTCATAATCGGCCTTTTTGTACCAGACATTTTGGGAAATTGGTCTTTCTTTCTGGACCTATATTCGGCCTTTTTGGACTGGCCTTTTACGCATTCGGCCAATTTTGACCTATACCTAAGATAAGATAGCGATCTGAAAATTTAGTAATCCATACGGTGCTAATCGGAAGTGGGTAACTGACGTCACAGGAAGTTAACTATAAGTAAAAAGATGGCGATTGATACCGACGTGAAAACACAAACTTTAAAAGCATATATCTTGGTAGTGCAAGTATGTAAAAAAAAAAGTAATTACATCAAAATGATACATTACTGTAGTGCTATTTAGTCATATAGTTTAAATTTCAGCCGAGCGTATTCCTTTAATAGGCATTACCCCCACTCACATAATAAGGTTGTGTAATTGTCCTAAACAGATATACTCAGAAATATATATTTATCATATAGATCTATACCTAGTTTTTAACGATATTTTTACGGTATTTAATTTAATTTATATAAGTCAAAATTTTCTGAATTTGTTTTCCATATTTTCTAGAACGGGAGGTTACGTCTATTAGGCTCAGTCATATTTACAAATGGACTAAAACGCACGAGTTCACACATATTTTAAAACATTGTTAGAATAATTGAGATTGCTCGTTACGAGACATTTGAATTATTTTTGCATTGTTTTAGACTTTTTTTTTTTTAACAAAAAATAAAACCATAATTGATGGATCTAATTTGTTAATTGATGCTCTCTACTGCAAAGAGGAAACACACTTATGGAGGAACGAATAATTATATATACAATATTGACACTATTATTTCGTTATGAATAATAACAACAAAAAAAAGAGCTGCATGTCTGTAACAATGTAACAATGTACATGTATTATGAAATTGATAATGATGAAAAAACCGGCTCGACTATTTATTGGTCCTCGATGAGTTCATTGGCATTACACAGTGTCCTGCAATTCCGAGGGCTCATCGACTTGGAAAATTTAAAAGTGGCAATACCAGGCCTATGTTTATTTTCTGGATTATCGGGATACAGAGACGATTATACGTAATGCAAATAAACTCAAAGGTACATTGTTTACAATTAACCGATATTTTCCCCCTGAAATCGAAGCTGCTAGGCGTAAGCTTTGGCCTCACTATAAACAACTACGTAAGGATTTTCCGGACAGTCGAGTTGGCATTGTCTACCCAGCAAAACTGGTGCAAGATGGCAAAACCGTTGCGGACATGTTCCCCGATTGGGCCTCTACCATGAAACAAACTCGTGTACTCATTGACAAGCTTGTAACAACAAACAATAGTATTCCCACGACTACTCACGCTGCACGTGCACGCTTGGTCACTTCGCCTAAACAAGGTCAAATAAACCCACTCCCACAGGTGCGTAGCCCACCCATCATTCCCGATGAGACACAACCGCCAAGGAGACAAGAATCTCGCTCCCCTCGCCGCGGAGCTCGTAAAAGAGCACCTCAACGTCCAACAACAACAGCTACAGCCCCCAACAAGGCTTCAACACACACTTCTCCAACCCAGTTCAATAGACTATGGGACTTAAATGCATTAAATGCATTAAATGCATTAAATGCAAGCAGTATTAACCCACTACCAATAGCCCAGCCGCGCTAGGAACTACGGGGGTCTGACAACAATCATGGTCGGCAACCAAAAACTCTGAAGTTCTGCTGCCTAAACGTAAATGGACTAAAGAAGCGGTTAAATTATCCCGATTTAATTGATTTTGTGAACAATTATGATGTTTTTTGTGTTTTAGAAACTCATCTTGATTCTACCGATTTAGTCGATATTGAAAATTTTGTATTTATATCAAAGCATAGAAACAAACCATATAAAAGGAAATCTGGTGGCATTGGAATATATGTACGAAACGAAATTGCACCGTATGTCCATATAATTGAAAACATATCAGAATATGTGTTATGGATTAGCATCGACAAACACATTACAAACTATACCGAAAACTTAATTCTAGGTTCTATATATCTTCCTCCAGAAAGTTCCCGCTTCTTTAATAATGATGATCTAGATGAACTTCATTCCGAAATAAGTACTATGAACAGTCAGCATAAATTCGTTATTCTTGCAGGCGATACCAATGCGCGCATTGGAAAAATGAACGATTTTATCCAACAAGATGCATTTTTATATGACTTTTTTGATATAGATGAAGAATCGAAATTATTCTTCGATAAAAGCATAGAGCTAGAAACTTTATCTATTCCATTAGAAAGGAGTACATTTGATCAAAAAACGAATACGCACGGGTTTAGACTTATTGAAATATGTCGTAACAATAATTTATTCATTTTAAATGGCCGAATGTTCAAAGATAAAGCATGTGGCAAGTTCACTTTTAGAGATCGGTCAGTTATTGACTATGTTATCTCCACCACAGACTGTCTTAGACATATTACCAATTTCGAAGTTGAAGAGACTGATGCGCTTTTTTCCGACGGTCATAGTGCAATTTCGTGGGAAATGCACTCAAACTTACCAAAAATATACTTAAAAGATACTCAAGCATGTCAAAAACAGTCCACTTGGGATAATAACTTAAGCAATGAATTCTTAAATAACATAGATGTTAACAAATTAAACGTATTATTTGACAAATTCCAGCATTTATCGTGCACACCCCAATCTATTGAAACAGTCACTGAAGGAATTAAAAGCATATTTCACGCTTCAGCGAAGAACACCTTCCCGAGTAAATTTACCCACAACAAACGTAAAACCTATCCTTCAAATAAGCCATGGTTTGGCCCTAGATGTCATCGCGCAAGACAGAATTATCATAATGCAAAAAGTATTTATCAGTCAAAGCCAAATGATACCAACAAGCTTCGTCTTCGGCACGCAAGTCAGCAATACAAGCGGACGATGAACTTTTATATCAAAAGGGAAAATCACACTAATTCTAATAAATTGAGGCATTTAAGTGAGAAGTGTCCTAAAAAATATTGGAAATTTTTGAATAGTCCAAAGCCAAAACAGATACAAAACAACGCGCCAGATATCGACGAGTTTTTCGAATATTTTAAATCCATTAATTCCAATGATCTGTCACAAAATGAAGATGTCGTAGATGATATTCAAATAGCGCCGGAATCTAACTGTTTCTTAAATCAGGAAATAACACAAAGTGAAATTCTGAAATGTATTAAAAACCTCAATAATGGCAAAGCCTCAAGCCCTATTGATGAAATTAGGAATGAATATATAAAAAGCACGAAGGACCTATTAGCTCCCTTATATACTAAACTATTCAATGCTGTATTAAATACAGGCCATATTCCAAAGTCATGGCTAGAAGGAGTTATCATCCCTGTCTTCAAAAATAAAGGTAGTCCTACAAATCCTTGTAACTATAGGCCTATAACTATTTTAAGCTGTTTAGGCAAACTTTTTACCTCTGTACTTAACCACAGATTAACCAATTACCTCGAAGATAATAATATTCTAAACGAAAATCAAGCCGGATTTCGTCGTGGCTATTCCACGTCAGATCATTTGTTTACATTACATGCCATTATAGAAATTCTCAGAAAAAAGAAGCAAAAGATTTTTTGCGCTTTTATAGATTTTGCCCAGGCTTTTGACAAAGTCTGGAGAGTTGGATTATGGCACAAACTCATCAAATGTAATATAAGTGGTAAATTCTATAATGTAATCTATAATATGTATCAAAACATAAAATCGAGCGTTTCCTACAATGGGAAATCCTCGGAATCATTTATCTCTGAGATTGGCGTTCGGCAAGGGGAAAATCTGTCCCCGGTACTTTTCTCTATCTACCTAAATGATTTGCAATCACATTTAGAGACTAATGGTTCTGTTGGAGTAGAATTACAAAACCCTGAAAATGATTTATTATGGCTTAAGCTGTTAGTTCTACTCTATGCAGACGACACTGTAATATTAGCAAATTCATCTTCCGATCTACAAAAAAGCCTGGACTTGTTCCATAATTATCGTGAAAAATGGCATTTACGTGTAAACATGTCTAAAACAAAAGTTATTGTGTTTGGAACCCGCAATACAAATAGATTTACTTTTAAAATTGGAGGAATCGATCTAGAAATTACTGATAAATATCATTACCTAGGGCTAACTTTTTCAAGCAGTGGTTCATTCCTTAATTCTAGAAAACACATTGCAGGACAAGCTACTAAAGCTATGTACCTCTTGCTTACTAAATCTAATAACTCTGATTTACCAATAGACTTAATTATTAAATTATTTGACCACACAGTTCTCCCGATACTTACATACGGATCAGAAATATTTGGATACGAAAACATTGATATTCTAGAAAAAGTGCATAATGAATTCTTACGGAAAATAACTAAAGCTCGCAAGTCTACTCCCATTTACATGTTGTACGGAGAACTGGGTCGCTATCCCATCTCTGTCATTGTTAAATCACGCATGATCGCCTATTGTAATCGGCTATTAACTGGAAAAACGACGAAATTGGCTAATCAGATATATCGATTTATGGTAAATGACTCAAATACACAGTATAAATGGGTTAATCAAATCAGAAATATTTTAAATAACGCGGGACGCCCCGATCTATGGCTACAACAATTCGAAATTACTAATAATAAAGTACACAAGCAAATTAAACAGTTATACATTGCTCAATATAAACAAACTTGGGCTTCAGAACTCACAGAGTCAACTAAGGGTAGAACCTATAATAGTTTTAAAAATATACATGATTTCGAAAAATACTTCAAAATCTTGGACATGACCGATTCCCTTACAATGTTTAAATTCAGAACGGCCAATTTCAAATTACCTGTGGAAGTCGGTAGATATGAATCTGTTCCCTACCAGAACAGGACTTGCGATCTTTGTGCGAAAGATAAGGTCGGATCCGAAGAGCATTATATTTTTGAATGCGAATCGTTTTCTGAGCAGAGATCGCAGTTTTTGTCTAAATCAAATTTAAACAATATAAACAGTCTTGATCTCAAACGCCTCTTGACACTTGAAAGTACAAAAACTCTTAAAGAACTATGCAAATTTCTAAAGAATATTATGTCAAAATTCAAGTAATTACTGCACGCTTCCGAATGCCACCAATTTCCAAATTTCCAAATCAAACTTATGCCAGAGTAATGCTTACAAGATAAGCCTGTATACATTTGTAACAATTTCATTTCAAATCTGAATGTTAACGTTATTACTCACATATATAACGATATTCCTTCTTAATACTGAAAATAACCCGAAATGAACTACCACAAATATTAAAGTACTCTTGTTTTCCTAGTCAACGCAATTTCATAAAACGTTAGTCCTTGTAACTACATGACTTGTACTTCTTTGCATACATAGCACGAGGATTGGGGTCTTGCAGTTACAAGAGCGAACCTTGTATATCTATATACTGATTATATATATTAAGCAAAAGGTTCTCAGTCATTCCCCCACCATTCTCTCTCTCCCCCCCTCTCTCTCTCTCTCTCTCTCTCTCTCTCTCTCTCTCTCTCTCTCTCTCTCTCTCTCTCTCTCTCTCTCTCTCTTTCCCTCTTGAACCGGAAACTATATATTTTGAAATTTGTATTATAATGTATAACCCCATGTTGTACCTTGTATGTACCTGGGTGAAATAAAGAATTGTTCTGTTCTGTTCTGTTCTGGTAAATTGATTAAAAAATATCGATATCATAACACCCTAGTTTTATTACCCTATAATCCCATGTTGAAGTACCCTCTAAACTTTTTACATCACTGTTAAATGAAAGGCTTAAAGCATGGTCCGATAAATATGAAATTTTAACCGACGCGCAGTTCGGCTTTAAAACTGGTTATAGCACAGTCGATGCAATATTCATACTAAATTCATTTATTCAAAAACAATTTTCTGACAAGAAAAAGCTGTACTGTTGTTTTATAGACTTGCAAAAATGTTTTGACTCTATATATAGAAACGGTTTATGGTATAAGCTCATTAAACACAATGTAAAGGGAAAGTTATTTAGTATCATACGCTCTTTGTACAATGATGTTAAACTCTGTGTAAAACACATGAACTCATTATCGGATTTCTTTGACTGTAACGTGGGATTATTGCAAGGTGAGAATATCTCACCAATTTTATTTTCACTGTTTATTAATGACATAGAACTGTTCTTACTAGAAAACACGGATGAATGTTTTACGTTAGGTCAATTATCTATATATCTACTCCTTTTTGCCGATGACTCTGCTTTGATCGCAAGGTCTGAAGCAGGATTACAAAATTTAATATCAGCTTTTGAAAAGTATTGTAAAAAATGGAATCTAACAGTCAATGTAGATTGTAAGCGCCGAAACGCTTAGTTCATTAATTGAACGAAAACACGCGAAAGTCATCGGGACGTATTTAGCGTGAGCTATTTTTAGAACAAGTTGATGTCCCCGGACAAGACAGCTAGTGCTGAAGCTCTGTGTCGATTTATGTTGAAAATTACCGTAGAAACCATATACTGGTATGTAAAGACTCAATGATACAATGATTAAATGTTTATTCCACATTTTTACGAAAGCATAAGTTATATGCATTCGTAGTTATTGCAATTTAAAGGGTTTGTCCTAGCCGGTCAAGTGCACAACAAAATGGCGACGTCCCTAGAGCACGCTGGTCACACCTGACTTCGATTTGATTTCTTTACCTTGTGTTCTGTATAATCAAAACTAATGTATGCATTGTGTCAATTAATATTGTTATCAAGTCACGAATTCTCAGTGAGCAATTTAAATGCCGTAATCGGTATATTTAGCTGAAATTCTGTGAACATTGTAAAAAAGGGAGAATCGCTCATCTGAGAATGCATTTTGCTCCAGAAGAGTAATTGCTCATTTAAGAATACACAAAGTAGAAAAAGGAAACTGCTTGGTTAATAATGTAGGCCAATTTTCCTGGTAAACGCAAATATAATGATTATTTGTTATGCAAACAATTTGTAATCGTTGAATGTTTACTTATTTATGCAGACGACATTTGAACCATCTTGTGAAGAGTGGGATCAGGCTGACGTCGTATATTGTCTTATAGCAATTTGCCTTTTCAGTACGACCCGGCTCTTTGTAAATGTGCATAGTTTTGGGTATTTTGAATGCATATTTAGTGAAAACAAAGATCAAACTGCAAGTTTGAAGATTGTACTTTTGAAGTACTTGGTGTAGACTGAGATCAGGTTATTATTTGTGAAGTGCAATTGTTTAGGCACTATATTGATGTATTTGTTTGTTTTCAGTCAATCACACTTATGACAACGAATAAAGATGTGCATTGAAGATTGTTTTATCAAGTAATTTATACCCCGGACGACACATAGATAAAACCAAAATAGTCATATTTAAAAAAGGTAGAACATTAAATGTTGATAGTACATTTACATATTCGGGGATTAATATTGCGGTAGTGAATACCTTTAATTATTTAGGTATAGTGTTCACCAGTAACGGGTCATTTTATAATGCCATTAAAACTTTAACGAGTAAAGCTACGCGCGCCATGGGTCAATTACTTGCAGTAACAAAACATAAGGAAATTCCTTTAAAGATTATGATTGATCTTTTTGACTCCTTCGTTGCATCCATATTATACTACTCTTGCGAGGTTTGGTGCTTTAACACAATTGTTATTGTCGAAAGACTGCATAGAAAGTTTCTCAGAAAATTATTAAATGTAAAAACATCAACTAGTAATTCAGCTATTTACGGAGAATTCGGAAGATTTCCACTCTTTATTAATATTAAAGTAAAAACAATTATGTACTACGTAAACATTTTCACAAAGAAAAAGTCAAATTGTATTTTACAAATAGTTATAAATGAATCAAATAGTTTAAATAAAAACTCAAGCATTTGGACTAATAAGGTTAAAGCATTGTTACAAAATACAGGATTTTATGACGTTTGGCTATTCCCAGACTCAGTTAATCTAAAACGCTTTGTACCTCTATGCCGTAATAGGTTGATTGATATGTATATAAGTGAATGGTCTCAAGACATTAACATTAAATCCTCATTGTCTATTTTCAAATACCTTAAATCTAGCTTTGGATGGTCAGATTATCTTACAAAAATGAAAATATCATCATATAGAAACGCCGTTGCTAAATTACGTATATCAGCTCATAATTTATACATGTATATAGAAACCGGTAGGCATAGGAACATTAGTAGAACTGATAGAATCTGTTCACTTTGCAGTTTACAAGAGCTTGAAGACGAGTTTCATTTTATGTTAGTTTGTCCTGCCTATACTGATATGAGAAAAAAAAATATAAAAATGTATTACTACCAAAATCCTAGTATGTTAAAATTGATTCAGTTGTTAAACAGTTCAAATATAAAAGCATTAAATGCCGTTGGAATATACTACATAAAAGCTAATGAAGAAAGAAAAAATAGATTAAACATTGTTATTGTATAAGAAGAAATTACATGCATTATCGTGCATTATTTCCGCAAAAAGTATTTTCATTATCTGTATATTATCCTATATATATATATATATATATATATATCTGTGTATTATTCTATACTGTAGATGTTATATATGTCTATTTATATTTTCATCAAAAGAGAGTGTTGAAATCTTGATATTTATCTAAATATATGTGTTAATTTATAATTTCATGAAAAGAGAGTGTTAAAAACTGTATATTTAATTTGTATGTTCATACTCATGTATCTTTAAATATGTTGTATTTTGACGATGAACCATATGTGTTCAAGTCAATATTCTTGAATAAAGTTCTGTTCTGTTCTGTTCTGTTCTGTATCTCTCTACTGCCCTCCGGCCGCACTATCGATGTATACATACCGAATGTTACACAAATGTCCGGTAATTTCCGCCAATTAGCAAAATGATAACAAGAGCAGATAATAATCAAATTAGTCAACAATTAGTACGGCTTAAACAGTGTGGTACATTGTCTCCCCTGTTTTTTGCATGACGAGCATTGTGCCATATGCATTAATATCAATTTATCCTTTTTCACTTTGTTTTTACAATTTAACTGATGCAGATGCGTCATAATACGGCTGCATGATGGGAAAGAATTAATCACTGTGTGCAATGCCTACTTTATCCAAATAAATGTGTTCGAGGTTTTATGAACTAGGATGCAAAGAAGTTGATATTTGTTTAATGAAGAATATGTTTGGTGAAACGGTGTGAAAATTATAACCTCTGAATACATTATGTGTTAAGCCTTTCCTACCTTTAGTAGACGCATTTAGATACCTCTGCAGCAGACGACTTGAAAAAACATTGTGACAATAGGAGGAGTTTCCTATCATGAGCAATTACTCCTTTTTACCACAATATTGTCGATAATTAAACTTTCCCATTTAGAGATTTTCCATATTTTTTAAAACGTCGTTATATGTATGACATACTGTTAATCACAGTACTGAAGTACTGAAGGTAGAATTGCGATCGTTTAAGAAGAGATACAGAAGTGCATATATGAATATTTATTTTACAAAATGTTGACGAATAGATAGACGGAGAGACAGACATCGCCAATCTATAGACCGGAATTGCTAAAGCAATCCGGCCAAAAATAAACAAAAATCATCAATTTTAGCAGTAAAATCCTGCCAAGAAGTAATGAATTGAGAAAAAAATGTGCTGAGAGGTCCATAATTTCAAACTTGCTAAGATTTGGTCTGTGCAATGAATGTACAAATTGAAAAATGTATTGTTGACATGTTTTTTCTACACCATCATTGTAATGTTGTTTATCATAAATAAAATTATTCCTTTTTTTAAATAAACTTTTAATCAAAATGTGTGTCTCAGTGTTGTCTTCTTCAGCAGTTTGACAGAAACAAAGCCTAAATCTGAAATTGTGTCAATGTGTTATTTGTCAACTCTGTCCCATAAGTTTTGCTTGTGATTTGAACTCTCATAAAAAAAGCACGGAAAGGGACAACTTTCCCAACTTTGATTAAATATGTTTTCAATTAAATTGTAAAAAATCTTTTTCTTGTTTTTTGAAAGTTTTGTCATTATTATTTAAGACGGCCATTATATACTAGAATAGCCAACTGACTATCATTTGAAAAAGTGTTTCTTATTTAAACCTTTCCCACTTGCATACGTAATTGCAGCCGACGACTTTTGAAAACATTGATGCAGAAGAAGAAATTGCTCATAACAAGCTTTCTCCTTTTGCAACAATGTTTTCAACTATATTCAATGATTACACTTCCAATAAATGTGATTTTCTGTATCTTTGCTCAGATTTTTTTTAATTCGTCTGCTGCAGAGTTTTTATATTGTGGGGTGGGTTGTGATTTGTTAAAGGGCAAGCAGGATTGGGAATTGAGTGTTGCACTTATCCTAATGAAACACTCGCCTGCCTGTGCATGTTTTAGCTTAACTTAACTTGTTAATGTTCTTTCCATCATCAACTTAGTCATCTGTTAGTAATCAACTCTATGAACGAAATAATCGCGTCAAAATCTTGAATCGCGTCAAAATCATAACGAACAAACTGTCTAATACAAATTTAGAATAAAAGGATGAATCAGTTATGTTGTAACAACCAATATCCGCGGGTCATTTACCTGATTTTGGCCGAAAGAAATTATCGATTTCTTGCAAGATTTATTCGTTATTCGTTCTGCCTATTATAATCAAAGTATTCTAAACGCTTTATAAACAAGTGATTTAAAGCGCTCAAATCATTTTATGAAATTTGTTTCTTTAGACGCGGACCTTGTCGAAAGCACCTATCCAAAATGCAACTCATCGTTAATCGTTGTCGAAGGAATAGATGGACTGAGAGAAAGAGAAAGAAAAGGCTTAGCAATGCATACTATCTTTATGAATAAGGACATGAACGAATATGTATGGACTAGCGCCTAGAATTTCGTACTAGCCGATCCTTCATTCCACTCGCTTATGCTAGCGGGCGAGTGGATGTTTACATCTCTGCTGAGAGGGAAAAAAGGTTTACAATTTACAAAGGGTAATTGCGCGGTGCAGTGCTATATTGGCGTAGTGATATCTAAATAATTGTGTACACTTTAAATATGATATTTACACTTACAAGACTTGTTATTTTCTATTATAAGCTTGAATAATCGGATTTTTTTTCGTTACTCTATGTTTGCTTTTGTGAGCATTCGTAAATTAGTCAAACCAAAAATTGCACTTAATTGTTGGTGGTGAAGGGCATATACATCACGTGACTTCAAACTCACTATGACTATGGCAGCCTCTGCGCATGCGCAAGTCTACCAAAAACGCTATCATGTGTATGAACTACTGTTAAAAACGGCGTAATGTGTATGAACTATTGTTAAAGATTCCGTTATATGTATGAACTACAGTTAAATACGGCGTTATATGTATGAACTACTGTTAAAAACGCTGTTATATGTATGAACCACTGTTAAAAATTCCGTTATATGAATGAACTATTGTTAAAAACGCCGTTATATGTATGAACTATTGTTAAACTCGCCGTTATATGTATGAACTACTGTTAAAAATGTCGTTATATGTATGAACTACTGTTTAAAAAGCCGTTATATGTATGAAATACTGTTTAAAACGCCGCCGTTATTTGTATGAACTAATGTTAAAGACGCCGGTATGTGTATGAACAACTGTTTAAAACGACGTTGTATGTATAAACTGCTGTTAAAATTGCCGTTAAATGAATGAACTACTTTTAAAAACTCCGTTATGTGTATAAAATACTGTTAAGGTGGAATCATACCTTTGAAATAACGTATATTTTCAAAGTAATAACATAATCTTTATTTTACTAAAAATCTACCCGAGATAATTTCTTAAAGAAGTACATATCATAACGATCACTCTTTCTACTACCAGTTACAAGAATTTCAAGAAAATCTGTCGAGCCGATTTTTACTAAATCAGAATTCCGTTTTACCGATGTCGCGCCTCGGAACGCCCATTGCGATATGTTAGCTGCAACGCCCCTATTTTTCCGTAGTGGGTCAGTAACAGACCAAATAACTAATATTATATGTTTGAACTACTGTTAAAAACGCCGTTATATGTATGAACTACTGTTTAAAACGGCGATGTGTGTATGAACTTCTGTTAAAAACGCCGTTATTTGTATGAAGTACTGTTCAAATCGCAGTTCTATGAATGAACTATTGTTAAAAAAGATGGAATGTGTATGAACAACTGTTAAAAACGCCGTTATATGTCGGATCTACTGTTAAAACACAGTTATATGTATGAACAACTGTTAAAAAACGGCGTTAAATGTACTCTTAAAATCGCCGTTCAATAAAGGAAAGACTGTTAAAAACGCCGTTATATGTATGAGCTACTGTTAAAAACGTCGTTATTATAACTACTGTTAAAAATACCGTTATATGTATGAAGTACTGTTAAAAACGTCGTTGTATATAGGAACTACTGTTAAAAATGCCGTAACATGTATGAAGTACTGTTAAAAAGGGCGTAATATGTAGGAACTACTGTTAAAAAACGCTGTTATATATATGAACTACTGTTAAAAATGCCGTTATATGTATGGACTACTGTTAAAGTCGCCGTTGTGTGTATGAACTACTGTTAAAAACGCCACTATATGCATGAACTACTGTTCACGACGCTGTCATATGTATGAAGTACTGTTGAAATCATCGTTCTATGTATGAACTATTGTTAACAACGATGTTATGTGTATGAACTACTGTTAAAAACGCCGCTATATGCATGACATACTGTTCACGACGCTGTCATATGTATGAAGTACTGCTGAAATCATCGTTCTATGTATGAACTACCCGCTCCATTCCTTATATTTTAGCATTAATATGGCTATTTCAGTGAGTAATAAAACATAATAATATTTTACAACTTTATTTTCCATAATACAGCACGTCGCCAATGTTATTTTTTTTTTATTCATGAGGTTATGAACAAAATATTTCAGCCAATCACAGACGAGCAAAAGTGATGAACACAAAAAAAACTAAAATATATGTGTATGAACGACTGTTATATGTATGAACTACTATTAAAAACGATGTTATGTGTATGAACTACTATTAAAATCGATGTTATGTGTATGAACTACTGTCAAAAACGGCGTTATATGTGTGAATGACTGTTAAAAAAGAAGTTATGTGTACCAGGGTGAGTGTATTAACATTCACCCTGTGTGTACGAACTACTATTTTAAAAAAAAGCCGTTAAATGAATGAACTAATCTTAAAATCGCTGTTCAATGAATGAACTACTGTTAAAAACGCCGTTACATGTATGCACTACTGTTAAAAACGCCGTTATTAGAATTACTGTTAAAAATGCCGTTATATGTATGACAGGATACTTTTGCAATTCACTAGATGTAGTGCGTGAATATACCCGACATAATATTACACATTGTAACAAAGGTAGCAATGACCTTATGGATTAATATCAAATACCGGGAACAGTATCTAGCTAACATAAGTACTATATGTTCGTAATTTAAAATATAATAATATAATCAATATACATTGGTTCCATCACTTTATTCAAATAGTCCATTTCCAATTCATAATATAAGTAAATAGTAAACAAGTTCACAAAGATACAAATATGTAAGTATAAGCCAAAACCTAACATCGTGAACACATCGATCAAAGACGATCGATAATTGATAGCTGATAGACGAACGATCCTACATGATAGACAGATCACACAAAGATGATCTAGTGCGTGCTTTGAACTCATCTTATATAGTGATTTGAACTGTTCCTATATATGTAAATCCTGTGTCTGGTCTCGAAATCTACCCAACTCCGCACATACTTCTAGAACCGTACTGTATATGTGGCATGGATTAACAGCTAAGTGCAAGACTTGGTCAGCATATTTACCGTTAACTGATCCAATACATGTATCATAGGGTCATCTTAGAATTGAATCATACATATGTATGAATAACTGTTAAAAAGACGCCGTTAAATGAATGAACTACTCTGAAAATCGCTGTTCAATGAATGGACTACTGTTAAAAACGCCGTTATATGTATGTACTGCTGTTAAAAACGCCGTTATTAGAACTACTGTTAAAAATGCCGTTATATGTATGAAGAACTGTTAAAAACGCCGTTATATGTGGAAACTACTGTTAAAAATACCATTACATGTATGAAGTACTTTTGAAAACGCCGTTCTGTATATAAACTACCGTTAAAAAAGCCGTTAGTTTTTAGAATTACTCTTAAAATCGCCGTTCTATGAATTGAACTACTGTTAAAAACGCCGTTATATGTATGAACTACTGTTAAAAACGCCGTTATGTGTATGAACGACTGTTAAAACGCCGTTACATGTATTAACTACTGTTAAAACGCTGTCATATAAAAGAACTATTGTTAACAACGTTGTAATGTGTATGAACTACTGTTGAAAACGCCGTAATATGTATGAACGACTGTTAAAAACGCCGTTATATGTATAAATTACTGTTAAAAACACCGTCATGTGTATGAAGTACATGTACTGTTAAGAATGCTGTTTAATGTATTTACTTCTATCATAAACGCCGGTATGTGTATGAACTACAGTTAAACTCGCCTTTATATGTATGTACTACTGTTGAAAACACCGTTATTTGTATGAACTACTGTTAAAAACGCCGTTATATGTATGAACTACTGTTTAAAAACGGCGTTAAACACTATACAATTAAGTAAACCAAAGATTATGTATCATGATGAACTACTGTTAAAAACACGCCATTAAATGAATGAACTACTGTTAAAAACACGCCATCATACGAATGAACTACTCTTCAAATCGCCGTTATATATATCAGGGACATAGATAAGAGGGATAGGCAACTCCACCTGTACACCTGTTATCTGATAAAAATATCACACATAGAAATAAAATTGTCCAAATGTTCACATTTTGTAGCAAAAAAACTTTGAAGTCACATTTGGCACATAAACAAAACATACATATTCTGAAAACATAACATTTCAACTCAAGTTAGAGATACAATGAAAAAATGGATTGTCTTTGTATTTTGGACACTGACTGGTTTAAAAGACACAGATATTGGGATTTCTGAATTATATTATTTTTCTCCAACAAATAATATACTGACATTTTTCATAAGGATAACATATTATCAAAACCTGTAGTATTTGTATCTACTGCAATAGAAGAATGTTTAAACTTCAAGAATTTTTATTTTTTATTTTTCATATCTTGAATAGTTTTTTAGTTACTACAAATGTTGGCACGGGTGATATTTTAGTATACAGTTTAGTTACCTATCCCTCTTATCTACGTCCCTGTAAATATGAACTACTGTTAACAACGGCGTTAAACACCATACAATTAAACAAACCAAAGGTTCTAAATGTTCGTGAAGAATGCTTATGGCCTTTCTAATAAACGCTGTTATCTTTTGACCACCAGAGATCTATAAATAATACAAATATGACACAACTCCATCTTCAAGCTTTCCGCCTGAGACTTCTATAATAATTAGATATAATCTTACTGTTTTTATTCCATGCAATAATAAAACTTTGACGTAAACGGTATCCTTTCAGAGGGACCTGTGGAGGTTAACACTCAAGTTCTAGCCGGCTGGGCTCATATCGAAGAAGAAAATCCATTATTGAAACCAGGAGGCCGGTATAAACCCCCGAACTGTATAGCCCGGAACCGTGTAGCCATCGTCATACCTTTTCGAGACAGGGAAATCCATCTAAAATTATTTCTTCAAAACTTACATCCATTCCTACAGCGCCAACAGTTAGATTATGGAATATTCGTGGTAGAATTGGTATGTATGTCGGTAACAGAGCTCTAGATAAGGGGGTTTAAAATCTTTATGTAACCGTTAACCCAATGTTGTGGGTACCCACTACATATGGTTTGCTTTAATAATAAGAGAGAAATTGTGATTTCATCATCGGACACACGGTTTCTTTGTGTACGACATGCTTCATCTTAACCCTTTCCCCCATACAACAAATCTGCAGCAGACGACTTTGAAAATATCAAGACAAAATCAAGGAAAATCTCTATGAATGAATAAACAATTATTGAAAAAAGTTGAAAACATTGTGACAAAAGGAGAAATTGCTCGATTTGAGCAATTTCTCCTTTGGTCACGATGTTTTCAAAAGACGTCTGCGTCAAAATACGTCTATATGTGGGAAGGGGTTTAAAGAAGACATGCGGTGGGTGCCGGTGATGGTCATAGTCAAGCATCAACTGTTCGTAATACCATTCGCCGCGTTATCTCCGTGTATGCATTATATAGGTCACAATACACCAAATGCCTTCTTTGTTTCCATGTAAATAAATCAATGTCAACCCTCAGTTGTCAAACTTTCCAAACGTTTCTCAGGTAGAACACACTACATGGAGGGGGGGGGGGGGGAGGAGGGGGGGGGGGTCATGCATTATACAAGACAAAATCCACCCCGCAGATGGTTAACGTCATTTTGGACGAAATCGGGCTGGGACGAAACTAGATTTTCCACATAGTCTACTAAGGATCAGATTTATGATTTCTAGTGCATCCTATACACATTATGTTTTATATTCCATGACGTAGATCTACTTCCATTATACAAGACAAAATCCACCCCGCAGATGGTTAACGTCATTTTGGACGAAATCGGGCTGGGACGAAACTAGATTTTCACATAGTCTACTAAGGATCAGATTAATGATTTCTAGTGCATCCTATACACATTTAGACTGAAATTTAACTAAATATCATAAAGTCAGTGCAATCTGGTAAAGGAATACACTCATTTCTACGCAAACAATTTTGTGTTGTTGATATAATTGGCGTTCTTTGACTTATATAAGGTATACTACGCGATGGGTGTGAAGTAAGTGTGTCTATCCAGGAAACTATTTGTATATTTGCAAGCACACCCGAGTCTCAGTGAGCGTTATTGCAACAATAGACCTTTTGAATTTGTGCGTCATAATATTTAGAACAAAATGACAGTGTATTTGATCATATGCATATTGGAAACTGAAAATCACCATGGATATGTTATCAACTGCTCCATGTAATTATGTGTAGGCCGCGCAACGGGCTTACACACTACTTACATATGTAACAATACCATTGCATGGAGTAAGATATACATGTGTGTGTTTAATGCGAAGATAACATGAGGAATATGTGTTTGGACTGTTAGGAATAAAACATGCTTATAAGAGTAGAGTTCTCAAAATTTATGAAAGAAAATGGTTGTATGTATTACTATGTGTTACACAAATAACGGAAGGCTCGTTCTCAAAGTGAAACAATAGACACATACTTATTGATCCCGGTGATCTGTGAAAGCTAGATTTATATCAACATCCATGCTACAGGGTCTTATCAGAAAAGTATTTTTGTAACTAATTGTCGAGATTAAAATGTTCGGAGGCGCAGGTTGAACCGGATCTTCACTGTGCGTAAATGCCTAAAGTTTGGATTTCCTTGAGCACCGCACATATCGTAGATCCTTCTAACTTCGTGATCTTTCTTAGTTCCTGACGTCATTATTATCGTCCTTTTCTCCCATGACTTTGTTTTAGCAGACTCTTGAGAAGTGTGTAACTATTTTCTGATGTCTAAAGATTCATTTAGTATTCGATAATGTAGTTTACTTTAATGCTAATGGTCACGAACTTATGATACCCGTAGATAAATGAGCCGTACCGCGAGATAACCAACAGTATGGCCTCTGCGTAATGTATCGACTCAGATCAGCCTGCGCAGTCCGTGCAGACTGATCCGGGCAGACACATTCCGTCTAAGGGAGATAGAGGTATAGATTAATGATTCCTGAAACAGAAAATCCACAGAAGGTGAAAAGTGTCTATCCGGGTAAGCCTGCGCGGCATGCTTATGCTGATACGGGTCGATACTTAACGCAGAGTCCACAGTGTTGGTTTTATCGCGGGACGGCTCATATTCTTTTTATGTTATTTTGTCAAATACTAGTACAAACATTTCGTATTTGTTTAATCATTTCAGGTGCATGGAATACCGTTCAACAGGGCATTATTAATGAATGTCGGGTTTGTGGAGGCCATGAATCGGTACGATTACCAATGTTTTATATTCCATGACGTAGATCTACTTCCGGAAGATGACCGGAACCTATACACGTGCCCTTCAATGCCGCGTCACATGTCCTCGGCTATCGACAAGCTAAAATATAGGTAGAGCTCTATGTTGAAATAAGTAAAAACAAAATGTCAATGTAATATTCACTGCTGTTTATAATCTAATCCTTAACCCTTTCGGTGTCAAAGACAATTAAAGGCTTTTGCAAACAATACAGATTCAGGTAAGACAGCTTATAACGAGCTATCTCGACTAAAATCTGCATTGTGTGCCACTTAGACATTACATTTTACAAAGTTTCCCGATGGACGACAAATGGAGTGGTCCGATTTTCAAGATGGAAGAGTCCAATTTGTGAAATTCGGCAGCGAAAGAGTTAAAGATAGTTCTAAATCTTAATAAAGTATATGTATTTGCTCGTCTCGAGCACTGTAGGATAAGTCTTGGCATCTGCTCCGTCTACACAAATGTTAAGATGCTTCAAAAAGTGTAGATTTTGATATAAAGTTCATTAGCCACGCCATCAGAACATTTCTGTTGAAATGATGAAGGCCATGCCGTTCAAATTTATTTTTAATAAATTATCCACTAACCTAATGTTCATGTTAATCTGTTACACAGGCACAATTGAGCCGTACCAAGAGAAAACCAACATTACGGATTTTACGTTATGTATCGACCTAGATCAGCCTGCGCTGTCCGCGAAGACTAATCCGGGCCGACACATTCCATCGCAGGTGGATAGAGGTATAGAGTTATGATTTCTGAAACAGAAAATGCACATGAGGCGAAAAGTGTCTGTCAGGGTAAGCCTGCGCGGCAATCTTAGGCTAATCCGGGTCGATACTTTACGTTTTCTGTTTTCTCGCGGAACGGCTCTGATACACCATGGTGCATTAGACAGTGTGTTGTTTTAATGATACTATCGGTAGCAAAACATTCTCCAGAGGATAAGATTGCGCGGTGGCAAATACTTATATTAGTCTCAACTCGTTGCTAGTTGTAAATTTCAGAAGGTCGGGTACCAATAACACGAACCAATAAATGTTAGTTAATTAAATGATTTTAATCAGTCTTGCATACTGAGTTCACAATCTGAAGTAGCCAACAGTACAGATCAGCACTACTTTCCTGTATAAGATGATGATATTATTCGACAATGTTGACCTGGTTCTGACCTTTGAGCATCGACATGATTACCGTCTCATAACGTATTTGTCGTATATTCATTTATCAGCTCATAGTGCATAGCCTCGACTTGTAAATCACTAATTTAATACAAATTCACGAACGTCACAATAATATACAAATGTCAGGTTCAAGGTCCAATTCCACAAACCCTACTTAGCGCTAAATAATACTTAAATATTGTATTAATGTTGTTTCCATAATATTTTGTAAAGCAACAATGGTGAGATGAATATTAATCAATGATTAATTTGACATAAGTACACCTTGCTGACTAACAATACTTATGAACTATGCTCCTAAGTGTTTAACTTTTGCAGCGCCAAAGCCAATAATGAGCTTTTTGCAAACAATACTGATTCAGGTGAGTCAGCTTGTAACGAGGTGTCGCACCTAAAACCAGCATTGTTTGCCTTGTAGTTATCCAAATATTCCACAACTCTTATAACTTATGAAATAGAGTCGCCCGACTTTGAACATGGAAGTGTCTACTTTAAACCATTTGGAACTAAACGAGTTAAGTATTACTTTTCGCTAAGTAGGGTTGAATCGGACCCAGATTAATATTGGCGTGTTACGTATAACTCATTAGGCAGTGCCTACTCGATGATATAATGTAGAGATGATAGAGTATAATGATTCTACTTGATTGATTAGTACTCACCGCCTCGTTGTAGTTGAAGTGGTAGAGTGTCCACATCGGGTGCGGGGTGGTCATGGATTCGATCCCCAGCCGGGTCATACAAACAACTTGGTTGTAATGGCTGCCCTCCTTGGCTCTAGGGGTTGAGGGGTCAGCATTACGACTAACTGGCTGATGTCAGGATACATGGACCAGTAGAACTGGTAGCTTACACAGAAATGCCGTGATATAACTGAACAGTTGTTGAAAGCGGCGTAACGCACCAATCAATCAATCCAGTATTACTTGACACTGTTGAACTGATCATGATCTTTGTGTAAAGATGTATTTATGATTATTGATTATTGGGTAAATCAAACTAAAACGGTGCATAATGATATGCATGTGTATATCTCCAGTCATTATACGAGTCACCCAATTGATGTTGACATCTTGAACTGAAATGAACATCTCCTCAACAATGTCCGAAACAAGTCAATACCGTCGGTTAATACCTAAAAATCTCAGAATGTTATAAATATAAATTTCCCGTTTCTTTCCTTTTTCCCAAATACAACACCTGCAACAGACGGAAAACACCAACACATAACAACTCTCTTTAAATAAAAATGTTACTTCTAGTCAAGTTGAACACATCACCAAAATGCGTTTGCGTCTAAATATAGACACACTTTGACGCATCTACAGCGGACTAGTTTTGAAAACATTGTGGGAAAATGAGAAAGTGATCATATCGAGCAATCTCTCTATTTGCTACAATATTTTCAATTCTGTTAAATTGTCATACTTTCATTTAAAGAGACTTTCCCTGTGTGTGCCTAGTAATTAACAAGGTCGTATGCTGCAGATTTGTTGTATGTCGTAAAAGGTTCCAAAGCACGATGTTTTGTAATATCGGAAAATTGAGCCGTCCCGAGAGAAAACCAATATTGTGGACTTTGCGTAAAGTATCGACCCGGATTAGCCTAAGCATGGCACGCAGGCTAACCAGGACTGACACGTTTCGCCTCCTGTTGATTTTCGGTTTCAGGAATCATTACTCTATACCTCTATCCCCCTGAGACGGAATGTGCCGGCCCTGATCAGTCTGCGCGGATTGCGCAGACGGATCTGGGTCGATACATTACGCAGAGGCCATACTGTTGCTTTTCTCGCGAGACGGCTCAGAACGTGTTATACACCTTAACTATCTTTCAGGCTGCCGTATTCCACGATTTTCGGCGGTGTAAGTGCGATTTCTACGGCACAGTTCCGCCTGATCAACGGGTTCTCCAATATTTATTTTGGTTGGGGTGGAGAAGACGACGATATGTACACAAGGTGCGTTACCCCAGGGGCATTACATTACTTTATCCCATGACAATGCTTGTATCTGATATAATATGCCATTACGTATTTCTTTATGTGTAATATAATATAACACTATATTACTTTATCACATGACAATGCTTGTATCCGATATAATATGCCATTACGTATTTCTTCATGTGTAATATAATATAACACTATATTACTTTATCACATGACAATGCTTGTAGCCGATATAATATGCCATTACGTATTTCTTCATGTGTAATATAATATGACACTATTTTATTTTTATTCATCCGCGATTGTTCACACAACATTGTTCAGAACGTGTATCCTCGTCACGATAGATGGACGAGGTAAAGTGATCATTATCGGTCATAAAAATATATTTTTTTTGTGATTAGTTAACCGTTTATTAAGTATTACATGTTGGGACTATTTTCCGAACGCGAAACCCCGATTTTCTTTTTGTGTTTAGTCATGTGATAAAAAATCAAAAAAAATCTGACATTCGTTGACATTTCATTGAGTTTTATTAAACTCGTCCAAGAAATGTGTTATTAAGCTCGCCAAAGCTCGCTTGATAACACATTCCTTTAACTCTTTTAATAAAACTTTATATGAAATGAGAACGAATGTCAGATTCTATATATGTCCCTGGTTACCCCCATTAATCCCTTCCCAAACGTACCAGATCGACATCAGACGACTAGGCAGAATGGCTGTAACTGAAAGAGTGGTTATTGAATAGAGTTAAAAACGTTGTTGCAAATTTGCAACATTGTTTTTAACGTCGTCTGTTGCAGATGTGTTTGCATGCGACCGAGTTTTAATCACTTCGTTGATACCTATATAGACAAAAGGTACTGACACTTTAAACAAATCTAACTTATAAAAGGTGATATATAGGGAATATTATGTTGTAGTAGCGATACAGATTTTAGTATTATACTACGAGGGGCGTGGACAATTGATATCTCGCGTGATCAAAGGTCCAGAGAGATGTCAAATTGTCCACGCCCCGAGTAGACTATACTTAAATCTTTATCGCTACTGCAACATAATGTTCCTTTTATTATTTACCATGCATAGACAGAATAAAGAAGAATAAAATACAAATTTCAATATTCTTGATAAAGAAATAACTGAATTTGCACATAAAATACAAATTATGATTGGCGGGTGAACCACGCCCAACTACCACATTTTGAATGACGCAAAAGCATATTTTAATGACGTCACTTCATTTTTCAGTGATGTACAATCACCATATTTGGTAACGTATTTAACCAATACGGAATTTGAATACGTCCTGTTTGAACTAAGCATGACCAGCTGCATGTATTTGCAACGACATTGGACAAGTATATAATAAAGTCCGAGATGCATATTTGAGCAAAAAAGGAAAAATGTAAAACCAACTTGTTATACGCCCAATTTACCTTTATATGATCCCGTTACGGAGATACACTGTTTTTCATATTGCTGACACAGACAGCATGGTCTTTATATTCTTTAAAAGGATTCACAAATAGGTCAACTAATAAAGAGTCACATTGAAAGAACGTCATTAAAGACTCACCTTCCCATGTTATGACTTGAGTTAACAGAAATTGAAAACACATCTTACTTATGAATTATCTTGTTCTCCTCCAAGGGTCCAGATGCCAGAAAGTGATCATAATTAAAAACAATGCTAGAACATTTACATTGAGACAGTTCATACCGAACCAATCATATGGTGTCCTATGATTTGCTGCCTAATACCATTCGATGTTTTGCAGCAGATTGCCTCTGGGAACGTTGGCATGTCAATATAGTTCCCACACAGGCACCTGGAATTTAAAAGGAAATACAATATGGATTATGAAATACAATATGGATTATTCCTATATATTGTGTTAATCCAGCTCTGAAAGTCACTATTAGGAAGGAATCGAACAATTACATAGATGGGGTCATATTAGGTTATCAATTTCTCTGTTTGACATGTTCAATGTTATAAACTGTAATCAGTCATTAAAATATCGTCGCGTACAAGTTTTCAAATGTGTGTGAATCGATTTTTATCATATATATGCATGAGCCTAAAATAAAACATCTGAGACTTAAATATATTTAAAACATTACTATTATGATAAACGACTTTTATGATGCCACAATACAAACTTAACATATATGAAAACCTTAAATTCAGTAAGAAATCATTGGGCCGCCATTTTTTATTTGTGTTTACAGTCATCGTCATTACTTGTAATTTGAAACACAGCATACCATACTCTTGGTATAATAACTTTACACATACAATCTATTTATTTTTGTATAAATCCTTCTCTTGTAATCTTCGAGCATAACATGCATTAGTAAATAACAATCTTTCCATATTGAAACGTCAGAAATGTCATGCCCGCTGTCGACATGGAACAAAGACTCAGACTCGCTTTCTTCGCCGCTATTTGGATTTTCATAGGCAGAATTTTCAAATTGTTCAGATTCGTTAATTTCAATGTCTGATTGATCACTTAGATTGTTGTCAACCAATATATCAATGTTTTCCAGTCCTATACATACAACTTGTTTACAGTATGTAAACTGGCGAGGTGCCTTTACACGTCACAATTCAAGGGGAGTTACTCTAGTGCACCCAAATCAAGGAAAGTAAGCCATGTGATATTTGTTCTGGGCTTGAAATTGGTAACTCGATGAATGTGTCTATTTTTGCTTATTAAAACAGTGTGTTTATGCTTTTTTTGTCTTGGAGACCTGTATGATGCGCTTGCGCAGAAAACTTGCCGGACTCAAGTCGCGAAACCTATGTTTGGGTTGCTTAGGAAATTTAAATTTCTTTGAAAATAATTGTCTAATTGTCCTAATATTTGCTATTTTGCTTTCATTTTATATCATTTTCTGTAAATTTACACAAAAAACAGATCTCTGAGGGCAAAGAAAGTGTCTAAAGAAGATTCAGAGTCCAAGAAAATGACAGGTCAATTTTGTGTGGTTGAAAATGATGATACTGGTTGCCTAAAATGTCTGAAAATAGTGCATAAATCTAAAGTTTGATCATCTCCATTAACATTTGACACAGTAAAACCAAATATGTGATGTTTTTTCTTATTTTTCCTTAGCGAAAACCTATGTATTGCGCGAAAGCATAAAACTTGGCCGATTTAGCCGAAAAAACTAAATTTGGGTGGTATAGAAAAAAATAATTTTCTTTGATAATAACTACTTAATTGACATAATATTTGCTTTTGTGATTTTATTTTACATCATACTTTGTAAATTATTAGAAAAAACCATATACTTAAGAACAGTTATTTTTTTATCTTAAAGGTCAAATTACGCTAAATACATCCGTTGACTGGCTGATCTACAGTACTATAGTTCCTAAAAAAAACTTTGTTTGCGTAGAAATGAGTGTATACCATCACCAGAATGTATTGAATATATGACATTGAGTTTAAATGCATTGAATCGGTATGTGATGCAATGCAAATGATTGATTTGATAACTTTTAGTATTTTGACCTTGTTTGAAAGTGAAAGTAAAGAATGCTAAACACCGGTTTTGTCCGGGCCCGATTTGGCCCAAAATGACGGTTACCATTTCGTCTGGTGAGTTCTTTCTTGCATAATGCATGACCCCACATTCTCTTTGGATTGTTTTAAAGCTAGGAGGTAAGTCTTTTCAATGATATATGGTGTACTACATGAGAAACGCTTAGAAAGTGTGACAATCGAGGACTGAAACTGGTCGTTTAGAAGCAATATGTTTGGTGTATTGCAACCTAGATGCATATTTGAACAAAAAAAGAAAACTGTAAAACCCATTTGTTCTACGCCAATTTCCCTTTATATGATCCCGTTAACGCTATCGCATAGTGAGAAGGAGGATTCAGTTTCCATTCGATAACTGTGTGGAGAAGACCATCAAGGCCCCATGTCACCACAATCCGATCGTATATCATTAATATCGTATATGAGCCGTTCCACAAGAGAAACCAACTGTATGGACTCTGAGAAATGTATCGACCAAGATCAGCCGATGCAGTCCGCGCAGGCTAATTCGGGCCGACACATTCCGTCTCAGGGGAGGGAATAGAGGTATAGAGTAATAAGTCCTGAAACAGAAAATTCACAGGAAACGAAAAGTGTCTGTCCGGGTTAGCCTGCGCGGCATGCTTAGGCTGACCCGGGTCGATACTTTACGCGCAGTCCAAACTGTTGGTTTTCTCGTAATTCGGCTCATATGACTTTCTAATTTCAGGATACTACACAGGAACCTGACGGTTATTAGATATCCTATCAATGTTGCTCGATATAAAATGCTGGCTCATAAAAAGTCTGAATTAATTAATCCGGAGAGGTAACTAATGAAATAGTAACCCTTTCCCTCCTGCAACAAATCTGCATCAGGCGATTTTTGAAACATCGAAGCGAACATATCGAAAATCTCTATAAATGAAACTTTGATTATTGAAAAGAGTTGAACACGTTGTGGCAAAAAGGGGAAATGCTTGTTTTGAACAAGTTCTCCCTTTTCAACAGTGTTTCAAAAGTCGTCTGCTGCAGATGCCTCGAACTACGGCTGCATGGGAAAACTTTCAATGTGTACAAACACAATTGGATTCAGTCGAATTTTAATTTACTCAAGTTTTTGTTGCTTGGTGTACAACTTTTGATTCACAAAATTATGGCTGGCTTGTGATATAAAACCAATTGAATATATTAGCATTGTTTGTGTTGCTTTAATACCCTTCCATATACACAGGCTTTCTGACGCCTCTGCAGCAGACGACTTTTTGAAAACATTATGACAAAGGGTGAAATTGCTCATTAAGAGAAATTTCTCCATTTGTAACAATATTTGAAACTCTATTTAATGATTAAGTCGTCTACTCCTGATTTGTTATATGTGGGGAGAGTAGCGATTGCTAGATGGGTAAGACATCAACATTTTCAAAATTAGTGATTAATTTGAATAATATTATTACAATTTTCTACAGTTTTCCTATTTAAGAATTTCAAAAGGAATCTGTGAATGACTGTATATGTGTAGATAGGACGAAATTAGATACAAAAACAAATCAACAAAATCCCCTAAACTAACAAACCTAACCTCTGTCTTGTGTACGTTTTCTTTCAGGTTTAAGCTTCTAAAAACCGTGAAGATGCGGCAAGATTCTGACGGAATATCAAGCCTAAAATACAAACTCATAACATTCAGGAAAAAAACGTTGTTTACCTGGATATTGGTCTCCGTGAATATGACAGAAATAGTAAACAGTGAACCAATACATAAACATTTGGTGAGAACCTTAAAACAGAGTGAATCCTCATCTGCAATCCTTACACAATCTAATGACACAAATAATGTGGCAGCATTCCTGATGTGGTACATGATGAGTATATATAAATACAAATGCTTTCCCCTCTAAAGCAGAATCCAGAATTTTACGTAAGCCATGTTGCTTTACCAAACACAATGTTATCCTTAAAAATCCTCACTCTATAATATAAGAAATAAATAAATAATATGACAAATATAAATCAAATTAAACTTAAAAATCGTATAAAACGTTGTACTTATTGCTTAATAATGACCAGTGTCCAAGTACATGCATATACTATTTCTATATTCACTCGAAAATTAACTAAAATAGGCAAATACCTCTCATTTCTTTTTATTTATATGATACAATAACACGTTATTTTATTCATTTCAATACAAAGACACAACAAAACAGTGATATAATTGGATATTTGACCACACGACTCTACCCGGCAGACTCTGTTTAGTGACACGGGCCAGAACGTGAACGCCTATTTTAATCGCAAAAAGTAAAATCGCAAAATAATTTAATATAATATGGGCCATATCTTCCAAATATGGGCCATAAATGTACTGGGCCATAACTGTTTGAGCAATAACTTTCTGATACCTTATCAATCGGTTTACCGATTATAATATTAGTATCAATTGGTCTAACTATCAATCAGTCTAGCATTGTTTACCGATAATATATTTACCATCAATCAATCTAGCTAAGATTATGTACCAGTAATAATAGTTTAACAATCAGTCCCATTACGATTACGGCAATAATATTACAAGCAATCGGTCCAACAGAAATTGTTTACCGGTAAAGCTATTACTATTAATCAATCAAACAGAGAGTATTTACCAGTGATCATATTTCTATCAAGAGGTCCCATTAGGATTGTTTACAGGTTTAATTGCATCACGCAAATTGGAATATTACTCTAAATATAAAATCACTTTAGAATTCGAATCATATCTACATAACATTACTAATGATACATCTAGAATTCAACTAACAAGATTTCGGTTTTGAGCACATCATTTAGCAATAGAAACTGGTATATACAATAATATTGAGAGAAATGATAGGTTATGTATATTTTGTAATCAAAAACAGATTGAATCTGAATATCATTGTTTACTTGTGTGTCCGAAATATATTGACATTAGAAATCAATTACTTCCTAGATACTTTACATGTTGGCCTTCTTTAAACAAATTTATATCTCTTATGAAGAATGGTAGGAAAAAGGTACAAATTAAATTAGCAACATTTATTAAAGAAGCTTTTAAAATTAGAAAATGATGTATCGAACAAAATGAATATTTTAATAATCCTTAACGATTGTTTGATAGTTATATTGCATGTTATATTATTGACTACTTTTGTATTGGTTATGAATTTATATTGCTGTGTGTCTTTGCCATATTTTACTTAAAGTTGTTTGTAAATGGCCAAAGGCA
The DNA here is from genome assembly GCA_031761405.1 of Serripes groenlandicus. Classification (NCBI taxonomy): domain Eukaryota; kingdom Metazoa; phylum Mollusca; class Bivalvia; order Cardiida; family Cardiidae; genus Serripes; species Serripes groenlandicus. The sequence continues at coordinate 226,994,181 of JASEVX010000001.1, read as the reverse complement.
TTATGTTATGCCGATTGCTAATAAAGTTGAATTGAATTGAATTGAATTGAATTGGTAATAATATTACTATCAATCGGTCCCACTAGGATTGTCAATGCTATTACTATTACTTGATCCAACATAGATTGTTTACCAGTGATAATATAAATATCAATCGATCCAACAACAAATGTTTACCGGTAATGCTATTACTATTCATCGATCCAACCAAAATTGTTTACCGGTCTATCGTTTAGCGCATAGTTTACAAAAGGGATAAAAGTAAACGTCAAATATAATCATGATATTCAACTTGACAATTAAAGCTTTGACACATCTTGATATTTTACCTAGAGTGCAATCGATCTTTTATGTAGAACCTATAACAAAAAAGACATGGACTTACTTCAATCTCTCTTTCCACTCTCACGGATTATACAAGCAAAACTACTCCACCCGGTTGGTTTTCTTATCTCAGAGGTACTGTTAGATTCACAGCATGAAATGACCATCACAAATGAATTATGACCCATTCCACGGCCACTCTCCCATACCAGATATTATCTGTTAAAATTAAATAATAGGCCATGCAGAAGATTTTTAAGACTTGCCTATTCAATCCATATAGATTATCTAAATCAATATTTTATTGATAATTATATATTGATTATTTGTGAATTCTGTGATCCAGAGTCTGACCTCTAGTTCCAAAGGCCTGATGTTAAAATCCAGTGAGGAGTTACTTTATGTTGAGAGGGAGAGTGGCAGTGTAGTGAATGAGACCTTGTCTCTCCTCTCCAGCCATCAATGCACCAATAACTAAGGTGTAGCGGTAGCGTGCAAACGCCAACCTCTCCCTCAACCGGGTGATCCGATCACGCTGTGTTAGTGCCCGCAAGCGCCTTGGAGGTATCAACGGCATTCTCGCAAGAATGTTTCTTTGAATGATATCTTATTCAAGTTCGAGTGTGGGTCATATTGAGTCAGAAACTAGGTCACTAGGCCAAATTGAAGGGAAACCTTGTTAACACTCTGGAAACTGCGTTTTTAACATGACCATGTTGAAACTGTATAAGAATGTTTGTCTTGATGATATGTAGGCCAAGTTTGAATATTAGCCATGTCTGGTCAAAAACTAGGCCACTAGGCCAAATTTAAGGAAAATCTTGTCAACACTGTAGAAGCCACATTTTTTTGAAATGTGTTAGGAATGTTTATCTTAATGATTACTATGCAAAGTTCGAATATAAGTCATCCCGGGTTAAAAACTAGGTTACTATGCCAAATTGAAGGAAAATCTTGGAGGCCGCATTTTTTGCTTCAGCAGATTGAAACTTTATCATAATGTTTGTACTGATGATATCTAGTCGATGTTTGTATATGGGTTATATCAGGTAAACACAAATAGGTCAGTAGGCCAAATGACGGAACATCTTGATAACACTCTGGGGGTTGTATTTTGAATCTTTGTCAGAATAATTGTCTTGATGAGTTTTGCATTGATCAAACACTTTCTCCCAGTCTAGTACATAGTTTAGAGAATTATTTCTACTTGATGGAAGTTAATTGAACATTGACATATTTCTCAATATAATAAGTCAGAAACTTCAAAATATTCTGCCTAAACCTGCTGTTAAATTTTCCCTTTACTCTTTATGTCTTAAATGTGTATACTTGTGAGCTCTTGCACTCAGGTGAGCGATATAGTGCCAACAATGTCCTCCTGTTGATAAATTGGCAGTTTCATAATATTTACTACTTATGATATGATCTTTCAACTTCTTAACAATACATACATAAACATAAACTGCATTTGTTATTTTCTTTCACATTTCCCCTACTTCTCAAATTTCCCTGCAGCCCCCAGAGCGCCAGCACTTTCAGTGCTTTGATTACTGTACTAATGATAGCTATAAACAGTGTTAAACTTCAGGGCTTCGCTCTTCATTATGATTGTATGTTATAATTTCATGCGTTGACGCGCACCATAAAACATGCTCTTAATACAGAAAGCCTTCAACTAGAACATGTGTATTTTATTCAATGGAAGAAGAATTTGCTGTGATGCTTGTCAACGTTTATTTTGGAGGTTTTATACGTTGACAAACATCAAGGCTCATTTACATCCAAGCTATGCATTTGGGGACCGTCCACCAGTACGTGTGTATTTTAGGTTATTGTATGCGTGGACGCGCCACAGAATACACTTCCCCATGCAGAAAACCATTAGCAAAAACCTGCGTATGAAGAGATTTGACTGATGTAGAATATGCAGGGATGTTTGTCAACGTATATTTCGTTGTGTTTTATTTCTTGAAAAACATCAGGGCTCATGTTCACGCAAGTTTTGCTTTATGGGTCTGTTCACTAGTTCGTGTGTATATGTGATAATTTCATACGTGAGGGCGTCTCAAAATAATTTTCACAATGCAGACAGTCATTAACTAGAGCCTGTATATGTCGAAGTTAAACATCAGGACCGATGTTCATATAATATATTCATTTATCGTCCGTTCACCAGTATGAGTGTATATATGACCATTTCATGCGTAGACTAGCCCCAGAATACATTTACGTCATACAGAAAGCAATCAACTAAAACCTAGGTCTTTATCTATTCAACTGAACAAGAATGTGCTGTGATGTTTGTCAACATTTATTTTGGTGCGTTTTATACGTTGATAATCATCAGGGTTCATTTCATTCAAGATATGCATTTTGGGTTCCGTCCACCAGTACGTGTGAATATATGAGGTAATTTCATGCGTGGACAAGCCATAGAATATACTTTCCCAACGAAGATAGCCAAACCTCTATAATTAGAGATACAACTTTAGAAGAATATGCTGTGATGTTTGTCAATGTTTATTTTGGTGCGTTATAAACGTTGTCAAACCCACAGGGCCGATTTTCATACAAGATATTCATTTATGGTCCGTTTACCAGTATATATGATTTGTTGTGACCAATGCATGCGTTGATTGCCCAAGAATACACTTTCCTAGGCAGAAAGCCATTATCAAGAACCTGTGTATATAGAGATTCAGCTGAAGTAAAATGTGCTGTGATGTTTATCAACGTATATTTTTGTTATATATAAAGGTTGACACACATCAGGGCCGATTTGAATACAAGATATTCATTTGTGGTTCGTTCACCAGTATGTATGTATATTTGAGACAACCATATGCGTCCCAAAATACACTTCCCAAAAGGGAAAGCCATTAACAAGAACCTCTGTATGAAGCAATTTAACTGAAGAAGAATGTGCTGTGATGTTGTTCAATCTCTATTTCGTTGGGAGTTAGCATAACAAGAATTAATAGTCCCAGGAAAAAAGACGTTTATTGAGGAAACACTTGAAAAACTGTATTTAAACACACCAGTTAAGATACATCTATACTCCTACTATCAACCTATAATGTATATGGAAAATGTTTTAAACTCATTAAAAACTTGTACAGTGGAATTAAGTTTTGTGTAAGGGTTAGCGGCACGTGCTCGAACTTATTCTTGTGCGAGTTTGGGTTGAGACGTACATTACTTTTTCAAAAATGCGGGTATACTTCATGGCATAAGCCTCCCTTTATCCTTCTATATGCTGACGACACAGTGCTTAACAGTAATATTGCAGAAGATTTATAGAATGCTTTAAACGTTTATCATAAATATTGAAAAGAATGGAAACTTTCTGTAAACATTTCAAAATCTAAAGTTGTAGTTTTTTCTAAAGGTAGAAACAAAACCCATAACTTTACATAAATGATTCACCAATGGAAGTTGTAAATGAATAAAAGTATTTAGGTATCAATTTCGGTCGATCAGGATCATTCTATAAAACAAAACAGGAAATATTAAAACAAGCAACAAGAGCAATATACAGTTTATTAAAGAAAATGAAACGGCTTACTTTATCCCTAGATATGCAAATAGAACTATTCAACAAAACGGTAAAACCTATCTTACTGTACAGTTATGAACTCCAGATTGCGTCCAGATCTTGCCGAATACGAATCTTCTTTGCAGAATCAGTTCCGGAATAGTCCCTTTATTAATACGAAATTCGGCAATTATATCCACGTCAGTTTCCCGACAATTACAGAACACGATACGACTGAGTCCAGGCAAAGCCGTTTGCAATGCGTCCCAGCTAACTTTGATAGGATTGCGTTCCGATGGTGTCCCGATAATCCGGAATATGGCGACAGTTGTAGGATTCCAGATGCAGGGATTTCCATATTCGACTGAGCTGCTCACGTTTGACGTATAGCGTATGTGTGTGTGGGGGGGGGGGGAAATGGAAGAAGAAGAAGAAGAAGAGGAAGACCTTCTGTTTGCCAATTATTATTTCAACAGAAGGACAATACAGGAGCAAAGAGAAGAAGATCCAGAAGCTTTCATCAACTACATGAGGCTGCCCCGCATAACCAAACAAGATACCTGGCTTGTGGAGGCAAGCCCTTGCTCAAGGACTGAAGTTTGTCTGTACTATGAGGCATCAAGCAACAATTACAGCAGCAAAAGTTGGACCTCAGGGTTCAACATTTTAATGTTTGTCCCTGAAGTATACCATGCCATCATTGATGAATACGCTGCAGAGGGTATCGCATGCCCCACTACTCCAGCGGAGTAGAAGGGAATCGCCAATTAATTTCTCCGCAGATGGAACTTCCCACATGCGGGCGATGCATTGGACGGAAAGCACATTGCGTGTTAGTGCCCACCAATTACTGGACAATAGGACATACCGTTCATAAATACGAGGGCTTCTTCTCCATAGTCCTGATCACCCTCGTAGATGCAGACTATATCTTGATCTGGCTTGATGTTGGGCCAGATGGAGCAACTTCAGACGCTGAAAGAAGTCGTGCAAAACAAGACCATTGGTTTTTCTGATCCTGAGCAACTTCTTAGAGATGACAGAAATATGCCATACTGCTTTGTTGCTCACAATGCCTTTCAACTGAGAACTAATATGATGTAGCCTTTCCCTTTGCGTAACAATACATAGAAGAAAAGGTCTTCAACTACAGGCTGTCAAGAGCACACAGAGTTGTGGAAAATGCATTTGGCATATTAGCTCAGAGATTACAAATACTGTTGTCTACCATGCAACACACTACTGAAAATGCGAGAATCATCGTACAGGCTTGTATTTTACTTAATGAAAATACGCTACCAAAACATGAACATCAATCAAGTTTTCTAATAGGACGTGCAACGGTTTTCTAACGGATGTCTTCCGTCAGCGTCTGGTCACTGTCTGATCCCTATCGGATCGCATTCGGGAGAATCGGGACGTTGTCGGGACAAATTTCCAGCCACGAATCACAGGATCTTGGTGGTCCTATCAAGGACGGTAGTAAACATCCTGAATGTGTGACTGACGCTTAAATAAACTTGCAAAACAAGCCGATGGAGATGAGATTCACTGTCAGCGCATTTTCTTACAAAATCTTGCGAGATGGTGTGAAAGTTATTCATAGGCTCAACGTTATTTTGTCTTCAAATTAACGTCACTTAATTCTTCCCCCGATACAGACGACTTTTGACACGTTTGGAGCAGATGACCTTTGTAGACATTATTGGAAAAGAAGTAGAAATTGATGATTTATTTTTGTTCTCCATTGTTTTTGTATCCATATCAAAGTTTAACTTAGATTTCCCCCAGATGTAACATTTACGCGAGCAGACTACACTATAAATGTCATATTAGTTGTAAGTTTAACGTGTAAACGTCGATGCCTGCGTTATAATCCTGGCCATTCGTGACTTTAACCATTTCCCATAAATAGAGGTTTCTGACGCATTTTGAACCTAACCCTAGCCCTAACCCTTACCCTAACCTTTAACTCTTTTCAATAATGATACATTCATTTATAAGAGTTTTTCAATATCTTTGTATTGATGTTTTCAAAATCGTCTGCTGTAGAATTGTTGTATGCGAGGAAGGGTTAAATAACGTTTACGGGCAAAACAGATCAAAGTCAGCCCACAAATATGTGAACCGTAATCCTACCTTACATCGCTTATCAGACCAATTATACGTGCTATGATTCAGCTCAAGAATGTTCGACGATATACATAATATGTTATATAGTTTCCAAATAACTTTTAGTATAACACATTCAAACCGTGACGGACTGACATACAGACGACCGAGTTTATCCAGACATAGTACAAGTCCTGTTGCCTTTCAGACTCTTTTATACGATAGAATATATTCTAGATCGACTTTAAAGATCCAGAACTGAAGAAATTAGATATTATAGTCAAAGTGTTAAAACTGTTCAAAAGTTGTCTTCAAATATTAGAAGATGTGTCAATATCCGTCTGCAGGAGGTAAAGAGTGAATACGTCATGAGTAGTTGGGTGATTGATAACCTAACTTCGACGTATTTCTGTTTACCTGATTAACATCGTATTTCTGTATACCTGATTTACATCGTATTTCTGTTTACCTGATTTACATCGTGTTTCTGTTTACCTGATTTACATCGTATTTCTCTATACCTGATTTACATCGTATTTCGGTATACCTGACTTACAACGTATTTCTGTTTACCTGATTTACATCGTATTTTTGTATACCTGATTTACATCGTATTTATGTATACCTGATTTACATCATATTACTGTTTACCTGATTTATATCGTATTTGTGTTTACCTGAGTCATATTATATTTCTGTTTACCTGAGTTACATCATATTTCTGTATACCTGGTTTATATCGTATCTCTGTATCTGATTTACATCGTATTTCTGTATACCTGATTTACATCGTATTTCGGTATACCTGACTTACAACGTATGTCTGTATACCTGATTTACAACGTATTTTTGTTTACCTGATTTACATCGTATTTCGGTACACCTGATTTACATCGTATTTCTGTATACCTGATTTACAACTTATTTCTGTTTACATGATTTACATCGTATTTCGGTATACCTGATTTACATTGTGTTTCTGTATACCTGATTTACAACGTATTTCTGTTTACCTGATTTACATCGTATTTCTGTATACCTGATTTACAATGTATTTCCGTTTACCCGATCTACAACGTATTTCTGTTTACCTGATTTACATGGTATTTCGGTATACCAAATTTACAATGTATTTCTGTTAACCTGATTTACAACGTACTTCTGATTACCTGATTTACATCGTATTTATGTTTACATGATTTTCATTGTATTTCGGTTCACCTGATTCATATCGTATTTATGTTTACATGATTAATATCGTATTTCTGTTTACATTATTTACATCGGATTTCTGTTTACATTATTTACATCGTATTTCTGTTTACACTATTTACATTGGATTTATGTTTCGAGATTCATATCGTTTTTCTGTTTACATGATTAACATCGTATTTCTGATTACCTGAATTCAAATCGTATTTCTGTTTACCTGATTAACATCGTGTTTATGGTTCAACGTATTTCTGTTTACCTGATTTATATCGTATTTCTGTTACCTGGTTTACATCGTATTTCTGATTACCTGATATATTTCGTAAACAAAAAATATGTTTTTAAACATTTAACAACTGTAAACAACGTTGAATGTATGTATACATTGTTTGTGATAAGAAAAGTGTACACGTATAACTTGAACCAGTAAAGCTGCCTTCTCAGAACTAGATTATAATTTCAGATATCTTGATTCACCAATATGTTTCAAAATGCAGATATATTGACTGATACATATCACTACTTTTTATATTAGTGTTAATCAGAGACATCTCGATTTTTGGTTCCCAGCTTTAGTCTGTCATTATGTTAGTAATCGATGAGCCAATTGTTGTATGATTTCTCAAAATGCACACCACTATAGACGGTACCTTAGAGGTACCGTCCAAAAACCAATCGTATACTCTGAGATCAAAAACACACAGTGATCTTACTCTACCCTATATACCTCGGACAAACTACTGCAAAAATACATTTACCTTCCATGGAATGCATGTTTGGCATGAATTACCATTGGAATTCGCGATATCAGCAACAATAGAACTTTTAAAAAATAGCGTGAAATATCACTTACTACAAGAAAAATAAGACCCAATAACAACTTAATTCAATAATATGTTGAATGTCAATGTTTATATTTGCTTAAAAGCAAACATAAATTGTTAAATTGTTTCTGCTTTTTGTTTACAAAAACATTTTTTACTTTTTCATAATGTTCTGACTTTGTTTTTTTATGTATTTCTTATGTCAATTTAACTTTTCATGTTCTCATCTATCATTCACCATCTTATGTACAATGTATCATACCAATATTCCCCTTATTCAAATTGAAATGTAGTTTTTATTTGAAGGCCACATGGCAGATAAGTCATATGCAAATCATTTGTTATATTACTTAATGTGCAACCTTCGTTAATTAAAGATTCTATTATTATTATTATTATTATTATTATTATTATTATTAATCGGTAACTCGGTTAACCGTATGTTATTCGAAGATTCCATCCTCTCACAGCCCCTTTTCGTTTTCCCTACCCCAAATACGAAGAAAACACAAAACCAGATAGCGTCCAATAACTTGGATATGCAAGAACTATGTGAGAAAATAGACTTTATTGTTTCATCAAAAATTGAGATGGTTGTTACTTCAGTTAATGAAATTAAGGTGGAACAAGAAAGCCTTAGAAAGACATTTGACAGTAAAATTGATAAGTTACGCAATGATTTGATGCTGAATATTGATCAGAAAATTAAACATTTGAAAGATGACATGGCCCTTGAACTTGGCCGAGAGTGTTCACAAATAGATACGCTTATGGCAAAGGTACAATCGCTTCAAGGCCAGGTAAAAACGGTGGAAAAATCGTGCACGACTTTCATGAGTAACGCGTCAAGCAATCAACCGCGCCACGCTTCACCAATCAGCAATCCGCTAAGTTACCCAGATCTCACGATCAAAGCTAGCGGTATTCCATTCACGGATGGAGAGGACATACTATCCCAGGCCAAATCACTCATCGAGGCTCTAGGTCAACAAGTCTCAGAAAGCGTTATGGTGACTGGGGCCGCTCGACTTCCAGCTCGAATTCAAAACAAGCCCGCGTATGCCAAAATCAGTTTCCGCTCTCTTGACGAAAAGGTTATGGTCCTTCGAAGGAAAATGACTCTTAAGGACAATACCACCTATGTACAAGTTTTTCTGAAAAGTAGCAAGTCTCACGCGGAAAGATTAATTTAGCTTAACACGCGCGCACTCCTGCGCGAGCTACCTCACGGACATAACTTCCGCCTAGACGCGAATGGCCGAACCAAGCAGCGACCCACCGGAGGTACGTCAGCCACACAAGATACCACCAACACACCAGCATCGCAGAAAGAATAGGATGGACCCCGACCCCCGGGGACGCTCAAGGTCGCTCACTTAAACGTCGGGGGAAGGACACCGAATAACCACGACTTACGATGTGCTATATAATCAGTGCCATAGACGCTGACATTTACACTATATGCGAAACTCATCTATTAAGGAACAATGTTATATCTATTGCTAATTGCCGGATCGCCGATTGTCGAGTTAGCTCCGCCCACATTAGCAACGGTTACTAGCCCGACATTATGTGTAAACAATAACAACAATGGCGGACATCGTAACGTTAAAAGATGTCGCGGACATTTTTTCGTCCGCTTATCTGCCGTATTCGCCAACACTTCGACAACATCAGAGGGCTACATCTTTAGATAGAGACTGTCACATTAAGACCCTGTCGTTTTTTAACTCCTGGAGCTGGAATTATAGTCCACATAAATGCACAGATTTACCAGAGACGGCGTAAGAACGAGAAGCCTCATAGATTCAATGGGAAAATACGTGATGCACACTGCGGTTGCAAAGCAGGGTAAATACAAACAATCATGTTTTCCATGTTATTTAATTAATTATTCTTGATTTACATCTACTTTTTGTTGTATTACATTCATGTTTATGGCTTACAGAGCTTTCGACCCCCTCACGGTTCGACCCCTCATCTTACTTTCGGTTTCATATAGGTGTGAACAGATAAATGGGATCGACATATTGACCTGTCACGCTATTGATCTGTACTTCTAGTCGGTTGAATTATATTTATCTACGACTTTTGAAAATATCTATTGGAAAATATTAACAATATCTACCAATGATAGTGTAAATATAGATTTAAAGTTGAAAACATTGTGTCAAAATGTGAAATTACTATAGTAGAGTGTAATTTCTCTCTTTTCCAGAATTATTTCAAATCTGGTATAATGTATGTGGGAAAGGATTTAGATATTAATGATTGAATACTGGATAAAGTAATAAAAAACAACATGTTTTGTTTAAGTTTAATAAATCTATTGAATAAACTCTTAGAGGAAGCTAACCCTTTCCCAAATGCATTTGATCAATCTGACAACATCATTTTATAACATCATCAGTAGCAGACGATATCAGAAAACAATGGAATCATATTGACCAAATTCTCCTTTTTTCACAATGTTTGTCTGCTGCAAGTGTGTTGTAGGAAAGGATTATTAAACAAAATATGGACAAATCAAATATGTTATTATCACTATTGAATATTCAGAATATAAACACAAACATTTTTTAACAATATAATATAACACATGAATTCATTGCAGGTTATCTGGCCAGTGTGCACATGTATTGATGATGGAGCCTGAAAGATAACCAGCAAAATCAGTTGGATAAGCCAAGGGGTCCAAACAATTGCTTCATTTGTTGACAACAGGAAATTATGAATACATTACTGCTGGTGAGTATTTGGATGAAAATAATATAATTATAATGATCCAGTTTCTAGGGAAAAGGTACAAGTTGGCTTAATTAAATGAATAATAAAGATCCAGATCAGCATATATAAATGCATTCTGATAAATATCTACACTGTTCACATATTTGCACAGTATTCAGTAATAATATGGTTTATGGAGTAAAGAAATATTCAAGAAATTTCTTTATGGTCAGCTTCAATGGTGTAGTGGTACAGCAGCCGCCGTAAATGCAGAAGGTCGAGGGTTCGATCCACGGATGGGTCATGCCATACTAATTCGTTTTCCTCATTGGGACTCCGGATTGATACAAACAAAATGTCTCAAGGGTTTTATTGAAATCCTTGTTTAACTACTTAAATAAATAGGATTTTATTTTTATGTCTCAAGTTTAAAATTGTTGCATTTTACAGGAAGACTAATATATAGGCTGGTGATACCCTGCACCTAAAATGGTTAAAGCACAGCCCTGTCTGCTACATTGTAGATGCATTATCCACAAGCCAAAGTGCACATACACCACTATGTCATCAACTCATTGGATCAGCCTTAGCCTCTCATTTAATTGTGTTGTCTCTATTAGGATTCTATGCATATTTCAACAAAATTCAAATTTAACAAGGCAACTGTTCACTTATTTGTGATCCCTGTGTAAACAAATCACATTGATACTTGGGTAAACATACCAGTAAAAGGTTAGCAATGGATGCGACCTTAGTATGTAAGTAATGCATTGCTGAAATAGTATTAACTTGTAGAAGCAACTTTCCCATTTACAATAAATTAGCATTTTAATTGCAGCACATTATAAATCCCAAGGGATCATGGCATTTTTTTTAAGCTTGCCTTTCTCATCTATTAATGATTGGTTCTCTGGAGAGACACCCAACATATTCGGATGGTCAAACTCTTAATAGATACAAATAAATCACACTGAGTTCTTCAGTTTAACTTGAAAAATATTTATCACTTTCCATCATATACATGTATACCCATATTGATAGCTCTGGTCAGTCAGATTATGAAAACATTGTGGCAAAAGAATAAAATGGCTCATGATAAGCAATACCTCCTTTTATGACAATATTTTCAACTCAACTGAAATATTAAACATTTATTAAAAAATTTCCGGTTTTGTCAAGATGTATTCAACAGTCTGTTTCAGATTACTTGTATGTTGGGAAGGGTTAACATCAAATCACATATTACAAAAATGTCATCTATCTATATCATTTTATGCAGGCCCCCATATGTACTGCCCATTGCAAAGCCGAGGGAGCTGGACAGCTGTGGTGATACTGTGTTTCCAAAGACCCCTGACTTGTATTGATATGCAGAAGGATTCAGCTTTATCTGTGCAGTCTGTGATTGGTGGACATGATTGTATGTTTGACTCACTGCTCTGGTCCCTGTAAAATGATCATATGTTAAAAACTGGGTTACACACATCTTGTTTGCAAACAACATAGACCAATATCAGTTTGCTGTGCAGTATAATTTTGGTTTCCATGTTTACCTAATTAAGTTATAATTATATGCTGTTCATTCAGGTTTTGACAGTAATTATTTACTATGTGTTGAAGTAAATAGAGATTAGAGTCTAAACTAAATCTGCTTCTGTCAACTGGTGTTGGTTCTAATAAGAGTATATGGGTAGGCTTATCTCAACCTATAGAGTACCAGATATACCAACTTGTATTTTTTTTCCTGTACTGGGTCAAACATGACAAATGTATCAAAATGCAAATTATATGAGTATAATAAATGAATAAAGTTACAAAAACCTGTGTAAAAAGGAGATCTACTGATCAAACAGTTTTCAATAGCCTGCCACTGCAGAGGCATCAACATGCATCTGCATGAGTAAAAGTGTTATATTCATGAAAAATGTGTTTTTGTGTAAATAGTTTAATATATATGTATTGTTAGATTAGTTTAGTTATATTTTGAATTGTATTTCAAGCTCAGTTGATAAATGCTTTTAGCTTTTTAAGGGTAAGAAAAAAAAATGTACTTTTGTACTGTATTCTATAAATAAACACTTTCTGATGCCTTTGCAGCAATATTAATTTAAAAATATTGTGGCAAAAGAAGAACTTACTAATAAATGAAGTTTTCCACATTTTCCTATATGCAGTTCATTCTAGTTTTGAGTTATTATTTACTATATATGTGATGAAGTAAATAGAGATTTATAGAATCATAATTATTCTTAAGCTAGCTAGTTGCTTACTTTGGTTAATTGAGGTCATGACTACCACTAATTAATTTTTTTAAAGCCAGTGATATCATCTGCATAATGTGTATACCTGTCTTATCCAGATATATTTAAAAAAAAATGTAATTACTGTACTGCAAAAACAGGTACATGTATATACAACACTTATATCAAGATAACTTTACAAAACAAAAAGAAAAGCAACAGACTAAACCATGTTTACTTATAGAAATGTACACATCCACTGTTTATTATAATAACCTATTATAATAAACAGTGGATGTGTACATATTTACTCACACAATCTGCTTTGATTCCCTCTAAGATAATTCCTTAGATGCACGAACATGAAAACAGGATTTGTCTTCTTGCTGGGGGCTTTCTACTTGGAGTGAGGGTGTCATAGCTAAGTGCAGGGAATGGATCTGGGTACTTCTATGATGGTTTTCCCTTAAGGAAATACTCATACATGAAAATACACAATGTTATTGTTAAGAGCAAACAAACAAATCAAAAACATCATGTTAAATAAACCTGTTGCTAATTCAACTAAAAAAAATAGGAATGGTTTTTAGTGATTTTAAAAGTCTGCATGTGGTATATGTGTTATAAATTTACATTATGTCAGAATAGTTTGCTTTATGTTTGAAGTACCCAGACCCATTCCCTGCACTTAGCTATGACACCCTCTCTCTAAGGTTAAAGCTCCCATGATATGTCTTTTTGTTTTTCATTTGCATCATAAATTTATGTAAACATAACTTTTTTCATTATACATTATTTTCAATCTGTTGTCATACATCTTGAATATTGAATAAAGTTTCATAATACATGTAATCAAAAGTTTGTCATCCGTTTTTCACCCTATAATGTCTGCTATAATCGATACCGTTAGGACATATTTAACACTCTAGAAAAACTCTCTAATAAAAAAAATATTATTATAAATGTAGTACGAAGTCGCCAAGAATGGTACGAAATTATAGTGGTACGAAGTCTCACAAATCAAAATTGTGAACCCTGAAATCAATTATATCGCATCTTTATTTCATTTGTAAAATATATCAAATGCTCTTGACGTGCATCATACTCTTGCAAAACACAACATAACAATAAACGAGTGAATGAAATCTCTTCCCCCGACCGTTCTGTTCAACGTTGTACGAAGATACAGTGGGCGAAATATACTTCATTTTAACCTTCGTGTGTATTTCGAATCACTCGTTTCAGCTTATTTCGTTTTGCAAGTGAATGATTTGGTTGTTGACATTAAACGTTAATTGTTGACAAATGCAAATTACCTTTGAACACACGTACACAGTTTTGGCTTTCCCCCTTTCCATCAGTCGGCGATCCCACAATTACACTTGGTTTGGTTTTAATAGAAGTGAATTACACATAAACGCTCCAAAAGGGTCTGGAGGTGTTGTATACTTATAAACAACTGTCTGCTTGAATATTATGATGTCAATATTCTTGACAAATCTATTGAGGGCATATTACTCATTGAGCTTTGCAACAAGGAAACTAACGCAACTTTTCTAATTTTCTCATGCTACCTACCTTCTGAAAACTCGGTTTGGGGTAGAGATTCACAAACATTCTTTTCACATATTTTGTCATTGATGTATTTGCATAACAATTGTGACTTTGTTTTGTTATCCGGTGACTTTAATTCACGTAATGGTAACCTGTTTGATATAATGCATGAAGTTGACCAATTTCCTTCAAGAACTGTTATTGATAATTGTAATCAGCATGGTCGAGATTTCATAGACTTTCTGAATGATTCTAAGCTATGTGTATTGAATGGTCGGTTTTCAGACAGTAATGAGTTCACATGCATCTCTCCCAAGGGTAAATATGTTGTTGATTATGTTTGTGTATCACATGACCGTTATGATAATTGTTTTTCCTTTGAGGTGTTACCGATACAATCAATAGTTGATAAGTATAAACTTCATGGCTACTTAGGACAAAGATCAAAGATGCCCGACCACTCACTGTTACTAGTGATTGGAAAAAAGCCATAATCATACCAATTCATAAGGACCCTAGCTCGGACAAAAGGACGACGTTAAATTACCGCGGGATTAGCCTCCTTTCTTGCATCAGCAAGGTGTACAGTGCCCTAGTGAATAAAAGAAGAAAACAACTTACTCGCCGACGAACACAATGGGTTTAGAAAGGACCGCTCGTGTGAGGACCACATTTTCACTCTAAACAGTATTGTCAAGATTAACGCAAATGTGTTCACTGCCTACATCGACCTTAAGAAGGTGTTCGATTTTGTGGACAGGGATTTGATGCTATACAAACTATTGCTTTTGGGTGTCGATGGTAACATATATAACAGCATTAATTCAATCTACAAGCATACGACGTCCACAATTAAAATTAACAACAAGTTGACAGAATGGTTTGACTGCAAATCTGGGGTAGTTCAAGGAAATAATTTGTCTTCGACAATTTGTGCCGCATTTGTTAATGACCTAGTAACTGAAATCAATGACCTTGGCATTGGTGTGCAAGTTGGTGACCTCTTCGTGTCCATGTTACTCTATGCTGATGATATAGTGCTAATTGCTAACTCTGAAAGAAACTAACAGACTATGCTCAATACTCTTCACGGTTGGTGCAATAAATGGCGAGTTCTCATAAACACCTCTAAATTTCGGCGTCCACGGACGAGGCAAACAGACTTTCGATTCGAAGTCGGTGACAACGTGCTCGAAATTGTTTCCGAATATAGATATCTCGGATTAATCCTCGCAGACAAAGGTAACTTTGTATCTCACGCAGAAGCGCTCAGTCGCGGAGCAGGAAGAGCCCTAGGTAGCCTTATTCACCAAATAAGCGGCCTTAAAGACTTCGGCTTCAAATCATATGAAAAGTTATTCAACAGCTGCATTGTACCGATACAGGATTACTGTTCAAGTATATGGGGTTATAAACATTACCAAGCCGGGGATAATGTTCAACACAGAGCCATACGTTACTTTTTGGGTGTACATCGTTTCGCTCCTACTGCTGCTATTTCCGGTGACGTCGGATGGCTCCCAGCACAGTCGCGGAGAAGGCTAAATATGCTCCGTTTATGAAACAGGCTCATAGTTATGGACAGCGATAGAATTACAAAACGGGTGTTTGAAAGTGAATATAATAACCCGCGAACGAACAATTGGTGTAATAAGATAAAATCGATCATGGATGACCTTCAATTATCCGCTCACTACAACTCCAAATCTACAGTCGACCTACAATCAGCAAGGCTACTCATATGCAACGTTCACAACGTACGCTGGGCCCGATCATTACAGTCGTCGCCAAAATTACTGACATACAGGTCATTTAAAGACACCTTAGAAGTGGAGAAATATGTGACGCTAAATTTCTCAAAACATGAAAGCTCCACCATGGCACAATTCCGTTGTGGAATACTCCCTTTGCGGATCGAGACTGGTCGTTACGTCAACGAGCCCCTGGACGAAAGGTTATGCACCATGTGCGACGCCAAGCAAATCGAGTCTGAGATTCACTTTCTCCTCGTCTGCAAACTTTATGATGAACTAAGACGAGATATTTACCTCAATTTATTAGGTGAAAATACATTTAGCTCAAAAACGCCCCTCGAAAAATTAAAGTACCTTTCAAATGAGTGCACTAGGAAAACTGCAAAATTCTTAGTAAAGCTTATGCTCTTAGGAAAAATAGGTTATATAGCCGGGTGTTCTCTTTCTCTTTAATGTTTCATTTACTGATGTATATAACACATGTCACGGTAATAAATAACTTACTTACTTACTTACTTACTTACTTATTCGATTAATCGGTTAGTAATTCAAGTAACCAATTACACAAAAAGATAACAAATATACACAGTTGTATTTTTCCTTTTGTTCATTTCATTTTGTCACACGTAACTGGCAGAGGTTAATTATTCACACCTCGGTCGTTGGCTAAACAGCCGCACTCGGTTTTATTAATGACTGTTAGTTTGCGTAGTGTTAATCGTATAATTGCGTCTGATACCCCTATCCCTCTAAGACGAAATGTGTTGACCCGGATTAGCTGGCGCGGACTGCGCAGGCTGATCTGGGTCGATATATTACGCAGAGACCATAATGTTGGTTTTCTCGTGGGACGGCTCATATGCTTCTAGTTTGGATATTTACATACCAAATATCTTAAAATAGCATAGGCTGATCCGGGTCGATACTTTACAGAGTCTACAATGTTGGTTTTCTCGCGGGACGGCTCATATATGTTTTGTTATATACCATGATTGTCGCTACATAAACATTGAAGTCATCGAAAAGACGCGCTGATTTAATCTACGTCTTTACAAGAATGTCCTTATATCAAACAAAAAGTAAGGTCCAGAAACCCAACCATAAGACAATTGAAAATGTAGATACATACCAGACAGTACTTCCGGTATGTAGTCTGATCTATTTATGCACTGTTCATACAGTTCTTTTCCACATACAACAAATCCACAGCCGACGACTTGGAAAAGATCCAGGCAAAATTATAGATTCTCTCTAGAATGAACAGTTTTATTATTGAAAAGAAATGAAACCTTTGTGACAAAAGATGGATTGTTCATTGACCACTTCACCAAAGAACGATAATAAGAGGCTAGTATAACGATGTGACAACCGTCTTAATCCTTTTCCCACATACAAGTATTATGCATAAAATAATCTCCAAAAATGAAGGAATAGTCATTGAATAAAGTTGAAATCATTGTAGAAAAAGGAGAAATTGCTCATTTTCTGCTGCGGAGGCGTTAACATGCGTCTATTGGTATGAAAGGGGTTAACAAACTTTGCACAGCATGATATAGGAAATTTAAGTTTATACTTACGTAAGCCCGGAGGTATAATCGGACACTCGGACAAATTCAGTGGTTTTATAGTTGTATTGGAAACAGTTTTATATAATCCAGACATATTCTTTAGAACACTCCAGTAATTCGCCATTGGTCCACCATAAAACGAGGACTTTCCATTTACGTATATCGATAAAATCACTAAGTATTGCATGGTTATTATTAAAGACACTCTTATAGGAATTGTCTTCAGGCTGCAGGTTCGAGACCATTTTTCTAGAATTAATATTATAATGGCGTAACAATATTATTGTGAGTAGTATATCATCTATGTACCTCGCAGCTATTACGTATTTTTATTTGTGCGGTATTGATATACTATAGTTTTCCAGTTGTCACTGCTTTCATATACATAAGCCGTTCCTTTGACGTCACGGGGTCACGTCGATTCATTCTACAGCGTTTGACAAAGAAAAGAAAATACAATTTAGAACCCTTGCGGAACCCATACTAGCATGTTGTCTTTTTTCAAAAACCCCAATCAACATTCTTCAACAGCAACTGGCTACCTTCCCACATAGACTATTTAGCTCATTTGTGACAATGCCAATGACTTGTATCACCGGGAAGAATGTATGGCCGAGCCGGTGTTCGAACACACGACCCCTGTATTGATAGCCATCGTCGTTACCGACTTGATTCTCCTATCGCACGATTCATGTACTGATAAGCTAAAATAAGAAATTTAGCATGCTATGACTGACCTCCCCCAAGTATACGTAAACATATATCTGAGCTTCGTCAGGCAAAACCAGTTTACGATGCATACTTATTGCAGCGGTCGAGACTTTGATCTAGACCGATACAAAGGGCTAAGTCACACGATTACCGACCTTTGGGATTGACCAAGATAATAATTAGACTGATTATCATCTCTCTTTTGATCATAGGTCATATGAGCCCGTCCATGATAAAATGTACAAATTGACTTCCGTGAACAATGTAAGTAGTATAGGCGTCTCTTTGGTTGCAAACAAAGATGACGTAATCGGCGGCCATTTTGTTGACCTAGTTACTATTTATAGTATCTCATTTGCATATAAGGATTGACACGAGTGAGGACGCCATTTTGTAGTTATACAATGACTGCGCATGTCCATTTTGAATGTTCTATATTTAGAATGACATCATGGGTCTATATTTAGAAAGTGTTGGAGCTGGCGGAGAAATTCGACCTAACCTTTGCTACATTGTGGGAATCCATACGACACGATATATCCCTTTAGTATAGTCGGCACATAGTCAAACATGTATGGCAATAAATGTAACGTCTTACCTCGAAATCGTCCAGAGTTCAAATGACAGAGATCCCGCTCTATTTTTAGACTCGGTATTTCACCATATTTTTATAAATAGATTATGTGTCATGTTCTATAAATAGATTATATGTCATTTACTATAAATAGATATTTCTAACTAACCAATCAGAGGTTACAGAGAGAACAACTCAAAGGTATAAAAAGACTGTGAAACATCTATAGCAGTCACAAGAGCCTTAAAACTCACCCTAACAACATGCCTAACTTTAGATGTAAACTGGATTTGGGGAATGATCGTAACGTTCAAGTGAGTGAATGGAAAGAAGAGTTACGGGTTGACTTAAGAGAATGGAACGGTAATGTTCCCACGAAAAAAGGAATTAGCTTGACATTGATGCGATATAAAAATTTCGTAGAAGTGACAGAGAGCGTCGACAAAGCTCTCCTAGACAAAGAGTCCTACGAAAGACATCTTGGTGGAAACGTGTACTGTACATTCAAATGGTCATGCGTAGACATTAGACAATATTGGAAACCTGAGGAAGAAGTGGTGCCTACCAAGAAAGGTCTCTGTCTAAGACCACTCGAGTACAAACGCTTAAAGGAACTGATAACGGAAGTGGGACAGACATTACCTGAATTGGACACGGTTGTACCTTTTACCTACAAGGTGACCATATGAACCAATTGGGGATGTTAAGCTGTACCGAATGTAATCCAAATGATTGTCACAACTGGTAACTTGTGTGAACCCGTCATTTTATAAATAGAATTCACGGGACATAAAACTCTGTATATAAGAAATCTTATTGTGACATTCTGGTATCAACCATCGAAAACATGTACCGTACAGACTTCGGGGGCGACAGAGGAATGGAATATTATGATAGAAGACTCGAGACCTTTAACACCTATCCAAAACAGTTGGTTCCATCCAAATATGAATTAGCCCAAGCCGGTTTGTATTATACTGGAAAATCAGATAAAGTAATTTGTTTCCGATGCGACGTTAACTTGAAAGACTGGAAAAGGGGAGATAATGCCATGGACGAACATCAAAAATGGTCGCCTCACTGCGAGTATATAAAGATGGTAGGAGGTATCTTTTCAAATAGTGGTATAGATGTGATAGGCTAATATATAAAGACTGATATAAACGTGCATACACTCATTATGATAGGTGTCGTGGTCGTGGTATGTTGGTTAACTGATAAGTTTGGCTGGTGGCTGTTAATACGAAAACTAAGAAGAGAAGCCAGGGAAGCGACAGATCAATTATCGCGGATATTGGATCTACATTTGGGACTACTCCGAGGTGGATAATGATTAATAATATCGTCGTGTGTACGGATCTACAGTGCGATATAGATTTAAGACAACTAACAATACAATGCTCCAGTATCATTTATAACCCTAAAACATTTCCAAGCGTTCAATGGAAACACTTAAAGATTGGTGGCCATTGTATGGTATTTCGTAATGGGAAAATGATTGTTAACGGAAAGGCCAAGTCTGTCAAGGAAGCTAAGAGACGCCTGAGACAGTACGCGCGTCTATTACAAACATTAGGATGGAATGTTCAGTTAAGACGAATCAACGTCAGGACGATATCCGCCTCTTACAAAGTCGAAGGACCTGTAGACGTATCACACATCGTCAGATACTATCGAGGAAGTTACGAACCAGAGCGATTTCCAGCCGCCATGTTTTATAAAGACTGTATCCATTTCACTTGTTTTCATTCTGGTACAGTGCTCATGACGGGCATCAAGGATGAAAATCAATTACTCACTATATGTATGCCAGTATTGATCGAATTACCATTATTGTAATATGTGCCCTGGGGGACCGCCCTAATCCCCAGGCGTACTGTATTGAGCGGGGTCAATAAAGAAATATGTAAACTGTACTTCATGTGTTGTTGTTCATTGCGTGTATATACACTTTTTACAATTTTATTATACACATTTCTTAAGAATCAATTCACATCATAATTTAGTTTACACAGTAATTACGCGACTCAAGATTCGTTCATTATAGTCCAAGTTCACAGGATTAAACTGTTTGATAATACGTCTCATACTCCATCCACGACATCTATGAATAGCGTAAAACAAGCAAAACTGTCCGCAGGTTTGTGTTCCATATTGTTGGAGTCGTTTTTCGTTATACATATAAGGTTGTCCATTGGTCAGCAACGCTCGTTTAAAGTGTGTGTGGTAATAGTCCGGTGAGTGTCCCGCGGAATCGAAAAACTCGGCTGGTCCTCTCAATGGAAAGTAAAAGGCGACCCAGTGTTGACCCGGTTGATGACTCTTGTCCGTATTGACGATGTACACTTTAGGTCTCCATTTGATACTACGCGGTAACTTGTCAGCAGGTACAACACCTCCAAATTGTTTTACACGCCTCATTCTGTATGTCAACTGGGATGAATTCATGACTCTAATACAACGTTTCGACTCGCGTCAATCTTCATAAGCGATGGAAATTTGGCATACACAATGACTGTACACGTTTCGGGTAAGGCTTCTGAGAATTTGAGTTCCAAACGGGTATGAGCTCTCCGAGCAAATCGATCATTTAAGTCTCCTTCCGGATTGAACACGTACAAGCAGCATCCCCTTTTAAAATCTTGTCGTGTCAAATGAATAGCGCTTTCAACTCTAGACGTATACAGTCTCTGGTAGGCTTCGACGTAGTTGTCACTCTTATAGCTGGGTTGTAAAGGTGACGAGGGTGTAGACTGACTATCCACGAAAAATCCCGCGTAATTACAGTCGAAATGTTGAAAGTTCAAAGGGTTCTTCGTAAATTTTCCGTGAACGCCCGAAGACGATACCAATCCCACAATCAATTGTCTGGGAACATCGCCTTGAAATAGGTCATCCGTGATGAACGAGTACTGTCCACTAGGCACGGCGTAAGACTTAACGACGGATCTTGTATAGGGATAGAGAGCCTCTGAGTTTTTAAGTGTTTTTGACTGTCCGATAAACAGTTCGGGGTCAACTTTCACCATAGCCACTTTTAAGGCAGCTTCTTTAATGACTAATTTGTAGGCATTATCGTCAGTAGCAGTGGCTAACCGGAACGGATCTTTACTCTGCCACAGTTTGATGTTGACAGGTACTCCATTCAGTAGTAATCTGTCTTGTTGACACAGGTCGACTTGAAGACGTCCTATAACATCGTACGTTTTACTTTCAGCTGTCCAATCAGATCTAATGAAAAGTCCATTGTTTCTTCCCGCAGGGTCCGTGTCTTCCGGATGATCACTATCGTCTTTATAAAATCCTATACCGTTTAGATCGTGTTGGGTTGGATTACCCAACAGCAAATCCAAGTACGCCTTATAGGCATAATTATTTCCCACTTCGCTAGTCGGGTGTTGTTGGATATTTAAATCAATCTGTGAAAACATCGAGTGTAAGATGTTGTTGGTCACACCCACGTGGTCTGTCTTTTCCAAACTGGTCCCATCAGTTTTAACAATGTTGAAATTAACGTGAAGTAACGTGTTGGTCAAATCGATATAAGCGCTGGATGTCCCCGGTATATTAAACTCAATGGCTGCGCCTTCAGTCAGTTGATTGATTGGCCGAAATGTAAGCCATTCCGTTTTCTGTGAACCGGTGTGAACTTTTGGAGCTTGAAATAAGGACAAACTGTCACCGTGTATTTCTTCCATTACGACAGTTGATCTATGTTAGAAGTCTTTTTTCTCTTGGTATCCTTTTTGGATTGGTTGGTTTTTCTTTTGACTGTAGATTTCTGTTGTTTTCTTGCTACGTCATTACCCTTATAAACTTCCTTCAACTCTGATTTGACTAGTTCAACAGCTTGAGCCACGGGTGTCACAAAGTTAATGGTGGGTTCTTTCATCGTCCCACCCATCTGAATTTTTTCCACGACGTATTGTCCTTTATGATTAGGTTTCAACTTCCCTTCGGCCATCCGTTGAAAATGACGTGTCCACATTTCTACTCTATCCATCGTCGACGTAAGTGAAGTACACAGCGGGTAATAGTTTTATCTTTGGCTATTAGCTGTAACTTTCCTCCCCTTATAAAGATTCGGATTCGATCGATATGAGTCTTCTTTACCGGAACGTAATAGAGAACAGGAAATTCAAATGGTTTCTTTCCTTTCTTAATATTACGTAATCGTCGTAATACGGGAATCATCGTGTTTTCAGCGTAAGACTCTTGACATAGGTCAGCGCACACATAAAGTGTGTCCGTATTTACATTAGGTTCGATTTCGGCCAAGGCGCATTCCCATTGACCTTCTAACGTGTACACTCGAGGTAATTCTATCGTAAATTCTGTAGACATATTATCAGGGTATTCATCTTTAGAGTCGTTACTGGACAGGAACAGATAGTGGTTGTTTATCTTGTTGATGAATGTCGATGTCCGATTCTCTCTTATAAGTTTTGAGAGTTCTCCAGTAGTTTCGAGCTTCCGAAATGGCCTCGTCTATGAGTGGCGTTAACTGTTTTAAAGTGAGCCATTGATGAAGTTCCAATTGTATTCCTATAGGGGTCGCCGTTCCGTTGAGAAAATGCCGAATATCCAGAAATATTAGGCCATTTTGGTTACACAGTGTCCCGTAAACATTCCCCTGAAGATGGTATTGTTTGACGTATAGGCAAGCCGTATGATTAAGATCAATGGGTTGGATTTCGTAGTCTACCGGACGACGATGTTTGACGGACACGCTGATCATGACAATACCTGGTAAGGCACAAAACAAGGCTATGAAGACAACGCCTATCAACTTTACGACCCTGAAATGACCCTTCAACTGATCTTCTCCCTCCAAACATTCCTGAATGAGAGCGTGACTCGTCATAGTTAGTTGATCACGGTGAAGAACATCCCCCCTTATAAACTATAACGCGAGACGTCTTTTTCTGGGATCCAGGTATCGTATTTCTTAGGCCAATGTAGCCAACGGACAAACACTTCCTTTGTCTTTGACGTGTTCTTTTCCTCAGTACCTTTTCAATGTGATACTCGGTTGTTTCATCTACATTTACCGCTTGTAACTCGGGTTCATAAAAGGTCCCCTCTATGGTCTCACCATCCCAGCCTTCCAGAGTATACACGTTCACATCTTCTCTTCTGTAGCGGGATTTGACTTTGAAGAGTTCACCCGTCCATTTTTGGGAATATTCTCGATCGAACACGCTTCTGATGTGTGATATACGCCAATTTTAAACTTATATCTTTTCTTCTTTTTTAACTCGTTCTTCGACTCTCTCTTTATTGTCGGCTTCTTCTGACCTTTCTGTCTCAATAAATATTGTTGTAGCCTACTTTCACTTTCGTTAGACTTATTCACAGATATTGGTGTATCGCCTAGGCTTCGATGAACGGTATGATTGTAGCTGTTGACCATGTCCTGTAACTTGTCTATATATTTCTTTGTTCTCGTTTTCAGCATACGTCTAAATATCTTGTGTTTGATGGTTTTAATGACACGTTCAGCGTAGTTGGCTTTTGTTTCGTTTTGTGCCAACCTATGATGAATACTGAGACCTTTCAAAAACTTGGATACGTCTTTGTTTTTAAACTCTCTTCCTTTATCGGATCGTATGGTCTTTGGGGTTCTCTGACCTAAAATCGAGCTAAGGGCGTTCACCACCGCGACCCCCGTTTTGGACTTGAGCGGTTGACACCATGTATATCTGGAAAATACGTCAATGACCACTAGTATGTACTTGAAACCATCATTGTCTGTGGCCAGTGACATCATATCTATTAAGTATATATCCCACATACTATCTACGCCATTGACAATCACCCGTGATCTTTTAAAATGTCTCCTGGCTCCCCGAGTGAGAGAATAAGCATCCTGGTCTTGGAGCCATTTTCGAATTCTGTATCGACCAATTTTGAATTTGTCCTCCGATTTCACTACATCGTAAAGTTTGTCTGGTCCCGCAAAACTAGCAGGATGTTTCGGATTGAAATAGATGGACGCCAAGTACTCCTTCCAGTCCATTATAAGTGGATCCACTTTTTTCTTTGAAGTTTTCTTTTCTTTTCAATGGGAAGTCCCGGTGGTCGTAATGTAACGTCACGTTTAATAATAAGCGTAGTCGGTAGATATATATCCTCTAGACCTTTGTAAAATGTATCAGTTCCAATAGGAGTGTTCTTATGATGATATTGTGTGTCTTTCAATAAATCCACGATATGGGATCGTTGAATTGTTGTCCCCTTATAAATGAGTTCTCCTCGCTCGTTCCAAGCCAACGTACTCTTGGGGTCACGCGATATATAGGTCAGGATAGCTTCGACCCTAGATCGATATTTCTTAGGAAGCACTTCCAAAATATCACTATTAGTCAAGTTAGTGGTCTGTTCAGGGATTTCTCTTCCTCCATCATTGTGTGGTGTCGTGTCGGAACGATCCAGTAAACGTTGATATGTATCATAAGATAAAAGTATCGATTTCTGAACACTTTTCATTGTATATAGTCTTTGAGAGCGGGTTCCACAGATTTCAACAGGTTGGCAATTACTGCGCCTTGTTTACACAACAATTCCTTTTTCTTTTTACTACTAATCGTCGTGTCGCCCAAACGTCTGATAATATTTCTATGTCTTTTGAGCTTTGGTTTATGAGAGGGTGTAATGGGTAGTATACTTTGGAGTAAGTTAATATCACTTCTGTCAACGCTCTTAATTGATCGTTGGTAATGGTATCCAAAAGTTGTTTCCTTTGTTGTTTAGACGTGGTATTCATCAACAGTTGTAAATAACTCCAATGTTTTTTAATAAGCCGACTCATCGTTATTGTATAGGAACGGTACTTTCCCTTATAATCTCGTGTAAATGACAGGATCTTCTCCAGGAAACACGTTTGTTCTCATTCTATACTTGTCTTCTCCCATAGGCGTTAAGTCTAAAACTAAATACCCATATCTTTCCGTTGTAGCATTTTCGTAAGCTTCTACTAAGGTATTCGATTTACCAGGAAAAAGTTGCTGTCCCAGCGTCATAATCTGAGATGTTCCGCGTACATTTTTGAACAAAACCGTGTACCAACTATTTAAGGCGATACTTCTGGCCGATTTACCTTGTTGAAAAAGATTTTGAGATAGATAGATAGATAGATGACGCTTAGACGATGGTGGCATCCCTGTGTAAACAGTAACTGGGTCTCTTTACTTTCTACGACTTGGTGCATGAGATCGTCTATTATAATCAAACTGTGTTCTCCATTCGCAATCTCTTCCAGTTTAGTCGTTGATGGTAAGCCACTATGTAGTTCAAAACGAGGAATGGTCTGTTCCATCATGTCGTAGAGAGGTTGATATACTCCATAACACCACACAATTTTCGTTGGTGGTTCTCTAGCATACATCGTATCGAGGTTACGTAATAAACGATACACCCACCAGGTTTTACCGGAGCCAGTGGGTCCAACTACCGTCATACTCGAACATGGTTCGAACGGAAGTAAAGGATTCTCATTCGGGTGGTGGTGGTGGTGGTGGTGGTGGTGGTGGTGGTGGTGGTGGTGGTGGTGGTGGTGGTGGTGGTGGTGGTGGTGGTGGTGGTGGTGGTGGTGGTGGTGGTGGTGGTGGTGGTGGTGGTGGTGGTGGTGGCGGTGGCGGTGGCGGTGGCGGTGGCGGTGGCGGTGGTGGTGGTGGTGGTGGTGGTGGTGGTGGTGGTGGTGGTGGTGGTGGTGGTGGTGGTGGTGGTGGTGGTGATGGTGGTGGTGGTGGTGGTGGTGGGATGTATGTGTCGTTAATTTGTTCATGTATATTTCTTCTATGACGAAGCATGGCGTCTCTCCGAGAAAAATGACGTTGACACACTGGACATTGATTCATGATTACTTATATTTCGTCGTGTTCACTCTTATAAACTTTTGCGAAATAAACGAGAAAACAATTATGTATGTGTATGATATTTTATTTACAACAAAAATGATATTTACAAAAATGATATAATAAAAGGTAATACAATGGTACAAAACAAAGTAAACCCAAAAAAAGAATTCTGTCAAAAACCGTAAGGTTCAGTATCAAAATTGTCTAATCTTCTTCTTTTTGTATAAACCATTTGATATGTTTTCTGTTCCTCTCTATTATAGAGTTTTCTTTTTCGTTTATCCCTACATATTTTATTTGGATTGGTTATTGTTATTGTTGACTGAACTTTTGGATCAGTCACAATAGCTTTAACAGATTCAAAATTTATCATTTGGCTGTTTTTATAGTTAAGGGTAAACCCTCTCACTTTACAAGTTTCTTTATGTGTATTGGTTTTATACGCATAATTTTTTGGACCACCAGACACATACTCTACAATGTGTTCTCCCGTTCCAAGTTCATCTGTGAGTTCACCCAGATAGTCGCCCAATGGTGGGTCATACTGTCCGGGTCTACTCACATAAATAACACTGTCTGTATCATAGTACAGAACCCGTGTGTCAACTTTTTCCAGGACACTGTAGAGTTTGAGTCTAGCCCAGCACGTGGTAAAAGTAGCTAAATAGATGTTCGTTTTATTATCTTCGGGTTGACAGTCCTTTTTGTAGGTCCACTCTATTTGTACCATATCATTATTTAATATATGAAAATCGGTAGGTTGTTTCATTGGATCCGAAAACAATTGAAAGAACAGATTGGCTTGACTTTCGTGAAAAAACTCGGTCTGTCTCATATTAAGTCTCTGACCAAACTTACCCCAAAAACTATTGAGGCATAATTTGGCCAGAGCTCTTAAACCAGGGTTCTTTGAAATGTTTTCCTGATCCAATGAAACTCCCTCTTTCTCAAGATAATGTTTAATATAATTATTGGCATCTGTTTTATTTTTAATCCAGTCTGGAGCACCGCTCGCCTCTTGTTTAAACTTTAAAAATGTATTTATATAATTGGCGAACAGTCCTCCTTTTCTAGTGTTAGAATCATATTGGGTTGATTCCTCCCAGTGGTATACTTCATATATTTTTTGAATACGATAACCTAGTCTTAGAGCCGTTTCTATTTCGGGAGTGCACCGCGTACCTGTCAACTCTCTTTGTTCATCAGTACAATCACATGGGTTGGGATTCTCATTATCCGCGCAGGTCTGACACAAAGGAAATTTCAGTTTACCGTTCGACCTATACGGAAGAATTGGATGATACAGACCCCGAGGGGGTAAGATCTTGACCTTGGCAATACCAGAATAGTCCTTCATGTCCCCGAAATCTTGAGTTATGATCGTGGGGTGACCTACGGGATATCGACAATACTTATTAACCCACGGATACAAGCTCGTGAAATCCACGTACTTGACTTCTTCGTTAGCCTGAACTTTATAGTAGAGTTGACTAGCATTGGTACGACCTCCGAAGAAACTTTCTCTAGGATCTAATCTATCCGATATATCTAAATGTTGAGCGAAGTGTTTCATTTCAGCGTTTGTAAGCATTTCATTTTTGAAGTCATGGTCCCAAATACAAACATATTTCATTCCTAATTTTTTAACGTAAGCTTTCTTTTTTAGAGTTAAAGCGTACAACTCGTCTAAAGACTGACGGGTGAGTGGATGGTACGTCTCTTCGCGATTGTCAGAGAAACAAACGGGGCAACCATGAAAAATACAACCGTGAAATTCATAAGCCGTATTTGTCTCTCTACAATAACCGTCCAATTTGTAACGACTTCCGGGTAATTTGTTCTCACCTGCATTCAGAGCATGCTGAATGTGGACATTATCGAGACGCGCTCTCCACTCTAACCACTGAATTGACACTTTACTATACTGGTCGTTGTAACCACTGGGAGGAATCTTCGCGATAGCGGTACTCACAAATTCTCTCTCACACACTGTTTCACCAACGAGTTTAGATTCGTAGATCCATTCATTTCCTTTCTGTACATAAAGTTTTTCGTCAACGACTTTTGACTGTACCCATTCATCGCCCCCGGTCAATTTGACTCTCCATTTCTCTTCCAAAAATTTAGTTCTGAACACATTCATACATACAGACGCTATCGTGACGGAATCAAATGGATCTACGGCACCAAACCATCGTTTTTCTTTCTTACCTTTCTTATTTACAACCTCTCTTTCTTCCCCCGTTGCTCTCATTAACAAATATCTTAATTTTAAACATGATTGTCTTAAAATATCAACGTCACTCCTACAATACTCTAACATTTCATTCCTAAAATTAAACACACACTCCTTTTTCTCATTCAACCACACTAATAACTCACCCCTCTCTTTCTCACTCATGAAATCTTGTCCAAAATAGTGGGGTTCGGGAAAAGATCCTATATAATTTTGATGTTCTCTCGTATTAAAAAAATGGGGAAACCACCCTTTTTTCAATTCGTTTAAACCAAAGGCTTTCGGTAATTGGGACAATTTCATTGGCAAAAAATTAAGACTGTCAATCACTTTGATATGTAAATCGCGCTCAACAGACATATACATTATTTTCGAACCGCTGTAGATTATTTTGTCTGGCCTCATGGATTGATCAATCAAATATTCCAAAAGAAAATAACCATCGTATCCTTTCATGTTGTGCGCAATGGCTTTGAAATATTTATGTTGGTCCGTAAATAACCACTGACCAAACTTTTCCGCGGTATCCGTTCCTTCGAAAGTGACTTCCCTGAACCCACATTTACCTGGACAAGGACCTTCGTCCTCATTCTCGTGTGAATCAGTGTTGTCACATTCGTCGCACCGGGTACCGCAGCTGGGACATACTGAATCTGGTGTTAACGTTTGATCAATACATTTCGGACAAACGGTATGAGCTACAACGAAATTTGGACGATGTGTAGCTTTTCCGCACCATGAAGATTTACAATGTTGGCATTTTGAGCAAGATGTACATACCTGTGATTGACAGTCTTGACAATTGGGGTTTTTCAAGGGTAAATATCCTTCATTACAATACATTTTCTCATCCTGAGAGCACTCAAAATCAAAAAAGATAAACTTGGGTATGTAATGTTCTTTGGCTTGAGTGGCTCTCAGGAAGCATAAATGATCATCCTGCACATATTTATGGCAGCTAGAGCACTGGTACTCTCCGCACTCGTGTTCCTCTTTCTTCCGCATGTCCGTCCTCAGTACTTTGTAACATTGTGGACACTTCCACCATTTTTCGCACTGGGAAGGTCCGCTTTGTTTTCCTTTTTCTTTTCCTTTCTGATGTACAGGGGCTTGTTTATGATTTGTGAAGCAGTCTTCGGATCGACAAGTCATGTTACAATTGACGCAATCGATAGGATGGTCCGTTGTTGGGCAGTGATCTCTTTTACACACGATACATCGGATCTCACATTGATGACGTTCTTTGTGATCGTAATGTTTGAGGCATTTGTGGCAAAAATACATGGCGCTGAAGAACCCCGTTATACTCGTGATGGCGTGAAAATGGTCGTCGTCCACCAAGTACAGATATATACATGGTCGTTGGTCTGTACTGGGACTGGTTAAAAACTTATTACCCAATCTAGCACTAACTATCAGCACGCGTACACCCAGAAGCTCTTCAAACGCCTCTATATCATTAAGACTAGCTGGGCGATCCAATGGTACACCAGCCAACTGACTGATGGCGACCGCTAGCTGTTTCTGTTGTTTACGGTTTTTGTTGATAAGGTCCTTGTAATAGGTTATGGGAACTTTACGGTGTTCCATGACCAATTCCAGATTACTTTTCTTGGCTCTGGCCTTGGTCACCTCTTTCCATTCTTCGGGGGAACATCTGTATAATTTGGCCCAGCTGACTCCGATCGCTCTGGCCATACATAGTTGATCATCATTGTCAATGGTCACGATGGACGTTTTCAGCTGAAGAGAATTCTTCTCCCCTTTTAATTTCGTTATTCTACGTCTGGCTCCTCCTTTCGGTAAATCAATGGTACCAACAGTAATGTAGAAACTCTCGTCAATTGAGAGATCTTTATTACTGTTGAGCACTTTTTCGATCATCGCCATGACACCGTCGGCGTTCAGATGGTCCCAGTCTCGGAGAGGAACGACGATAGGATCATGAAGTCCCTGGTGGTGTATAACGACGAGACCCAGATCGTTTCCCGCCAAATCACCCCTGGCCTCATTTAGGACATCTTGAAACATGTCATGGAGCCCCTCTCTGACATCTCGTAACTCCTGACCGTGGTACTGTTCGTCGACCTTGACCTGGTAAGTTCGGTCCACGGCAGCGTTTTTCGCGTATGTTCGCTCTGACTTCTTTCGCATGGTGTAGCGTAATTTCTGTTGACCACTTCCTGATTGAATGACAGGCGTAGGAGGGTCCCAGTCTCCATCCTCTAAACACGCAGTGGCTAGCTCGTCCATTTGATCATCGAAGAGGATCGCTTTCATACTTTCGTCTATTTCGTTTTGGTCTCTTATGTAGTCGACAGCCAATTCCAAATCTTCCTCATTGAAATCTTCGGCGGTGTTAAACTCTCCTCCTAAATTTTGTAAAATGGAATCTAGTTCTCCATTGACAAAGTCGTTGTCATACTCCAGGTTTCGTAACTGAAACAAACGAATCCTCACTGAAGGCGATTCCTGTATTCCCATCGTCGCCGCAAAATTCATTAACTCGTCAGCATTAGTATACGAGTTGACCATAATTTCGAACGTAGATACGATATTGTCCATGTTGACGGCTTGAGTTCTAGTGTTAGAATGCTGATGTATGTCCAAACACACCTTTTTATACACTCGATTTCAAAACGAGGCTGGTATTTCATTGGTCGATATATTTAGTAAGATCATTTTTCAGTAGGCTTGGTTGACACAGGTGTTCCCCAGACACTGTGGCGCCATTTGGTTTAAATCAGTCTATTCATCCATTGTCCA
This sequence comes from Serripes groenlandicus, assembly GCA_031761405.1. Lineage (NCBI taxonomy): Eukaryota > Metazoa > Mollusca > Bivalvia > Cardiida > Cardiidae > Serripes > Serripes groenlandicus. Next base: position 226,962,185 of record JASEVX010000001.1, on the reverse strand, counting down.
CGTTTTCTTTGACATTTCAATGCCCTATTGTTCGTACACCTGGTCTGATGAAATATCCGATAGTGATGGTGAAATCACGAGTCTAAAAATAGCTCGGGGTAAGCGAGCATTACAACGACGTTTAAAACTCTGTCAATATTCGTCACTTTCGGTTTGATCATTTCAATCGATAGAAAATCAGAAATCATTTTCAACGAGTCCAAACACGACTACATTCGGACAAGAAATAAAGGAGATATCGGCATTTACGCATTAAGAAGCGTTTTGACGAACTTTTAAGAAATAATTTAAAACGACGATAACTAGATAACCCTTTGTCGTAGGATCATATTTTTTTCATATATGAAAAGGGCTCAACGAAATCTTTCCAACGGTATATCAAACTTGAGGATCGGGGCAAGTTCATTTTGGGGGTTTAAATATCTCTCATATTACATAACTCGAAAACGGCTGAATATTTTCTCTACAACCCCGGGTTTAAATGAAAGGTTTTGGTGTCCTCTATCATTTGATAACTTAAAACAAAAAAGTTAAAGCGTAAATAGTGAAATGAATTAGTAAAAACCGATTTGACAAGTTTAATTGGCTTCTTTTCCCAATATATTTGAAATGTAATCAAATTGGTACAGTTACATATAACTTCACTGACATTTTCCAAGTGCTTGTATAGTCATTATAATAGTTTTCATCATGAAGGATAAACTTTTGAACAGCAGTGTAAAGGGTTATTCTCAGGCAAGTGTTAACGTGCAGGTGTTCTTCAGACACTGTGGCGCCGTTTGGTTTAAAGTAGTCTATTCATCCATTGTCCACGTTTTCTTTGGCATTTCAATGCTATATTGTTCTCACACCTGGTCTGATGAAATATCCGATAGCGATGGTGAAATATCGAATCTAAAAATAGATTGGGACATGCGCATCGGTCATTTGAGATCTGGACGTTCTAGAGGTAAGACGTTAAATTTATTGCTTTACCATATATGTTTTGACTGCGTGCTTCGACTCGACTATATGACATACAAAAGGGATATATCGTGTTTAGCATTTCAAAAGGTCTTTGTCCGTACTTCCGTCACCAAATGAACATAATCTGATGACTCTGATAATGGGTCAATGCTTACACACCTGAGAGCAATACGATGAGGGTTATGAGTTCGAAACTCTGTCAATATTCAGGTTTTGCCAACAGCTATCAATATATGAGTGCCTTCTATACGTTACGATATATCTAAAAAACTTAAAAATAAAATAAACTGAGATAACTAGAGAATGAATAGTCCTAGGACCATCAATTTTTCAGATTTGAAAAGAGCGCGACGACATCTTTTGAATGATATATTTTTATTTTGTTTGTTTAAATTTTGTTCATATTACATAACTCGAAAACGGCTGAAATTTTATCAATATTCAGTTTTTGAAAATGACAACAGCTATCAATATATAAGGGCAGGCTACACGTTACGAATTCCTAAAAAAAAAAAAAAAAAAAAATCAAATTAATTAATATTGAAAATATGATCATTTTAAGAAATAATTACGTCACTTCCGGTTAGATCATCTCAATCGATAGAAAATCCGAAATCCTTTTCAATGGGTCCAAACACGACTACATTCGGACAAGAAATAAAGGAGCTATCGGCATTTACGCATTAAAAAGCCTTTTGACGCACTTTTAAGCAATAATTTAAAACGACGATAACTAGAGAACTAATAGTCGTAGGATCATATTTGTTTTCATATATGAAAAGGGCGCAACGAAATCTTTCCAACGGTATATCAAACTTTATAGCATAAAGAGAAAAAGTTAAAGCGTAAATAATGATACAAATTAACAAAAACCGATTTGACAACTTTAATTGGCTTCTTTTCTCAATATATTTGAAATATGATCAAATTGGTAAAGTCGTGTATAACTTCACTGACATTTTTCAAGTTCTTGTATAGGCATAATAATAACTTTCATCATATGGGGTAATCTTTTGAAACCGCACTGTAAAGTGTTATTCTCAGACAAGTGTTAACACGTTCGTTGCAGGTGTTCAGACGCAGACAGTATGGCGCCTTTAAATGAGATTAACTTTGTCATTTCAATGCTCTATTGTTGGTACACCCTGTCTGATGAAATATTCGATAGTGGTTGTGAAATATCGAAACTAAAAATAGATCGGGACCTCTGTCATTTGACCTCTGGACGCTCTAGAGGTAAGACGTTACATTTATTGCCATACATGTTTGACTATGTGCCGACTATACTAAAGGGATATATCGTGTCGTATGGATTCCTACAAAACAATGTAGCAAAGGGTAGGTCGAATTTCTCCGCCAGCTCCAACACTTTCTAAATATAGACCCATGATGTCATTCTAAATATAGAACTATTATAAATATCTATTTATAGTAAATGACATATAATCTATTTATAGAACATGACACATAATCTATTTATAAAAATATGGTGAAATACCGAGTCTAAAAATAGATCGGGATCTCTGTCATTTGAACTCTGGACGTTCTCGAGGTAAGACGTTACATTTATTGCTTTACCATACATGTTTGACTGCGTGCTTCGGCTCGACTATACGACATATTAAAGGGATATATCGTGTTGTATGGATGTCTCGTGTCAGGTTTCCCGAAACAATGTAGCAAAGGTTAGGTCGAATTTCCCCGCCATTATTTTCGAGGGTTCCAACAACATACCCGCTAGAATCTATTGGTAGAAGGCTAGAGACAAATCGTTGGTGGTCTCGCCCGAAGGGTGCTACTGAAACACTTGCTCCATTGTTAAAGCTTTCTAAATATAGACCCATGATGTCATTCTAAATATAGAACATTCAAAAATGGACATGCGCAGTCATTGTATAACTACAAAATGGCGTCCTCACTCGTGTCAATCCTTATATGCAAATGAGATACTATAAATAGTAACTAGGTCAACAAAATGGCCGCCGATTACGTCATCTTTGTTTGCAACCAAAGAGACGCCTATACTACTAATGTAGATCCAGATCAGTCTGTACATCCGCTTAGTCAGATCAAACATATACACTGTTCAGTTGTTCACATACTACTACATTAGCTTGTTAACAAGCGGACTATCTGATCCGAACCTACACTTTTCATGCCAACTTGCATCCTTTTGCAAGCAGGCCGAACCCCTGTATCGACGCGCGCTGTTCAATTAAGGGGTTGTTGGTTCGTTTCCAAACTCGACCGACATTATTTCTGAGGTTAAAACAAAGTCAAACTGAAAAGGTCATTCGTCTTCGCTTAATGGGCTTTAAGTCTATGTGGAAAAGCAGTCAGTTGCTTGGAAAGACTGTTTTGTGTAATACTGGTGTGAGAAAGCCATGAGACACTGGCCGTCGTGATATGAGTGAACAAATGGCAAGCAGTTCCCATACGGACGGGCTATCTGTAAGCATACCGGAAGCCACTTTAGTAGGATTATGACCCGAAACTGACGAAGGAAGTATTCAATACGACATTCATCTCCGTTGCTTCCATTACTTGTACTATCCAGTACATCAGTATTCAAAAGTAAATTGAAATGGTCGTACCAGTCAGTGTTGGGAATAGAATTATTAGAGATATATTAAACTTTATTACAATTTTTCAGCATTGACAAGTATTTCTTATTGTCATTTCTGGAATCAATAAGTTCAGTTCTCTTACTTTTGCAATAAATTTGTTTACACTGTTTACAAAGCGCCGTAAATTTGTTACGTTTGATTTAGTAGTGAATGGGATCGGCCCTAAGGTTGGATCTCCTGAATTGGCAGGATGCAATCATAAATAAATAAATAACAACATGTTCAGGTGTGGTTTTGACAAATAAAACATTCAGATCTGCAATATTCTGTATTCATGACAGCTGGGATAACTAGATAACGACACAAGTCTATAGAGCTTTTTAATCAATACCGATATAATTTATATTTCATACTAAAGTTGGCTTTTAAAATTTCTTTCAAACTTACTCTCAGGAATAATTTTAATCTGCATGGACAAGAGCAATCCTGACCAGACTGAACATATGCATAAGCTTATCAGGATTTCATTAGTCACACATTCATGAAGATGATATTACCATATATATATTTTTTTATTTTATGCCTATCGATGGATTATAGAGATATCTCAGTGAAATAGAAACTGGTAATCCACTTTTTCAAACAGTGAAATTACCATTTTCAAACAGTGAAATTACCACTTTTCAAACAGTGAAATTACCATTTACCTACTTATTTTCATGATTCTTTTTTTTTAATTATTGAGTTTGCTTATAATTTATTAGATAATATGCCTCTAAATAATAAAATGTAAATTAAAATAATGACTTTATGCAATGTCTTCAAATTATTTTCACGTTATTCTCCACAGAAAATACTGGACTTTTTTTTCCTGGTAGTAATACAAACTGCGCTAAAAACGTGGGGCTCACAACAGGGAAAATCTGGAGGTACTGTACGGGATTAAATATACACAAAATGTTAAAAAGACCCTTTTTGGCCTAAAATAAAAAGAAAATTTGTTTGATTCAGAGAAAGATCGATTTTTATTTCATCTCGTGGAGAGAAAAAATTACTGTTCTCACTCGTGGCAAAGCCGCTCGTGAGAATAATTTTTTCTTCACTCGATGAAATAAAAATCGATCTTTAACTGAAACAAACAAATATCCTCTATATAATATAGCATAACTCTACATAATGCCCTATGACATGTACCATGTAGTATCTTAATTTGGATGCAGAATAAATAACAACCATCAGGCCGATCTTTCATTATGTTGGCATCATATAAATAGTGTACACTACCGCTGCATGGCGGCATTACATTGAAAAAAACCCAACACGTTTACATTTACAGACAGTCAGTTGCCTAGAATGAATAATTGTTTGAATATGCTAGAAAAAACTCATGGTAAAAACTACATGTTATCACCGTATTAACAGAAGTATCGTTGAAAGTACAATTATCCAACATGAATAACAGGCTACAGCATAAACCCAACAACTGGTCAGGATCATTTCATCAAACTGCGTTTTCCCCATGGATTAAAACATATCTAGTATCATTGTTGCTTCATAAACATAAACAGTGATTCCAGGATCCTTCTTGACATCCTATACAAACCATTTTGATATAAGATCCATGACATTTTTTTCCAACGATGACTACTTTTACTGGTTATACTCTCACTTTATGGTTATACAACTGAGTGATGCATGTAAATCCTCTGCCCCCCCCCCCCCCCCCCCATTTTTATTTTTTATTTTTACCATAAAAACAAATATATGAGGTATGCACGATATTTCTAACTTATGTGTGTGAGAAAAAACTGGTCTATGCAAACATGTAATTAGATTAAAAAGTAAACTTAAACCTCTCGAAAGCATTGATGATTATATCTCCAACGGTTGAAATTAAGACCATACTGGGATACGCGGATTGATCTAGATCTACACTGGTTCAATATGCCACGAACAGTTGTTTTTTTATCTGGTCAAATAATTGAAAATCGAAACTGAAAATGTGTTGAATTGGCTGTTAAAGTTTTAATGTATTGCACCGTATGTATTTTCCGTTTATACATAATCCATGTACATGTATGTAAGTCTACGAAAATTAAAACCAGATTGTTTACGGCTTTCACGAATGAAACACGCATCTTAAACAGATCATACATATTATATATATCTTCAATTACAAATGCAGATTGCTGTAGTGCATGCAGAATGAAACAAACATATTTCCAGGTCAGTATCCTGCAAGTGCACCACCCGTCTGCAGGTAGGAAAGGATTAAAACAAATCTTTAGCCATTTCTTCTTTTCTTACACAAGTTATCTGCTGTGGAAGATACCAAATGTCATCTGCAATGAGGAGAGTTTTATTTAGTTTTTCCCCTACAAGGATAGTTTTAATGCATCAGTCCCTCTTAGTATTTTAACTTGGACCCCATTGATATATAATTTTTCTGGTGCAAACAGTTTTCAATGAATTCTGATGAGAGTTGTTAGGATAATAACTCAATAAAGTCAAAAGGTTTATACAGATTGCTGTCACGACACTGAATCTTTTGATGTATTTTGTTAAATCTGTTTTATAAACAAAACACATTTTATATTTTAAGCTATTGTCGTCAAACAAGTAAACAGTAAATGGATAACATCAGACAAGCGTCCAGCACTTTCAGGCTGTGCTCTTGTTGTTATATTGATAGGACTGACATTTATCTGTTCATCCCTTCAGTTTGCTGCCATTGCCAAAACCATCGTTAGAGAGGGTCCAAATCTAGAGGATGCCTTACAAAAATATGACCTGGTCATGGACAAGATAACTCAATCAAACCAAAAAACAGCAACAGGCACTGACCAATCAGCAACTGGAGGAACAGAAAAAGTTGGTTGCATAAACCAATCAGATGGTCCGTAACAGAGCAAGGATACAACATGCACAGCATGGGATAGGGGAAGCAATGAATGATGTAAAAGGGGCTGGTAATACGATTCTAAATGTTGGCCATTGGTAAAGGTCCTTGTAAACCTTAACCCTTTCCCACATGCAACAATTCTGCAGCAGACAACTTTGAAAACATACCTGATTTTTGGGGAAACTCTCTTTAAATGAAAGTACACCAATTAAATAAGAGTTGAAAATATGGTGACAAAAGTAGAAAGGTATTGAGCAATTTCTTCCTTGGCTACATGTTTTCTAAAAGCTGTCTGCTGCAGAGGTGTCAGAAAGCGTCTATATGAGGGAAAAAGTTAAAGGATCTCAAGAGTGTTTGTCTAAAATGGTTGTGAATAGTTGACAAGGTGATTATATGTTTGAATTGGGAAATATATAATTATGTATACTGCAAATAGTGAAGATCCAGATAAGATTGTGCTGAGGTGCTTTGATATTCACAAAGTACTGGAGGTAGATTTCACATGATGTGGCCTTAATAACATTTAAACCCTTTCTGGTGCCTCTGCAGCAGACGACATTTAAAAACATTGTGACAAAAGGAGAAATTGATCATAATGAACAATTCCTCCAATTGCCGAATTGTTTTCAATTCGATTCAATACTTAAAACATTATTTATATAGATATTCCATTGTTTTTCCCCCAGATGTTTTCAATGTTGTCTAGTGCGAATTTGTTGTATGTGGAAAGGGTTAAACTTTCCTATTTAGATAACAGATACAGAGAGCTCTGATTGAACGTGTATTTTTTTTTAAATTATCATGCAATATTTACCAGCATTTTTATTATGATATAATTGAACGTGTATTTTTAAATTATGCAATATTTACCAGCATTTTCAATAAACTCCACAATGTTGAATATTTCAAATTCAGAGTTAATGTTTTTAATTTTGTTTAATTTACACTCATTCATAAAAATTATCTGCAGAAATTATATTTGTTATTTCATGGTTTGTCTCTATGTATTATTTAACAGTGTAGATCCAGATCAACCTGAACATATGTGCAATCAGATCAAGATCTTTAAGACCTTTTATCTGTGATAATTCACCTCAATATACTCATATTTGACTGATGCGTTCGTCAGATAGTGATTTTTGAGAAAATATGTGATAGCATTTGAATAGTAAATCCTTCCTGCAAATTGAACTGTCAAATATAGAATTATTTGAACTTAATTATATGACATTGATTGTAAAGGCAATTCCTGTAACTTAAAACTTTCTTGACTGCCAGTACTAAGTATGTGTAAAGGTGTAACCAGCTCTCACATAAATCAACCTGGGAACCTTTGGTTTGCAGCGCTGCCTCTTTATCTTTGAACAACTATCCGACAATAATGCTGAATACCATACAAGGGCAGTTTACAGAGAAATAATGATTATACCTTCATTTCTGGACATTTCCAGATGTTTTCAAAGTCGTCTGCTCAGAAGACTTCTTGTATGAGGGGAGGGTTAACTAACTGTTTATAAGTATTCATTATTAACACGTTATTATGTAGTATTCTATATTTTGTTATTTTATTTGTAAATATAGCATCAGCATTTATACAATTAACTTTAACAGTTATAAACCTTATTAGTTTCTGACAATCAACAAATCTACAGCAAGCGTCTTTGAAAATATCTTGGCAAAAATGTGAAAAAAATTCCTTTAAATATATGTTTAAAAAAACAATAAAACTGAACAAATATTTGTTTACCATGAGCAATTTCTCTGTTTGCTACAATAATTAAAAAAAATGTCTAGTATAAATGTGTAATAAAAAAACTAATAATGTGTCTGCATGTTTGAAAAGGTTATAAACCGTGAAATATATTTTTTTATAAATCAAGTTCTTCACAGATATTTCGCAAGGCACATTTTCTAGCCTAGTACTGGTTTGTTTACCCAGGGATCATGAATAATTAAAACTAATTGCGCGCTAAATGACCTTAGCTGTCGATGCGCCATAACACAATATCCATTCATTCATTCACAGATATTTCACTCATCAATAGATTACAATTTGGAAATTATTAAAATTCTAAATATTTGCATAGTCTGCTTTTCCTACACCTATTGAAGAAGATATATTTAGTCCTGACCAGCAATAATTCAGCATTCACCTACTATGAAACATACTTACAATATATATAAAAATATCTACTAATAAAAGAGTAATTATTGAACTGAATTGAAAACATTGAGACATAAGGAGAAATTGCTCAATATGTAACTAGCATCCTGACTTTATGCCTATGTCAACATAATTATCTTTTCCCACATGGAAAGCATATGCTACAAACCACTCTGAAAACATTATTATTACGACATTAAGTCAACATATTGAAAACATATTGACAATCCCTCTAAATCAAAGTTAAGAGTTCAAATTATTGTGGTATAAAGAGAAACTGCTTTGTACAATATTTTCAAAGGTGATTTACTGAAAATGTACCTGTATGTGTGGTGAGGTTAAATATTGGGGAGACAACTTTATATACTGTTATGTTATTGTTGATAAGGATTCATAAATAGTCTTCCAAATTTAGGTCAATACATACCACCTCGATGGTGAAGTGTCAGAGTGTCTGTCTTGGGTGCGGGAGGTCGCAGTTTTGATTCCCTGCCATGTCATACCAAAGTATGGCTGCACTCCTTGGCGCTCAGAACACATGACTGACTGGTATCAGGATAAATGAACAAGTAGTACTGGTAACTTACCCAGGAAACACCGTGATATTATTGAAAAAAGTGTTGTAGGCGGAGTAAAACACCGTGCCTTGATAAGGAAAAACATAGGATTTTTTCTCAGTCGTCTGTCCTTTCATCTGTCTTTCACCCTTGCAACCCAATTTTGAGCCATCTGCAGCAGTTGACTTTTGAAAACATTGTGGTAAAAGGAATATTTGTTCAGAATAGCAATGTTTCTATTAACCATACTGTTAGTCATTCAGTAATTAACTAATTATGCATTCGTTTAAAAAGATTGTCAATAATTTTGCCTGAATGTTTTTCAAAGTCATTGTAAATTTGTTGTATGTGGAAAAGTATTTAAATTAATATTATGAGATTGTGTTGTACTGAGCAATTTGTGATTTTTCCGACAATGTTTTCCAATATCAATGTATTGCAGGGTCATCAAAAATGTATTTTCCAGTTTCGCAAAACATTTTGCTGCTTTATATAATAGAGCATGGCTTCATCCAATGTGATATTTGTTTCCTAAAACAGTGTTATGTTCGTTGTAACTAACCGTTAGGGTATCACCTAACACTGTGTTATGTTCGTTGTAACCAACAGTTAGGGTATCACCAATCACTGTGTTATGTTCAAGGTAACCAACTGTTAGGGTATAACCTGATACTGTGTTATGTTCGTCGTAACCAACTGTTAGAGTATCACCTAACACTGTGTTATGTTCAATGTAACCAACTGTTAGGGTATCACCTGATACTGTGTTATGTTCACGGTTACCAACTGTTAGGGTATAACCTGATACTGTGTTATGTTCACGGTAACCAGCTGTTAGGGTATCACCTGATATTGTGTTATGTTCACGGTTACCAACTGTTAGGGTATAACCTGATACTGTGTTATGTTCACGGTAACTAACTGTTAGGGTATAAATTGATACTGTGTTATTTTCAAGGTAACCAACTGTTAGGGTATCACCTGACACTGTGTTATGTTCACGGTAACCAACTGTTAGGGTATAAATTGATACTGTGTTATGTTCACGGTAACCAGCTGTTAGGGTATCACCTGATACTGTGTTATGTTCACGGTTACCAACTATTAGGATATCACCTAACACTGTGTTATGTTCACTGTAATCAACTGTTTGGGTATCACCTAACAATGTGTTATGTTCAAGGTAACCAACTGTTAGGGTATAACCTAATACTGTGTTATGTTCACGGTAACAAACTGCTAGGGTATAACCTGATACTGTGTTATGTTCACGGTAACCAACTGCTTGGGTATCACCTGATACTGTGTTATGTTCACGGTAACCAACTGTTTGGGTATCACCTAACACTGTTATGTTCACTGTAACCAACTGTTTGGGTATCACCTAACACTTTGTTATGTTCACTGTAACCAACTGTTTGGGTATCACCTAACACTGTGTTATGTTCACTGTAACCAACTGTTTGGGTATCACCTAACACTGTTATGTTCACTGTAACCAACTGTTTGGGTATCACCTAACACTGTTATGTTCACTGTAACCAACTGTTTGGGTATCACCTAACACTGTGTTATGTTCACTGTAACCAACTGTTTGGGTATCACCTAACACTATTATGTTCACTGTAACCAACTGTTTGGGTATCACCTAACACTGTGTTATGTTCACTGTAACCAACTGTTTGGGTATCACCTAACACTGTTATGTTCACTGTAACCAACTGTTTGGGTATCACCTAACACTTTGTTATGTTCACTGTAACCAAATGTTAGGGTATCACCTAACACTTTGTTATGTTCACTGTAACCAACTGTTTGGGTATCACCTAACACTTTGTTATGTTCACTGTAACCAACTGTTTGGGTATCACCTAACACTGTGTTATGTTCACTTAACCAAATATTATGGTATCACCTAACACTGTGTTATGTTCACTGTAACCAACTGTTTAGGTATCACCTAACACAGTGTTATGTTCACTTAACCAAATATTAGGGTATCACCTAACACTGTGTTATGTTCACTGTAACCAACTGTTTGGGTATCACCTAACACTGTTTTATGTAAATATGAATACACTTCTGGATTGCCACATCGTTAATAAGCTAGGTCTCGGTTTGTTAACTCTTTCAGAACAAATTGTATTATCGAGGTTCTTGCAAACAATATTCAGGTGAGACATCTTGTAACGAGCTGCCTCATCTGAAATCAGTATTGTTTGTCTTTGAGTTATCAAAATATTCGAAATCTCTTCTTGCATGAACAATGCATTCGCTCGATTTTGAACATGGTTCCACGTCTGTCTTTTGGAAGTTCCGTCTTTTGGAAATTCGGCGCTAAAAGTTGATATAGTAGTTTTGGCTGGTTGTAGGCTGTACAAAAGACGTTAATAATCAATAAATAAAAAAATGGTTTTATTCCCTCATATCTATATATATAACTATAACATTTAATCAATAAATAATATAGTTAATATTGACATTACATAAACAGTAAGTTTTGGTACATTTTTGGGTAAATGGTTGAATTTAATGTTTATAAATATGAAAAGTTAGCTCTTAGCATGGGATTGAATTTTTCAGTTGAACAAACTTCTCCTTCCGGCTTGACAACACTGGTTACAGAGCTAGGCGTGAATTTAGAGGTAAATTTGAATACCGGCTTTCGCGTCCAAGATTGCCAGAAAAGGAGCTGGAAACATGGTATTTCTGACTGCATCCACAGCTGTTTGTATAAACATGCGACCGATTGGTAGTAATATATTTCCCGGTAACTAATTTCGGTTGGATCGATTAATAGTTATATCTTTACCGGACAACAATCCCAGTAGGACCGATTGATAGTAATATTATCACTGGTAAACAATCTATGTTGGATCGATTAATAGTAATATCATTACCGGTAAACAATCCTAGTAGGACCGATTGATAGTAATATTATCACTGGTAAACAATCTCTATTGGATCGATTGAAAGTAATCTTATAACCGGTAAACAATCCTAGTAGGACCGATTAATTGTAATATTATCACTGGTAAACAATCTATGTTGGATCGATTAATAGTAATATCATTACCGGTAAACAATCCTAGTAGGACCGATTGATAGTAATATTATCACTGGTAAAAAATCTCTATTGGATCGATTGAAAGTAATCTTATAACCGGTAAACAATCCTAGTAGGACCGATTAATTGTAATATTATCACTGGTAAACAATCTATGTTGGATCGATTAATAGTAATAGCATTACCTGTAAACAATCCTATTGGGATTGATTGATAGTAATATTATCACTGGTAAACAATCTCTATTGGATCGATTGATAGTAATCTTATTACCGGTAAACAATCCTAGTGGGACCGATTGATAGTAATATTATCACTGGTAAACAATCTCTGTTTGATTGAGTGATAGTAATCTTATTACCGGTAAACAATCCTAGTGGGACCGATTGATAGTAATATTATCACGATTGATAGTAATATTATCACGGGTAAACAATCTTTGTTTGATTGATTGATAGTAATCTTATTACCGGTAAACAATAAGATATTGGATCGATTAATAGTAATAGCATTACCGGTAAACAATCCTAGTAGGACTGATTGATAGTAATATTATCACTGGTAAAAAATCTCTGTTGGATCGATTGATAGTAATAGCATTATTACCGGTAAACAATTCTTGTAGGACTGATTGATAGTAATATTATCACTGGTAAACAATCTATGCTGGATCGATTAATAGTAATAGTATTACCGGTAAACAATCCTAGTGGGACTGATTGATAATAATATTATTACTGGTAAACAATTTTTGTTGAATCGATAAATAGTAATAGCATTATTACCGGTAAACACTCTTATTGTATATTCGATAGTGTTCCTTCTTGTTTCCATATGAACAAAGGATGCAATATCATTTGATATTGCACGGGTTGATATTGCACTGGAATCTTTTTCACGTGACGCTAAGGACGGAACTATTTCCATACACTAACGTTACAGAGCGCTCTCATCCAACCTTTCATAATTTAGAGACCAGCTAACTTCTACTTCTACTGTGTTACTGTCAGGGCTTAGTGCATCGCAGGCGAGTGAAACCATTAAAATGGTTAAAACAACTAATTAGGCATATTTACAAATATAAATGAAATAAAAAAACATATATGTTGTTTAGGCTGTGTATCAATGTAGACGGGAATTGAATCAGTTTACAGATGTGATCTGCTCAATGTTCGACTCTCTGATAGTCCTAAGAAAAAGCTGTGCTTATACGGTTCGTAGTACGTTGATTGGTACATCTTTTATAGATGACACGTAGTGAAAAAATCGATAGACGTACACAAAACCCAATCTGTTCTATTTATACGAAAAAAATACATGAATGGGTTTTTTCGCTTATTTTTTTCAATACCGATGAAGGTTTCTGAAATGAAACTGGAAAAATTCAATGAGGGCCGCCATTTTGGATATGTTTAAAATGCGGCCGGTCCGACGTATAAACACAGTTTCAAAAATATTGTCGTCTAGTCTATCATTATTAATTCTAAATCGATGTTTAAGGTAAAAAAAGAACTGCGTAATTTCGTGTGAACTAACAATTTTAAGAAAAAACGAAAAATGCGTTGAACTGAGAATGAAATATTTTGTTCCAGTTTGTCAAAATAGCCGACTAGTACCGTACTAATCAAGGTGATCTAGACGCACGCCATTTACAGTAAAGCGCTTTACAGACACAACGAAAAATTGCCGTTTGAAGCCTTACATTTTACTGTATCCCGAATTATGACGACTTGAGACGTATCTGGTTAAATATTTAAATAGAAACAACTCCAATGTATCGTCTAAAGTGTTGATAAGTAGGCCTTACATGTTGGCAGTCTTCGCGAAAATCTTCAATCATGACTGTCGGACAACAAATTCTTCGAACTGACAAATATTCAAACACATTCTCATTTTCAACCATCTGATTATTTTGACAACCTGGACTACACTATATTTACATTACAGTTGGGAATTATGCAATAAGATATAGTGGGATACATTTTAATTAAATCGTGGTACTGTGGCAAATATACAGTGTAGCGAATCCGACTTGTTATAGTTAACCAAAGTTGTGTCCCTTTGTTTAATTGGATCCATTTGTATAAACAAGTCAACAACAAAAAGGAAAAAATAATTCTGGTTAATACTGGTTTAAATATCCATAAACTAAAGCCTTGAGATTTTTCAGAATCAGATACATGCATATATGGTCATTGCTCACAATGCATACCCAGCCTGTTGTTTATTTTGTTTATAATTTACCCTTTCCCTCATACAATAAAGCTGCAGCAGACGACTTTGAAGTTATCAAGTCCGAAAGATGGAAACTCTCAAAATGATAGTATGAATATTAAATAGAGTTTAAATCATTGTGACAAATGGAGAAATTGCTCCATTTGCCACTATGATTTCAAAAGTTGTCTGCTTCAGAGGCGTCAGAAAGCGTCTACATGAGGGAAACGGTTAAAGCCTTCGTAAATGTTTAAGGTAAATGCACCAGAAGCTTATTAAAACATCGAGTAAGTACCTTGTCAATGTCCGTGAACAGGCGGTAGTAATCTAGATTCCGCTAACCAATTGTTCAAAATAGCTAAATTAGCTATCGCGTGAGTCTACAGCAGTACATGTATTAAGAAGCAAAAACCAAATGAAAAGTATTTGTAGACAAAGACCATGGCTGTATTCATATTAAACTTACTAACCAAACACTAGGTCATGTGCTATTAAAAGCTATTATTAAACTGGTTGATCCAGTTAACAAAAGCCTAGTGTAAATACTGGTGTATTGCTATTGCGAGGGAGTATTGAGACATGGAGACCCGTGTTATCGTCAAGCTTTTTTATAAATTGTCTATTAGTAATATATCTATTTACATTTGAAACTTATTTTCAACAATTGAGTATATGATGGGTAAATCAACAATTTCTCTCTCATGTCACATTCTTTATGTATTAAAATCCATCAAGGGGCTTGTGAATTGTTCCCAACTTCACATGTAATCGCATGAGTGTGGTATTTCAATGGTTACATGTAGATATTAATATTTTTCTGATTATGTAAGATATGAATCAACATTGTGTAATCACAAAGGAAACTTATTATACTTGTGCCAAAATGACAAACATTTGTCTCTAGCTATGTTTTTTATTTATATTTCAGGTATATTCAGACCACTTAATTTGTGTTCGACCAAGCAAGAAAAACCAATTTCCTGTCCCTGATATGGGTTATTTTAAATAGTATACAACACCAGCAAGAAGACCTCTTGTAAGACGGGCAATTGAACTCGATGTCCCTGTACAGCTCGATACAGAAAAAGATGAAGAGGCGTTAATTCCTATCATGGAATGCGATAATGAGTCAAACCTGTCCTACACAGGCTACATTGGACCTCGTTTAGTGACACATTACTAAGAATTCAGAAATTTCTAAATTAGTTTTTGCCGGGGGATAAAATCATGGCTGTGAGTTGTTTTACTATAGTCGGTGATTTTTGTGCTAACATTCTAGATTTCATGAAGGGAAGGAAACAACTTTCATAAGCAGAGACAATAGAAACTTGATGGATCTAACAGCTACTGTCGGAGCATATTCATGTAGTGCTGGTAAATTTGTAATTAAAAAACTCTGAAAACA
The DNA here is from genome assembly GCA_031761405.1 of Serripes groenlandicus. Lineage (NCBI taxonomy): Eukaryota > Metazoa > Mollusca > Bivalvia > Cardiida > Cardiidae > Serripes > Serripes groenlandicus. Next base: position 226,946,343 of record JASEVX010000001.1, on the reverse strand, counting down.
GAGCTTGGCATAATAGTCATTTGAAAGAATAAATACTATTCTTTTAAGGACAGCAGTATTCAGAGAATCAATGATTGAAGAGGACACTTTAGATAAGATAATTCTGATTAACACTGAAAGTGTTTCTTTCTTTATTCATGGACTCATAATCATATGAAATAAATCTAATCATAGCTGTTATCATTAATTTAACACATGAAGCAAATAAACTGAAAAATAAGCACATTCTTAAAAAAATTGTAGCATATTTAGCATTTTCTTACATAAATCAGACTACAGCAGACTTATTTGAAACCAACTCTACAAAAACCTGTGCAACATCTATTAAAGGCCATGTAATAATTGTATACAATAGAAAACATTATGACAAAAAGAGAAATTACTTGTCAGGATTTTCTGATTTTACAACAATGTTATTTAAAGTTATAACTTCATCATTTTAAGTCATCTGCATGTGGGACAGGGTTAAACACTTATACATGCTTGAACATATAGCTTTGGGAAAAAACATTTTATATTGTGACAAATGATAATTTGATGTTATTCCTGAAAAGAAAATATTTTTGGAAAGGAAGAAATTCATCATTATCAGCATGTTCTCCTTTTCCAACAATTTTCGATTAAAAATTGGAATGTATCTCCTAATATAATATCTGTCCATAGAAAACTTTTTAAGGACCGAAGAATTTTTTCTTATAGGAGAAATTTCTCCTTCCCTACAATTATTCAAGAAGTTGTCTGCTACTCTTCCACAGCCAAGCATTACAAGTTTTGAGCATTTTAATTTAACCTGTTACCTTAAAGTAAATTTTGTACATGTAAATTATTTTTAGATTCTTTCTTAGTTATCCTTTCCCACATACAGACGCTACATCAGAAGTAGTCTGTTAGTGGTAAAGGGTTAAACATTTTCTACATGTAGATGCTTTCTGACGCCTCTGCAGCAGACAAATTTTGAAAACATTATTGCAAATGGAGAAATTGCTCAAAATTGGCAATTTCTTCTTTTGCCACAATGTTTTCATCTCTATTAAATTAATTGAGATTTTCAGTATTTTTAGCCCACCTATGCATGAAATGCAAGGTGAGCTTTTGTGATCGCTCACCGTCCGTCGTCCGTCCGTTTACGTTTTCCTACAAACGACTTCTCCTCCTAAACCAATAAACCAAATTCAAAATAATTTTACAGGAATGTTCCTTGGGTGGATCTCTTTCAAACTTGTTCAAAGAATTCTATTCCATGCAGAACTTTGGTTGCCACGGCTACAAAAAAGGGGAAATTAACCCAAACTTAAAAAAATCTTCTTGTCTGAAAGTAGAAGGCCCATGCCTATGATATTTGGTATATATCATCATCTAGTGAACCTCTACCAAGAGTGTTCAAATTATAGCCCTGGGGTCAAAAATTACCCCTTTCCGGGGGGTCACTTGCTTTTTCATAGACTCATATAGGGAAAAAACTTTAAAAATCTTCTTGTCTAAGAGTAGAGAGCCCAGGCCTTTGATATTTGGTATATAGCATCATCTAGTGGACCTCTACTAAGATTGTTCAAATTATAGCCCTGGGGTAAAAAATGACCCCATCCCGGGGGTCACTTGTTTTACAAAAACTCATAAAGGGGAAAAACTTAAAAAATCTTCTTGTCTAAAAGTAGAGGGCCTAGGCCTTTGATATTAAGTATGTAGCATCATCTAGTTGACTTCTAACAAGATTGTTCAAATTATAGCCCTGGGTTCAAAATGACCCCTCCCCTGGGGTCTATTGTTTTACATAGACTCATATAGAGAAAAAACTTATAAAAAAAAATCTTCTTGTCTAAAAGTAGAGGCCCCAGGCCTTTGATATTTGGTATGTAGCATCATCAAGTAGACCTCTACCAAGATTGTTTAAATAATAGCCCTGGGGTCAAAATTGACCTCTCTCCGGGGGTCACTTGTTTTACATAGACTCATTTAGGGGAAAAACTTTAAAAATCTTCTTGTCTAAAAGTAGAGGGCCCTGGCCTGTGATATTTGGTATGTAGCATCATCTAGTGGACCTCTACCAAGACTGTTCAAATTATAGCCATGGGGTAAAAAATGACCCCTCCCTCTGGTCACTTGTTTTACATAGATAGAGAAAAAACTTTAAAAATCTTCTTGTCTAAATAGTGGACCTCTACCAAGATTGTTCAAATTATAGCACTGGGGGTCACTTGTTTTTCATATAGGGGAAAAACACTGAAAACTTTTTAAGTTTTATTAAATCAGGTGAGCAATATAGGACCATTTTGGTCCTCTTATTAATTATACATGTACATATATACCATATATAGTACTTTCTCTTTACTTAACCCTTTCCAACCTGGAACAAATCTGCAGCAAACCACTTTGAAAACATTTTGGTTTTATTTTGGAAAATGTATTAATAGGAAAGTGTAATTATTTGATAGAGTAAACAAATTGTGATAAAGGGGGAAATTGTTCATCATGAACAATATGTCCTTTTGTCACAATGTTTTTCAAAAATGTTGTTATGCAGAGGTGGCAGAAAGCATCTACATGTCGAAAAGGATTAATCCTTAACCACTTACAGACTACTTCTGATGTGTCCAATGAAATGAACACATACATTTCTCATTATGAATATTTTTTATTTTCCAACTAAGATTTTAGTAATCACATTCAAATTCCTTGTATGTGAAAATGGGTTAATAAATGCTTCTCTTATGCCATTTTTCATAAATATTAGGTTATTTTTCAAAGCTTTGTGTGTAAAATATTTTCTTTCACAATATCTACAACAATTAAAGTTAAGATTTGAGCTTTAATGTTACACTTTTACTTTTCTGCCTACTTGTGCACGAAGTGCTCTATGTGAGCAATTGTGATCACATTTTGTCCTGCGTCTGTCCGTCGTCAACAATTACCTTGTTAACACTCTACAGGCTACGTTTTGCATCAGATCTTCATGAAAGTATATCAGAACATTTATCTCTATCAGATCTTGGACAAGTTAGAATATGGGTCATATTGGGTCAGAAACTAGGTCACTAGGCCAAATTGAAAGGAAATCGTGTTAACACTCTGGATGCTGCATTTTTAACTTGAGCATGTTCAAACCTTTTCAGATGTTTGTCTTGATGATATGTAGTCCCTATTTCAAATATTGGACATGTCTTTTTTAAAAACTAGGTCACTAGGACAAATTGAATGAAAATCGAGTTAACACTGTAGAAGCTGAATTTTGCTACAGCATCTTCAAATTTTGTCAGAATGTTTCTCTGAATAATATCTAGGTCAAGGTCGAATATGAGTCATGCCTGATCAAAAACTAGGTCACTAGGCCAAATTGAAGGAAAAAAGTTGTTAAAACTCTGGAGGCCGCATTTCTACTATGAGCAAGTTGAAACTTTGTCAGAAGGATTGTCTTGATGATCGAATGTTCGAATATGGGTCATATCAGGTAAAACAAAACATAGGACAAGAGGCCTAATAAGGATTGTCTTGATGATCGAATGTTCGAATATGGGTCATATCAGGTAAAACAAAACATAGGACAAGAGGCCTAATACAGGAACATCTTGTTAACACTGGAGGTTGCATTTTAAATCTTTGTCAGAATAATTGTCTTGATGTGTTTTGCATTATAAATCATTCAGGTGAGCGATCTAGGGCCATAATGGCCCTCTTGTTTAAAGATCAATTTCAAACCAAAGGTTCAAGGTGTTCCCTTGTGATCTCTCACTGTACGGCGTACGTCAAACTGTCAAATATTCTCTGAAACTGCTGATGCGATATTAACCAAACTTGACATGAATGTTACTTTGGTGACCCTCATTAAAATTGTTCAATACTTTATTTTATACCTATAAATTGGTTTGCTGCGGTTTCAGAATGGGGTGGAAATTGCAAAACTTTAAAAATTGTTCTCCTGTGAATCCGCTTCTTCGAATTCCAAGATGTTCTATGAGTGACCCTCTACAAAATGGTTCAAGACATATTGATTGGGTGAAAAGGGTAGTCACCAAGTGGCATCAGAAAAGGGCTGGAATAATCGTCTGTTTTAGGGATAGAATTAAACAGAAATGTGACCCCCTACAATATTTGTACCAGCCTTTCAGACCGGTTTTAAAAGGTAGTCGCCAGGTGACATCAGAAAAGGGCTGAAAAGAAGAAATTACCCAATGACCCCCCGTCTAATTAAATACTTTTAAAAATCAACTGTGATTGCAAAATTATGCTGTTTAATTTTAAGTGTTTTTTTCGTAAATAGGTAGCACCTATAGATATATTAGCGTTAGCTATGCTAGTAAATACGTACGTAGTTTCTGACGTAATAATGTGACGTGTACATCAATAATATTGCTCGATTGTTGTTTTGATTGTCGTTGACGATCTATTATAAGTGTATCAACAAATACAGAGGGATTCATAACTGCTAGGATGAATAAGCAAATGATTGTTTTAAAGGTAGGTCTTCAGATTTGTTTTGTTATCCTCCGATGTGAAGTTTATCAACGCAGTAGCCTTTATATGTATATCAAAGATGTGTGTTCGCTTTACTGAATATACTGCGAGGTCAAAAGGCCCTTTTAAAGGGGCATCTAAATCGTAATAAAAAAACAAATATCCAGGCGTAAATACAAGAATAAGATAATACACGAATTCTGAATGAAAAACACTGTTAGAAAAGGCGTTACACATCATTTTGTCGACGATTCCAATTTCGAGTCGACAACAATGGCGGTTCGTAAATTATATTTTCTGCGACCTTAGCAACCAGCGTAAAGGAGAGTATAATTGCGCGATATATCGTTAATGTTTATTTATCTAAACAATCCAAAACGACTGTTAATTTTCTAATAGTGTGAATGGTTTAATAAAACAAACAAAACGACACATTTTAAATAGCCAATATCAAATTATACAATAAAAAGATTATTGCATGATTATGGGAATCTATTGTGTTGGGACTCGTTCCTTCGGCGGAGTTCTGCCCTCGCAAGCTCGGGCAACTCAGCCGAAGAAACTCATCCAACACAATATTTTCCCATATTGATGCAATAACCTATAATATTGGGCTCGATTGATAGTAATATATTTACCGGTAAACAATCCTTGTTGGAGTAAGTAAAACATGCATATTATGCCCTCCTATAATAGTCTGTGTAGGGTTTATTTGCTGCCGAACATTCTGTCTATAATTAACTTGTTGGTAAATTGAGCTTGAAATAGTCGTTCATGTTCTTGTATCTGCTGCTTTCTCAGCTGTATGATTTTGTTGTTGTTGTTGTTGTAGCTTTATTACTTCCAACGATATGGGGTTGTTGATGTTGTTGTTTTACTTGCACTTGACCTTTCATGCCTGATTTCTATACAGCTGGTTTCTGTAACTGCGGGGCTGACTTAAATACAAATTTAGCAGAGGTAAATTTAGTTAAATAGTCCGGTAATTCACCTTGGAAATCCTTCGGTACCCAATTAACAATTCCAGTCAGTCTCTTTTTAGCCCTATTGGTCTTCAAGTCTCAGACAGCACCATGCGATTATGAGATGAAAACGCAGGGTTTGGGTTGAGGCTGGTAGACCAAGGGGTGATGATTATGCTGAATTTAGAGATTATAAAGCAGCAAAATGTTCCTTTCGAAAATTGCATAGAAATAAATGCTCTAATTATCTACAGCAAATAAACACTGGTATTGACACGGCATCTGATATAGACATTTTATTGTTTTGGAGACTCTTTAATTCTAAACAGAAAACATTAGCGAAGAATGTCTCCAGTGAGGTCAAGTTTAATGATGTTGTTGTTCGGGACCATGAAAATATCTGCCATGAATAGGGTCGTCATTTTGCATCCCTTTAATCGGACACTGAGAATGAATGTTATGACAGAAGTCATTATGAGACCAATAGTAGACACGTTAGTCGTCTAACAGAAGAGTCAATCATAGCAGATGAGGACAATATTCGTCAAGTAGAAGTTTTAACAGCATTAGCACCGTTGAAAACAGGAAAAATGTGCGGAAATGATCGAGTCTGTAATGAACACCTCATTCATGGTGGACTTATGCTTAATCATTATTTAACAGGTTTGTGGTATTTGATGTATTGCTACAGTTATGTTCCCACTGATCTTAATAATAGGGCAATTTTAACTTGTACAAGACACATGTTTTACGCAAAGCATCAAAAAGAAGCCGAACTATTTCGTTGAACATGAAGGAATAACAAAAAAAAAATACATTTAAATCCACAAACATTAGACAAATTTAATCTGTAGTTAGTAATGTAGCTATCGGTATTTGAAAATTTATGTATTATGTAGGATATTTAACCTGGCAGGGTCTGTGTTTTAAGTGAATGAGATAATTTGATCATGAAATATAACACTAAAACTAAAGATAAATGGACAAAAGGTTATGATCAATTTCAATTTGTTCCAAAGATAATCAACTATTTGTATTGAACACAAGCCCTGTTATAATAACTTTTTGTCAGATAATGCAGACACACAGAAAATCTGTTTTTGTTCTGTATCGGTAAGTCATGATAGTAGAAAAGGGTTTAACCACTTCCCACATTAAACTAAATCTGCAGAAGACGACTTTGAAATTATCAAGTACATTATAAGCCAGAGGGCCAAGATGGCTCTAAATCGATCACCTGAGTGATAGTAAATTAGTCGAAAATATCTGGGAACATTTGATCAGGAGTTCAAATAAAACTGCAAGGATTGGACACTGTTATAGAAATAGCCATTTTTAAAGGTCATTTATATCTCGAAATCTAACAACAACTTTAATAAGAATGGAATTATAAAGTGTTGTCATTTTGCCACTTTCCTGATACCACCTTGCTGCCCTATTTTTAAACGAAATCAAAATGGCTTGAACAGTTTTGTAGAGAATCACTACCAAATTATCTTGAAATCGGACAAGCAGATTATGAGGGAAAAGGATTTTTAAAATTTGGGTATTTTTCTCACGCTCTGATGCCGCAGCAACCAAAGTTCTACACAGAATGTAAGTCTTTGAACAATTTTAAACAGGACCAACAAAGGAACATTCCTGTGAAGTGAAGTTGAAATTGGTCCAGTGGAACGATAGGTGTTGTCATTTGTCGCTAAAAGTTTAATTTAGTCCTTTTGTGAGAACGCTTGGTTGCTATGAATTTGTAACCAATCAAAACAGCTTGAACAAATTACGTAGAGGATCACTGAGGTAAGTTTCCTATTCCATTTTCTTAAAATCAGACAAGCACTTTCATAAAAAAATTCAAATTTGGACATTTTGCCCCTTTTCTGATGCCGCCTGACTGCCTTGTTTTTCGACCAATCAGTATGGCTTGAACAATCTTTGTAGAGGTTCACCCAAGTAACATATCTAGATAAGATTTTTAAAGTTTGGACATTTTGCCCCCTTTCTGATGCAACCTAAGTTATCAATGGAAATTTAAATTTATGAACGATTTTGAAAGAGGACCACCATAGGAACATTCCTGCGATGTTTTTTGTGGAAATTGTTCCTGCGGTTTAGGAGAAGATGATGTTTAAAGCTAAAAGCTAAAGACGGACGGACGACTGACGGCGGACAGAGAGTGATCGGAAAAGATCACATTGAGCCTTTGGCTCAGGTGATCTAAAATTCTATAAAAATGATAGTATGATAACTGAAAAGTGTTCACAATTATTGTGGTAAATGCATATCAGGATTGCTCATTATGAGCAATTTCTCCTTTTGTCACAATGATTTCAATGACAGACTTTGAAATCATCAAGTACAAAAAATAGATAATCTCTATAAATGATAGTAAGATAATTGAAAAAAGTTGAAATTGTTGTGGCAAATGGAGCAATTGCTTATTATGAGCAATTTCACCTTTTGCCACAATGATTTCAAAAGTCGTCTGCTGCAGAGGCTCAGAAATGGTATATACTCGTATGTGGAAAATGCTTAAAACCGTAAATGGAGAAAATTAAGCTCATTATGAGCAATTTAATATTTTGCCACAATGATTTCAAAAGTCGTCTGTTGCAGAGGCTCATAAAGGGTATATACTTGTATGTGGGAAAGGGTTAAAACCGTAAATGGAGAAAATAAATCTCATTGTGAGCAATTTTACCTTTTGCCACAATGATTTCAAAAGTCGTCTGTTGCAGAGGTACAGTAAGGGTATATTTGTGGGAAAGGGTTAAAACCGTAAATAGAGAAAATTAAGGCAATACATAGTTAGTCATAACTGGATTCAGTGTTAATTTAAATTGTTATTGAAGAGAGTTTCCTGTGGAGATCCATAGTTTATGTTATGCTTCCTTGAATAAATCGGATAAGCATAAGTGTTTACACAACACAGTGATGTAATAACGGCGAGATATAGCTTCTGCTGGAGTTCCTTACTCTTATCACTGCGTACTATTTAGGATGAAAGGTACATGTACCAGACTACATTTAGCGTGCCTTTTTGTTGGTTCCCGGTTTGAGAGCTATTGAAATAATAAAGCGTATGAGGCAGGAACCAATTTAGGAGTATGGTTCTCTATTTTACTGTTTAGACTAGATACAGTATGCATTTTACTTAACTAAAAATGTACATACGTTTAATTAATGTACCGGCCTTTGTCTTTTTTTTTAAATTTGTAAAACTAACACATGTATATAGATTGTAAAATGGATGTTTAAAAAGTAATTTACCTTAAATTAATATACTTTGTAAGGACAAAGAGAAATCCCGACATGTGGTCACCCTGGCAGGTCTAAAGATCTCCATGTGCTAAATGTCAAAGCATTCCTACAGAAAGACGCCTACTGGCGGCTTCCAATAAAGGAGGTGGTAAGCCGAAACATGATTATAATAGTTACAGGGCTATAACCCTTTCCTCATCTATTTTAAAGCTGTATGAAAATGTTCTATTACGACGTTTGAAGACGACAATTAATAAACCGTTACAACCAGGTATGGGCAGTCTAATGACATACTTGGTTTTAACAGAGACATATAAAGGTTTTAAAGGAGAGTGTAGGTTACTGTAAGGAAAATGGTAGTAAATTGTTTGGCTGCTTTTTAGATGCTCGTTATTTATTGGGCGTCAAGCATTTGACCGTGTGTGGCATGATGGTCTTCACTATAAATTACATAAACTAGGTATATGTTCTCACCTGTTAAAATGTGTTGTTTCTATGCATACAGGTATGTACAGCTCTGTTATGTATAACGGATTTTACTCGGACTGGTCCCGATTTTACAAGGTACCCGGCAGGGTGGGATCTGGTCACCATTTTTATATCTTGTTTACATTAATTCTCTTATAGAACAGCTAGTAAACAGCAATTTACGGTTTCAAGTTGAAGGGTCTAGTTTGTGTGCCCCGTCATTTGCAGACGACATGACCCTTCTATCTTTATCTAGTAAAGCTTTACAAAGCATGAATAATATTTGCTACTAATAGCGGTACCAGTATACTGCTAGTAAGTGTGCCGTTGTAACATTTAATGAATCTAAACGGTCATATGCACGTTGTTCTCGGTATTGGTCTGTTAGGTTTTTGGAAATTCCAGAAACTGAGGAGTTTGTGCATTTAGGTTTAATCTGTAGCAAATACTCAAATTCTACTATGTCTGTAAAACACATTGATAAAAAGTTACGTTGTACATTTTTTGGGTTAATTAATGATCGATGGTTTACACAGTCATGGATTAAATCCTTTGACAAGTTATAGAATTTACAAATCTATAGTTATCCCGAGAACTCTCTTTGGATGTGAGTTAACACAGTCGCTCACTAGGCGGGACAGTCTGACTTTAGAACGATCATATGTCTGAAACAAATGCAGGGATTACATATTAGGTCAAGGACAGATGCTGCCCTCGGTCTTATATGTGCGTTACCGATTCAAGCAGAAATTGAAAAGAGAGAACTTACCTTGTTTTGTCAACTGTGTCGCCTTAAGAGGGACTGTGCAACAAAACAAATTTTCCTTTTGCGTATATGTTCATCTTATAATGGTTATTTAGATATTGGTTTTATTTCAGGCGTTATTAATCTATTACGCAAATATGACTTGTTTTATGTTTTGCAAGATTATGTTTTACAAGGCAAATTTCCGTCAAAGTGCATTTGGAAAAGACATATAAACACTAAAATATCAAGTTATTTTGTTAACGAATGGAATGAGAGAACTACTGCTCCGGAATTTGAGCTATATAGACAAATACAGCAGCAGTTCTCCGTGAGTCCTGTATGGAATTTAGCTAAACACAATCAAAGTATGCTTTTACTGGCTCAGATGATAGCCTTTATATCTCCCACAGACTCGACTTGTTCTAGGTGTGGAATAACTGACATAACATGTTGTATAACAGAGCATATTTTAGTTAATTGTAACTGTGTGCAGACTTGTAAGGTCCTTTAATCTCTACATGGATAGGATTATGTTCGAGCATTGTTTGGTTTGGACAGGGACGTATCTACGTCCCTGGTTTGGACCCAAATTTAGAACGTTTTCTTCAGGGAAAAATTGACATGTTTTTTTAATGCGGTTGCATCGTTTATCCATGACGCATGGAATTGTTACTGGTACCATATGTAACTTTTTTCAATTATGTACACTATGGAACTTATATTGTCAATTTGAATATGCAAACTCCCAATTTTTTGTATATTTATGTAATATTTTGTTATTGCATGGTTCTCCATGTATATATAGTGACATTCCTATGTATATACGTTAACTATGAGAACTCTTTAGAGCGCCTCGGTTAGACACATTCAATTTCGTTTTGTGAAAGTGTTTTTTTTATGGGGTTGCTTTTTGCAAAGTGGGCATATGTTTGTCTTTCAACTCTCATCTACTGCATTCTTCTTGCCTACACTTATCAAATAATGGAGTATTTGAGGAGTGTGGTCACTTTTATAACTGCTTTTGAGGGGATAGATAAGCATTTGTATTTATATATACTCATCCTGTACCACATCAGGAATGCTGCCACATTATTTGTGTCATTAGATTGTGTAAGGATTGCAGATGAGGATGCATTTATCAATAAGGATGTTCTCATTTCCTGCAATTCTTACATCTGAAGTATATAAACTCACCTTGTACTCTTCTTCTGTGCAAATATTTTGTTCCAGAGATGTTTTCAACCTTTTCTATCAGATGATAGGCATTGGCTCTGATATAAGTATGATCATTTAAAGAGATATGTTATTTTTGTGTATAATCTTTCCTTTTCGTTTTTTTATCATAGTGTTCATCTGTTATGATCTTCATATATTTGAGGAAATAAAGATTATATATTACAATTTAAGCTGGACTCTGTTTTAAGGGTCTCACCAAATGTTGATGTATTGGTTCACTGTTTACTATTTCCGTCATATTCACGGAGACCAATATCCAGGTAAACAACGGTTTCTTCTCGAATGCAATGAGTTTGTACTTTAGGCTTGATATTCCGTCCGAGTATTGCCGCATCTTCGCGGTTTCTAAAAGCTTAAATCTGAAGATGAAAACCGTACACAAGACTGAGGTTAAGTTTAGGTGATTTTCTACACATAAACAGTCATTCACATGTTCCTTTTGAAATTCTTAAATAGGAAAACTGTAGAAAATTGTAATAATATTATTCAAACTAATTTTGAAAATTTTGATGTTTAACCTATCTAGCAATCGTTACTTTTCGCCACATATAATAAATCAGCAGCAGACGACTTCGAAACATCTATAACTGAAATTGTATTCATTAAATAGAGTTGCAAATATTGTTACAAATGGGGAAATTTCTCATAATGAGCAATTTCACCCTTTGTCAAAATGTTTTAAAAAATGTCGTTTGCCGCAGAGGCGTCAGAAAGCGTATGTATATGGAAGGGCGTTAAAGCAACACAACCAATGATAATATATTCAATTGGTTTTATATCACTAGCCATAGTTTTGTGAATCAAAAGTTGTATATCAAGCAACAAAAACTCGAGTAAATTATAATTCGACTCAATCCGATTGTATTTGTACACATTAAAAATGTCCCTTTGTTTTGTGACCTGACGAGTATCAACTGCGTAGAGTGTATGTAGAAACGCGGAATTAAATAGTAACTATACCCCTATTAAGTCAAAGTTTTAACATTTTCTCACATGCAGCCGTAGTTCGAGGCATCTGCAGCAGACGACTTTTGAAACACTGTTAAAAAGGGAGAACATGTTCAAAACGAGCATTTTCCCTTTTTTGCCACAACGTTTTCAACTCTTTTCATACAACTTTGCATGCCTTTATACAGGTTTTGAATTGACATGAAAATGTATGGGTCGAGTCTTTTTTTTGTATAGTTTGATGAAAAGGGACTCATGCCAGACACAAGCAAAAGCACTTTTTACATCTAAAAAACACATGTATAGCTTATCGCAAAATTAACACTTTCGTGTGCAATATAGGAAGTCATAATACACCCCAATCCTTTTCTAAACCCGCCTTGCTGATTATTTGTGATACCAAAATAACTTTTATTATCTATACGAGACAGAAGAACAGACTCATACATTTTCAATAATACTGAAGAGAGGGTAATAGCCCTATAGTTTTTAAGTTCGTTTTTAATTTATTGTGGCCCTTGTGTAAAACGGTAATTACATCATTTTTCATGACATTGGGTGTATATGATAGTTTTAACATACTGTTGAAAAGATTGGTAAGTAATTGTCTTATAACATAACCACTGTAAACAAAGTGCTCATAATACAGCCCATCGATCCCACTACTTTTATTCTTTTTCACACTTTTAATAACTTGATTTATTTCTGTAAGAGTAATTTCAGTAAATGTATAGGAAGGAATAGTTTGACTGAGGGAGTAATTTATATCCTGTAATTCCTTTGTCACTGTCTGATTTAAGTCTGCACCGCAATTGGAGTTTTCTGAGGGTGTGTACATATTGCGAAAATATTCGAACCATTGTTCATTGATAGATTTTGGATCACGATATATAATTTCATTAAACGTTATCTCTGAACCAGTGGCTGACCTTTGTTTTCTTTTCCTATTCACTAATTTCCGAAACGAGTTGCTGTCGCTTTCCGCATATGTGTCGATATCGGCATATATTTTATCTATGTACTGTTTACATTTAGTCCGATGCTGTTTTCTAAATCCTCGCTTTGACACAATGTTTTTAAAAATGTCGTTTGCTGCAGAGGCGTCAGAAAGCGTATGTAAATGGAAGGACGTTAAAGCAACACAACCAATGATAATATATTAAATTGCTTTGATATCACTAGCCATATTTTTGTGAAGCAAAAGTTGTATATCAAGCAACAAATATCGAGGAAATTAAAATTCGACTCAATCCAAATGTATTTGTGCACACTAAAAATGTCCCTTTGTTTTGTGACCTGACGAGTACCCACAGCGTAGAGTGTATGGAGAATACATGGAATTAAACTATACCCCTATTAAGTAATCAAAGTACTGATAGTACTGAAGGTAGAATTGCTATCTTTTTTTTTAATAAACTTTTAATCAAAATGTGTGTCTCAGTGTTGTCTTCTTCAGCAGTTTGACAGAAACAAAGCCTAACTCTGATATTGTGTCAATGTGTTATTTGTCAACTCTGTCCCATAAGGTTTTCCTGTGATTTGATAGGGCTAACTCTCATAAAAAAAGCACGGAAAGGGACAACTATACTTTCCCATCTTTGATTATTTTCAATTAAATTGTAAAAAATCTTTTTCTTGTTTTTGGTAGACTTGCGCATGCGCAGAGACTGCCATAGTCATAGTGAGTTTGAAGTCACGTGATGTATATGCCCTTCACCACCAACAATTAAGTGCAATTTTTTGTTTGACTAATTTACGAATGCTCACACAAGCAAACATAGAGTAACGAAAAAAAAATCCGATTATTCAAGCTTATAATAGAAAATAACAAGTCTTGTAAGTGTAAATATCATATTTAAAGTGTACACAATTATTTAGATATCACTACGCCAATATAGCACTGCACCGCGCAATTACCCTTTGTAAATTGTAACCCTTTTTTCCTTCTCGGCAGAGATGTAAACATCCACTCGCCCGCTAGCATAAGCGAGTGGAATGAAGGATCGCTAGTACGAAATTCTAGGCGCTAGTCCATACATATTCGTTCATGTCCTTATTCATAAAGATAGTATGCATTGCTAAGCCTTTTCTTTCTCTTTCTCTCAGTCCATCTATTCCTTCGACAACGATTAACGATGACTTTTGGATAGGTGCTTTCGACAAGGTCCGCGTCTAAAGAAACAAATTTCATCAAATGATTTGAGCGCTTTAAATCACTTGTTTATAAAGCGTTTAGAATACTTTGATTATAATAGGCAGAACGAATAAATCTTGCAAGAAATCGATCATTTCTTTCGGCCAAAATCAGGTAAATGACCCGCGGATATTGGTTGTTACAACATAACTGATTCATCCTTTTATTCTAAATTTGTATTACACAGTTCAAAATTAGATTTTGACAGTTTGTTCGTTATGATTTTGACGCGATTCAAGATTTTGACGCGATTATTTCGTTCATAGAGTTGATTACTAACAGATGACTAAGTTGATGATGGAAAGAACATTAACAAGTTAAGTTAAGCTAAAACATGCACAGGCAGGCGAGTGTTTCATTAGGATAAGTGCAACACTCAATTCCCAATCCTGCTTGCCCTTTAACAAATCACAACCCACCCCACAATATAAAAACTCTGCAGCAGACGAATTAAAAAAAATCTGAGCAAAGATACAGAAAATCACATTTATTGGAAGTGTAATCATTGAATATAGTTGAAAACATTGTTGCAAAAGGAGAAAGCTTGTTATGAGCAATTTCTTCTTCTGCATCAATGTTTTCAAAAGTCGTCGGCTGCAATTACGTATGCAAGTGGGAAAGGTTTAAATAAGAAACACTTTTTCAAATGATAGTTAGTTGGCTATTCTAGTATATAATGTCCGTCTTAAATAATAATGACAAAACTTTCAAAAAACAAGAAAAAGATTTTTTACAATTTAATTGAAAACATATTTAATCAAAGTTGGGAAAGTTGTCCCTTTCCGTGCTTTTTTTATGAGAGTTCAAATCACAAGCAAAACTTGTGGGACAGAGTTGACAAATAACACATTGACACAATTTCAGATTTAGGCTTTGTTTCTGTCAAACTGCTGAAGAAGACAACACTGAGACACACATTTTTATTAAAAGTTTATTTAAAAAAAGTAATAATTTTATTTATGATAAACAACATTACAATGATGGTGTAGAAAATACATGTCAACAATACATTTTTCAATTTGTACATTCATTGCACAGACCAAATCTTAGCAAGTTTGAAATTATGGACCTCTCAGCACATTTTTTTCTCAATTTATTACTTCTTGGCAGGATTTTACTGCTAAAATTGATGATTTTTTTTTATTTTTGGCCGGATTGCTTTAGCAATTCCGGTCTATAGATTGGCGATGTCTGTCTCTCCGTCTGTCTGTTCGTCAACATTTGGTTAAAGTTTCAGGTTGAGGCAAAATATCAGCACTGGAAAGGGTTGCACACTTGAAACTTTGCCTGAAGGTAACCAGTAACAAGTTTTATTGATTTATATGGTTACTTTGACCTTGACCTTGGTTTGTCAATTTTCAAGGTCAAATTGCCGACAATCCGGCGTTACAGTCGTCAGCATTTTATTGTTAAATATGACATAAGAAAGCCTTCCCTCAACATTTTGAAAACACCCTCAGAAGTCACCAGAATGCACCATGTTGCGTCCAGGATTTCAATTTTCTTTTTAAACATCAAGTCAGGGGTAAAATATGATAACTTAAGTGAGTGTTTCAGTTGTTTCATTGGAGCGCCACAGGGGGACTGTATGTCACCATTTATTTTTGCAATGTATGTAAATGACTTAGAGGACTACATGTCTCTAAATGAATTTGACGGCGTGGATATGGGCATGTTGAAATTGTTTTTACTACTATACGCGGACGATATAGTTTTATTTGCAAAAAGCGAGTGCAGTTTACAAAATGGTCTTGAAATACGTTTTAGTTATTGCGAAAAAATGGAAATTATCAGTAAAGGTAAAGAAAACAAACGTTATGATATTTAGAAAAAATGGAAAAATATCGAAAAAAGTAGTTTTTAAATACAACGGTAATCCATTAGAAATAGTGAAACAATTTACATATTTATGCATATCATTTTCTTCAGGAGGGTCCTTTCAACAAACTTTTGACTATATAGAAGGACAAGCTTTAAAAGCAGTTCTTGCATTAAAACAATATCTAACAGTATTCAAAAATATCACCATTAGTCATACACTTGAACTTTTTGATAAGCTTATACTACCAATACTTAATTACTGGGTCAAGGTATGGGGCTTCAGTGAGGCTATAACGTGCAGAAAGGCTGCATACTAGATTTTGTAAGCAACTACTACACGTCAAAAGTCAGACTCCTAATAATTTTATATACGGTGAATTGGAAGTTACAACGCCTTTCTTTGATGATTAAATACTGGTTAAAAGTCACGAGAACAGACGAACGCAAATACATAAAGGCAATCAATATGCAAACAAATGTTAAATGATATAAATGAAAATAATGAAAATTGGGCATCAAAGGTTAAATATATATTGAATAGTTTTGGTTTTAGTTATGTATGGATGAATCAAGGTGTCGAAAACATTAACGCTTTCATAAAAATATTTAAACAAGGGTAAAATATATTTTTTATCCAAAACTGGGATGCCGATCTAAGTCAAACCTCTAAAACTAAAACATATATTCTAATCAAATCCTTTGATTTTAAGATGTATTTAGTCAACATAAAAAAAAGAAATATAGATTTGTATTAACAAAATTTAGACTTTCAAGTCACCAACTGGAAATTGAAACTGGAAGAGGGAAACAACCTGTTAACTGGCCAAATATAAATAAATTTCAAATGTTAATGAAATCAGAGCAAAGATCTATGTTATGCAAATTGTCCAAATATATTTCCTTAGCGAATCTTAAAAGAGATGGTGAAACTTAATTTTATCATGCTTTTCTCCAGAGACATATAAACACGTGTGTTTATATGTCTCTGTTTTCTCTTATGTAAAATTGTAATAAATATGTATTAAAATATAAACCGCCAAAGGTATTGTAAATTTTGGCGACAACATGTATTTGCTATATGCCAATAAAATATATTGAATTGAATTGAATTGTTAAGACTCCTATATCAGACCGTAAATGCAAATTATGTAACACAATAGAAGACAAATTTCATTTTTTACTTGAATGTCCATTAACTCTTTTCCACATGCAGACGCATTTCGACGCAAAAGCAGCAGACGACTTTTGAAAACATTGTGGCCAAAGATGAAATTGCTCATGATGAGCAGTTTCTCCTTTGGCCACCATGTTTTAAACTTTAGTTAACAATTAAGTTATCTTTTATGGACATTTTTCAGGTTTTTGTCACAATGTTTTCAAAGTCGTCTGCTGCAGATTTGTTGTATGGGGGAAAGGGTTAAACAATGATCTAAGACAAATATATATAAGAAAATATTATTGGTCTAGACCAAACATTCCTAAATTCATCGAACTCTTAACAAGCAATAACCAGAAAACATTATCCAAATTATGCATTGTTCTATATAAAAGAATGAAGTCACTTGTATAATTATCTCATTTAAAATGTATGTATTTTATTGTTGTTAACTGTTTTTCAAAATAACTAAATATGTATATATGTGTGTGAAATGTTTATCAAAGTTTATTCCCATTTTCGAGATTTTCTTTTTAGTCCTATTCTTCTACGATACAGGGATAATGATTTTAAAACATTTCGAACCGAATGATATTTTCGAAGTAGGGCTCAATTAACTTTCACTAGCCCAACAAGAAATGATGATCTTGGAACCATTTCATTCTGGCCTGATGCATCATTTCTTGTCTGCCATGGTGGGGATTTATTTAAAATAAATATTCATATATGCACTATTATTTAGATATCACTACGCCAATATAGCACTGCACCGCGCGATTACCCTTTGTAAAGTGTAACCCTTTCTTCCCTCTCGGCAGAGATGTAAACATCTACTCGCCTTCTAGCATTAGCGAGTGGAATGAAGGATCGGGCTAGGACGAAATTCAAGGCGCTAGTTCATACATATTCGTTCATGTCCTTATTCATAATGATAGTATGCATTGCTAAGTATTTTCTTTCTCTTTCAAGTGCATCCGTGTAGTTGCATATAGAGGCAACAGGTGCTCGTTTCTAGTAACGAAGCCCAACGATCGAAGTCGTTTTAGTTATGCATTCGTTTTCAATAGGTAATTATACCACAAGCAGGTTTCCGCAAAAACATGAGTATAATCGACACTTTTTTCATACTGTATGGTTTAATAAAATAAATGTTCAGGGTTTTCGATAAGGAGCGGCACCCGGCGAATCATTGCCGTTTCGTTTTGACAAATTTGACGATTAACGATGACTTTTGCATTTTGGATAGGTGCTTTCGACAAGGTCCGCGTCTAAATTCCTGACTTCTACTAAGAAAGAGATTTCATCATATCATTTGAGCGCTTTAAATTACGACGACTTGCAAAAAGAAATGCGAGTCAATGTTCTAAACACTTGTTTATAAAGCGTTTAGAATACTTTTATTATTATAGGCAGAACGAAATCTTGCAAGAATGAAGAAGAGAAAAATCGATCATTTATATCGGCCAAAATCATGTAACATAACTGATTCATCCTTTTATTCTAAATTTGTATTACACAGTTCAACATTTGATTTTGACAGTTTGTTCGTTATGATTTTAACGCGATTCAAGACTTTGACAAGATTATTTCGTTGATAAAGTCGACTGAGTTAGTGATGGAACGATTATTAAAAAGTTAAGTTAAACTAAAACATGCACAGGCAGGCGAGTGGTGCAACACTCGATTCCCAATCCTGCTTGCCCTTTAACAAATCTTTAACAAATCACAACCCACCCCCACAATATATAAACTCTGCAGCAGAAGAAATTAAAAAAAAATCTGAGCAAAGATACAGAAAATCACATTAATAATTGAATATATTTGAAAACATTGTTGCAAAAGGAGAAATTGCTTGTTATGAGCAATTTCTTCTTTTGCATCAATGTTTTCAAAAGTACGTATGCAGATGGGAAAGGTTTGAATAAGAAACACTTTTTTAAAATGATAGTCAGTTGGCTATTCTAGTACATAATGTCTGTCTTAAATAATAATGACAATACTTTCAAATCAAAGTACTGAAAGTACTGTAGGTAGAATTGTGATGATACAGAAGTGCTTTCAGTACTTTGATTGTTGTATCCTGAAATTAGAAAGTCGTATGAGCCGAATAACGAGAAAACCAACAGTATGGACTCCGCGTAAAGTTTCGACCCGGGTCAGTCTAAGCATGCCGCGCAGGCTAACCCGGACAGACACTTTTCGCCTCGTGTGGATTTCCTGTTTCTCAGGTATCATTACTCTATACCTATATTCCCTTCCCTGAGACGGAATGTGTCGGCTCGAATTAGCCTGCATGGGCTGTTCTGGGTCGATACATTACGCAGAGTCCATAATGTTGGTTACCTCGTGGATCGGCTCATATACGAAATGAATGATATACGATAGGATCGTGGTGATATGGGGCCTTGATATTCTTCTCCACACAGACATCGAATGGAAACTGGTTCCCCGTTCTCACTATACGATAGCGTGATATCAGGGGAGGTAACAAGGCTTACATCATGTAAAGGTAAATTGGGTGTAAAACAAATGGGTTTTACAGTTTTCTTTTTTTACTCCAGTATGCATCTAGGACTTTATTATATACCTGACCATGTTCGATGCAAATACATGCAGATGGTCAAGCGCAGTTCAAACACGACGTATTCAAATTCCGTGTTGGTTAAATACGTTACCAAATATGGTAATGGTACATCACTGAAAAATGAAGTGACGTCATTAAAATATGCTTTAGCGTCATTCGAAATGTCGTTGTTGGGCGTGGTTCACACGACAATCATAAATTATATTTTATGTGCAAATTCTGTTATTTCTTTATCAAGAATAGATCAATTTGTATTTTTATCATTTTTTACTCTGTCTATACATGGTAAATAATAAAAGGAACATTATGTTGCAGTAGCGATGAAGATTTTAGTATAGTCTACTCGGGGCGTGGCCAATTTGACATCTCTCTGGACCTTTGATCACGCGAGATATCAATTGTTCACGCCCTTCGTAGTATAATACTAAAACATGTACCGCTACTGTAACATAATATTCCCTATATATCACCTTTTATAAATTATGTTTTTTAAAGTCATCTGCTGCATATGTGTCATTAACTTTTATCTATATAGTTATTAAAGAAGTGATTAACACTCGGTCGCATGCAAACACATCTGCAGCAGACAACGTTAGAAAAAAAGTTTTCAGCTCTATTCAATAACTACTCTTTCAGTTACAGACAGTCTGCCTAGTCGTTTGAAGTCGATCTGGTATGTGTGGGAAGGGATGAATGGGCTAACCAGGGACATATATAGAATCTGACATGAGTTGACATTTCATATGAAGTTTTATTAAACGAGTTAAAGACATTTGTTATAAAGCGAGCTTTGGCGAGCTTATTAACACATTTGTTGGACGAGTTTAATAAAACTTTATGAAATGTCAACGAATATCAGATTCTTTTTATCACATGACGAAACACAAAAAGAAAATCGGGGCTTCGCGGTCAGAAAATAGTCCCAACATGTAATACTTAATAAACGGTTAACTAATCACAAAATATATTCTTTTATAACCGATAATGATCACTTTACCTCGTCCATCTATCGTGACGTTTGTGTTTACAGGATACACGTTCTCAGCAATGATGTGTAAACAATCGCGGATGAATAAAAAAAAATAGTGTCATATTATATTACACATAAAGAAATACGTAATGGCATATTAGATCGGATACAAGCATTGTCATGTGATAACGTAATGTAGTGTCCCTGGGGTAACGTACCTTGTGTACATATCGTCGTCTTCTCCACCCCACCTAAAATAAATATTGGAGAACCCGTTGATCTGGCGGAACTGTGCCGTAGAAATCGCACTTACACCGCCGAATATCTTGGAATACGGCAGACTGAAAGATTGGTAAGGTGTATAACACGTTCTGAGTCGTAAGGCGAGAAAAGCAACATTATCCTCTGCGTAATGTATCGACCCAAATCAGCCTGCGCAGTACGCGCAGACTGTTCAGGACCGACAAATTCCGTCTCAGGGGGATAGAGGTATAGAGTAATGATTTCTGAAACTGAAAATCAATAGAAGGTAAAACGTGTCAGTCCTGGTTAGCCTGCGTGGCATTCTTAGGCTTATCCGGGTCGATACTTTACGCAAAGTCCACACTGTTGGTTTTCTCGCGGGACTGCTCAATTTTTCGATATTACAAAACATCGTGCTTTGGAACCTTTTACGACATACAACAAATCTGCAGCATACGACTTTGTAAATTACTAGGCACACACAGGGAAAGTCTCTTTAAATAAAAGTATGACAATTTAACGGAATTGAAAACATTGTAGCAAATAGAGAGATTGCTCGATATGAGCACTTTCTCATTTTCCCACAATCTTTCCCAGACGCAGACGCATGTTGGTGCACCTGCAGCAAACTGAACAATATCTTATCACCCTTTCCTGTAATGTGTTCAACGTGACTAGAAGTAACATTTTCATTTACGTCTGTTGCAGGTGCGTTTTATTTGGGAAAAAGTTAAGAAACGGGAAATTTATATTTTTATATTTCCGAGAATTTTAGGTATTACCCGACGGTATTGACCTGTTTCGGACATTGTTGAGGTGATGTTCATTTCAGTTCAAGATGTCAACATCAATTGTGTGACTTCTTTAATGACAAGAGATATACACATGTATATCATTATGCACCGTTTTAGTTTGCTTTACCCAATAATTCATACTCATAAATACATCTTTACACAAATATCAGGATCAGGTCAACAGTGTCGAGTAATACTGGATTGATTGATTGGTGCATTACGCCGCTTTCAACAACTGTTCAGTTATATCACGGCATTTCTGTGTAAGCTACCAGTTCTACTGGTCCATGTATCCTGACATCAGCCAGTTAGTCGTAATGCTGACCCCTCAACCCCTAGAGCCAAGGAGGGCAGCCATTACAACCAAGTTGTTTGTATGACCCGGCTGGGGATCGAATCCATGACCACCCCGCACCCGATGTGGACACTCTACCACTTCATCAACGAGGCGGTGAGTAATATTGGAATTACCGCCAATTGAAACTAATCAATCATGTAGAATCAATATACTCTATCATTTCTATTTCGAACAGGCACTGCCTAATGATTTATATTTAACAAGCCAATATTAACCTGGGTCCGATTCTACCAACCCTACTTAGCGAAAAGTAATACTTAACTCTTTTAGTGCCAAATGGTTTAAAGTAGACACTTCCATGTTTAAAGTCGGGCGACTCTATTTCATAAGTTATAAGAGTTGTGGAATATTTGGATAACTACAAGGCAAACAATGCTGGTTTTAGGTGAGACACCTCGTTACAAGCTGACTCACCTGAATCAGTATTGTTTGCAAAAAGCTCATTATTGGCTTTGGTGCTAAAAGTATGCCTGTGTCACAGATGAACATGATCATTAGGTTAGTGGATAATTTATTAAAATGAAATTTGAACGGCATGGGCTTCATAATTTCAACAGATGTTTTGATGGCGTGGCTAATGAACTTGATCAATATCTGCACTTTTTGAAGCGTCTTAAAATGTGTGTAGACGGAGCCGATGCCAAGACTTATCCTACAGTGTTCGAGACGACCTCATTTAATGTTTGATTGGTAAATACATATACTTTATTAAGATTTAGAACTATCTTTAGCTCTTTCGCTGCCGAATTTCACAAATTGGACTCTTCCATCTTGAAAATCGGACCACTCCATTTGTCGTCCAACGGGAAACTTGGTAAAGTTTAATGTCTATGTGGCAAACAATCCATATTTCAGGAGAGATAGCTCGTTATGAGCTGTCTAACCTGAATCTGCATTGTTTGCAAAAGCCTTAAATTGTCTTTGACAGAGAAAGGGTTAATGATTAGTTTATAAACAGCAGTGAATATTACATTGACATTTTGTTTTTACTTATTTCAACATAGAGCTCTACCTATAGTTGTACATGTCGATAGCCGAGGACATGTGACGCGGCATTGAAGGGCACGTGTATAGGTTCCGGTCATCTTCCGGAAGTAGATCTACGTCATGGAATATAAAACACTGGTAGTTGTACCGATTCATGGCCTCCACAAACCCGATATTCATTAATAATGCCCTGTTGAACGGTATTCCATGCGCCTGTAATGATTAAACAAATACGAAATGACGGAATGTGTCTGCCCGGATCAGTCTGCACGGACTGTGCAAGCTGATCTGGGTCGATACATTGCGCAGAGGCCATAATGTTGGTTATCTCGCGGGACGGCTCATTTATCTACGGGTCTCATATGTTCGTGACCATTAGCATTTAAACAAACTACATTATCGAATACTAAATGAATCTTTAGACATCAGAAAATAGTTACATACTTGCTAAAACAAAGATATGGGAAAAAAGGACGATAATAATGACGTCAGGAACTAAGATAGATCACGAAGTTGGAAGGCTTTACGATATGTGCGGTGCTCAAGGGAACCCAACCGTTCGGCATTTACGGCAAATGAAGATCCGGTGCATCATGCTCCTCCGAACATTCTAATCAGGCGCGGTCTACGTATAATTACAAGGAGCAGTTGATAACATATCAATGGTGATTTTCAGTTTCTAATATGCATATGTTCAAATACCCTGTCATTTTGGTCTAAATATTATGGCACAAACATTCAAAAGGTCTATTGTTGCATTAACGCTCATTGAGACTCGGGTGTGCTTGCCAATATACAAATAGTTTCCTGGATAGACCAACTTACTTCACACCTATCGCGTATTATACCTTATATAAGGTCAAACTACGCCAATTACATCAAGAACACACATTGTTCGCGTAGAAATGAGTGTATTCCTTCACCAGATTGCATTGACTTTATGACATTTTGTTTAAATTCAAGTCTAAATTTTGTCTTGTATAATGCATGACCCCCCCCCCCCCCCCCCCCCCCCAAACACACACCCCATTTTCTTTTGATATATATGTAGTGTGTTCTACCTGAGAAATGTTTGGAAAGTTTGACAATTGAGGGTTGACATTGGTTAATTTACAAGGAAACAGAGAAGGTATTGGTGTATTGTGACCTATATAATGCATGGACGGAGATAACGCGGTGAATGGTATTACGAACAGTTGATGCTTGACTATGACCATCACCGGCACCCACCGCATGCCTTCTTTAAACTCTTTCCCACATATAGACGCATTTTGACGCAGACGTCTTTTGAAAACATCGTGACCAAAGGAGAAATTGCTCAAAACAAGCAATTTCTCCTTTTGCCACAATGTTTTCAACTTTTTTCAATAATTGTTCCTTCATTTATAGAGATTTTCCTTGTTTTTATCTAGATATTTTCAAATTCGTCTGCTGCAGATTTGTTGTATGGGGGAAAGGGTTTAGATGAAGCATGTCGTACACAAAGAAACCGGTGTCCGATGATGAAATCACAATTTCTCTCTTATTATTAAAGCAAACCATATGTAGTGGGTACCCACAACAATGGGTTAACGGTTAAATAAGGATTTTAAACCCCCTTATCTAGAGCTCTGTTACAGACATACATACCATCTCTACCACAAATATTCCATAATCTAACTGTTGGCGCTGTAGGAATGGATGTAAGTTTTGAAGAACTAATCTTAGATGGATTTCCCTGTCTCGAAAAGGTATGACGATGGCGACACGGTTCCGGGCTATACAGTCCGGGGGTTTATACCGGCCTCCTGGTTTCAATAATGGATTTTCTTCTTCGATATGGGCCCAGGCTGGAACTTGAGTGTTAACCTCCACACGTCCCTCTGAAAGGATACCGTTTACGTCAAAGTTTTGTTATTGCATTGAATAGAAACAGTAAGAGTATATCTAATTCCTGAAGAAGGCTTAGGCCGAAAGCTTGAAGATGGAGTTGTGTCATATTTGTATTATGTATAGACCTCTGGTGGTCAAAAGATAACAGCATGTATAAGTAAGGTCATAAGCATTCTTCACGAAAATTTAGAACCTTTGGTTTGCTTAATTGTATGGTGTTTAACGCCGTTGTTAACAGTAGTTCATATATATAACGGCGATTTGAAGAGTGGTTCAATCGTATGATGGCGTGTTTAACAGTAGTTCATATATATATAAAACGGCGTTTTTAACAGTAGTTCATACATGTAAAGGCGATGTTAAGAGTAGTTCATACATATAACGGCGTTTTTAACAGTAGTTCATACATGTAAAGGCGATGTTAAGAGTAGTTCATACACATAACGGCGTTTTTAACAGTATTTCATACATATAACGGCGTTTTTAACAGTAGCTCATACATGTAAAGGCGATGTTAAGAGTAGTTCATACACATAACGGCGTTTAAAACAGTAGTTCATTCATATACGGCGTTTTTAACAGTAGTTCATTCATTTAACGGCGTTTTTAACAGTAGTTCATTCATATAACGACGTTTTAAACAGTAGTTCATTCATATAACGGAGTGTTTAACAGTAGTTCATTCATATAACGGCGTTTTTAACAGTAGTTCATACATATAACGGCGTGTTTAAAAGTCGTTTTTAACAGTAGTTCATACATATAACGGCGTTTTTAACAGTAGTTCATACATATAACGGCGTTTTTAACAGTAGCTCATACATATAACGGCGTTTTAAACAGTAGTTCATTCATATAACGGCGTGTTTAACAGTAGTTCATTCATATAACGGCGTTTTTAACAGTAGTTCAAACCTGTAACGCCTTTCCTGGGAACATAAGGCGTATAAAACCATCCCCACAACCCGATCGAAGATCGAACCCGTTCTCGAGGCGTACAAAACCATCCCCACAACCCGACCACAGATCGAACCCGCTCTCGAGGCGTACAAAACCATCCCCACAACCCGACCACAGATCGAACCCGCTCTCGAGGCGTACAAAACCATCCCCACAACCAGATCGGAGATCGAACCCGCTCTCGAGGCGTACAAAACCATCCCCATAACCCGACCAGAGATAGAACCCGCTCTCGAGGCGTACAAAACCATCCCCACAACCCGACCAGAGATAGAACCCGCTCTCGAGGCGTACAAAACCATCCCCACAACCCGACCAGAGATCGAACCCGCTCTCGAGGCGTACAAAACCATCCCCACAACCCGACCAGAGATAGAACCCGCTCTCGAGGCGTACAAAACCATCCCAACAACCCGATCAGAGATCGAACCCGCTCTCGAGGCGTACAAAACCATCCCCACAACCCGACCAGAGATAGAACCCGCTCTCGAGGCGTACAAAACCATCCACACAACCCGACCAGAGATCGAACCCGCTCTCGAGGCGTACAAAACCATCCCCACAACCCGACCACAGATCGAACCCGCTCTCGAGGCGTACAAAACCATCCCCACAACCAGATCGGAGATCGAACCCGCTCTCGAGGCGTACAAAACCATCCCCACAACCTGGCTGACATAGTTTTCGACCAACCAATCAACAAGGCTTGAAGGAATCTGAAAGAGGGGTGACCCTCAGGCAATTGGCTACATTACCACAATAAAATTAAAAAAGTCCATTGGCGGAAGACGAATGACAACACAGGTAATAAGAGCCTTATGCAGTTGTAAAACAAATATCTCAGTATATTTCCAAAACCCACAATTGTTCAACATAAATCATATGCAAATTGTTTGATATGCTTTCATTTTCCCAATTATTTTTCAAAACGTGTAGTAAAACTTAAATTCATATTGATTTCAAAACGACTCCCACATTCCATATATTCAATCCCTTACTTCTCGAAAAAGACTTACTGTTCTTATTAGTCGCCGGGCAGAAGCCCGCGACTTCTATTTTTAATAGGTTTTCGGAAATCACATGGGAGGGGGGATTATTATTAGAAAGAAACACATTTAGATGTCTTGAACATATTACAATTGTGTTTGTTTAAAAACACTAAGTAATGACACATCTAAAATGAAATAAATTTTCCGATGTTTTAGGTATTTTCAGTTTCTTTATTTTGACTCGCATTTATGTTTTTTTGTTTTATTTACGAAGACAAAAAAGTCCCTATTAGCTAGACTGGTATACTTTATTTTACACTATATACTACATGTACTCAAAAGGCGATAACTACAAACCTTTACGTCGCAGTCTAATTTGTTTACATACGCGCACCTGCTTGAAGCGTGACTCGCGAATACCAACTGCGTAGATCAATCTACTTTACAGAGAGCCGTCTCTTTACACTCACTTACAAATAGTAAATCGTAGGTGATTTAAAAAATGTTTATTTGGTTCGAAACAAATAAAGAAAAGAACAAACCGAGATAAAACTAGTTTTAATAGAAAAATTACTTTGAACGAACACTCTCTGCCTATAAAGAGAGTTTCAAGAACGACACCTCTGCGAATAAGAAAAAATCGGGTCTTTCGTACAAAATTAGTTCGTCCTTGACAATTTTAAATGTGTCATTTAATTCCCTAAAGGCATATTGCTTCCGATCTGCATATTGTTATGCATCATTGACACAAGGGCGCTCATCATAATATAATTTTTAAACATGAGTAGTTTATTAGTTTCGTTATAAAAAAGGAAGGAAAGAATTAAAATAAATTAACATGTTGTAGGGCTCAGCTTATGTTCGAAATTAAGTTTAAATTATACAACAATTTCAATGAGATTTAACTGTTTAGTTGATATTATATTTCGAAGATGGTCTAATTTATAAATATTGGACTACATTTCAACATTTGTTAAAAAGTATGATAACATTAGGATGCCAAGCTAATATCATTTTGAGAAAAAGAGAAAACTCATGTCTTCAGCGATTTAACCCATTGTTTTAGAAGTAGATTGCTGCAAAGGTGTCCACTGTTGACTTTAATAGAGGAAAGGTAAAATGACGTGCTATTGCATGCAAATCCTAAATTGTCTGTTTTGTTGTTTTATTGAAAATTATAAAATTCAAATATTCTGACAAACATCTTGAAAAGTGTATGTGGAATTCCCAAATCTTATAATTATTCCCTAATGAAAGCATTGTATACATACTAAGACTAATGATTGGTAAGATTTCTCATTTCCATTACTGTTTATGATCAATAATTAGTTGGTTGTGTGTATGGTCAACCTACTTTGGAATGGAGATTGATCATAAACAATGAAAGGCTTCAATTATCATTCACTTCGTTGACAAAACAATGCAAGTTATGATACATTTTCACTTGACCCCACCCCTGATGTTCCAATATGCCCCTCAGTTGATAACTGTTTATTCAACTACTATAATGTTAGTGTTATGCATAACTGCACTATGGATATCCGGCGACATTGATGCGTTGCATCGACTTTCTCTTGTACTGATATATATATCGTTCAGCGAGAAAACCAACATTATGGCCTCTGCGTAATGTATCGACCCAGGTCAGCCTGCGCAGACTGATCCGAGCCGACACATTCCGTCTCAGGGTGATAGAGGTATAAAGTTATGGTTCCTGAAACAGAAAATTTACAGGATGTGACACATGTCTATCCGGGTAAGCCTGCGCGGCATGCTTAGGCTGATCCGGGTCGATACTTTACGCAGAGTCCACACTGTTGGTTTTCTCGCGGGACGGCTCATTATATGTTTTGAGATATATCCATGCAAAAACCTTGCATGCAAAACTTTAACCAGAATTTCTAAGTAAAAAAATGGCCAGAATTTGCATTGTATGCTGGAAAGTATTATTAAACTTGATTGTTCATATAGGTCTGATAGGTCTGATGGTAAGGAAGGGTTGTATAAAGTTTTTACTAGGATATGGACTCTTAATGTCGTTGCACGCAAAACTTTAACCAAAATTTCTAAGTAAAACAGTGGCCAGAATTTGCATTATATGCTGGAAAGAGTTATCAAACTTGATTGTTTATATAGGTGTTATGGTTGGAAAGGGTTGTATAAAGTTTCAATGCAAAGCATCAATTAATTACTAGGATATGGACTCTTAATGTCGTTGCACGCAAACCTTTAACCAAAATTTCTAAGTCTAAAAAGGACTGTAACTTGCAGTCAATGCAGGATAGAGTTATCTAACTTAATAATATACATAGGTGTGATGGTTGGGAAGCGTTGTATAAAGTTGCAATGCAATGCATCGAGTGAATACAGAGATACGGACTCTCTTAATGTAGTTGCACACAAAACTTTAACCAGAATTTCTAAGTCTAAACAGGTGCATTATTGTATCAAAATCTGATATCGAGTATTGGGACTTGTCCTGCAAGATCATTTGATGATGTCCAATAAGTGTGTGAAGTTTCAAAGCAATAGCATCTGTGTTTTTGAGATAAAGCCTTGCATGCATAACTTAAACACACATTTCTAAGTCCGAAAAGGGGCATAATTGTCTCAAATTCTGATACAGAGTTATGCGACTTGTCCTGCAAGGTCATTTGATGATGTCCAATAAGTGTGTGAAGTTTCAAAGCAGTCGCATCTGTGGTTTGTAAGAATTAGCCTTGCATGCAAGACTTTAACCAAAGTTGACGCCAACGCCGACGCCACCGCCGACGCCACCGCCGACGCCGACGCACAAGTGACTATACTTGCTATCATATTCTTCGAATAGTCGAGCTAAAAAGTAAGATCAAGAAACCCAACCATAATACAATTGCAATGTAGATACATATCAGACAGTACACCCGGTATGTAGTCTGATCTATGTATGCACTGTTCATACAGTTCTTTTCCACATACAACAAATCCACAACCGACGACTTGGAAAAGATCCAGGCAAAAATTATAGATTCTCTTTATAATAAGAGGCTAGTATAACGATGTGACACACTTCTTAATCCTTTCCCACATGCAAGTAGTATGCATCAAATAATCTCCATAAATGAAGGAAAAGTCATTGAATAAAGTTGAAGTCATTGTGGCAAAAGGAAAAATTGCTCATTCAAAAGTTTTCTGCTGCGGAGGCGTCAACATGCGTCTATTGGTGGAAAAGGGGTTTACTCAGCATGAAATATGAAATTTAATTTTATACTTAAATAAGCCCGGAGGTATAATCGGACATTCGGTCTTATATAATCCAATCATATTCTTTAGAGCACTCCGGTAAAACACTAAGTATTGCATGGTTATTAGTAAAGACACTATCATAAGAAATGTCTTGAGACAGAAGGTTCGAGACCATTTTCCTTGAATTAATTCCATAATGGCGTAACTCTATTAACGTGAGTAGTATCTCGTTTATGTACCTCCCAGCTACTAAGTATTTGTATGTGTGCGATATTGATATACTAAAGTTTTCCAGTTGTCACTGGTTTCCTATACATTAGTTGATCCTTTGACGTCACCGGGCCACGTCGATTCCTGCTACAGCGTTTGAATATCTGTTTTAAAGAAAGAAAAAAATACAATTTAGAATCATTCGGAATCCATACTAGCATGTTGTCTTTTTCATCAGAGATAATAATACAATTCAAGGAAAGCAAAATATCATTGATGAATTAAATAAACATTTTGTTAACATTTTAAATTTGCCATCTAAGACTAATTTTGATAATACAAATGTTGATTATCTTAAGCAAAACATGAACACTCACTTAAAATACCACCAATTTGATATTGAATTCATAACGCCACTTGAAGTCAGAAACAGTATAGGTAGATTAAACACCAATACATCAACAGGTCTAGATGGAATAGGTCAAATGATTTTGAAACATTGTGGCGATGTCATAACACCCTGCATAACATCGATTATAAATAACAGTATTGCAACAGGCACATTTCCTGACGTTTTTAAAAGCGCCAAGGATATACCTATCTATAAATCTGGAAATAATGACGACCCTAGCAACTACCGCCCAATTTCTATATTACCAACACTTTCAAACATATTCGAAAAACGTTTTGCTCAACAAATTCAGACTTATTTCACTAAAACGAACATTCTACATCGAACACAATCGGGATTTCGTAAAAATCATTCCTGCAATACGGCTCTAGTAAGACTCATTGATACATGGTTAAAAGATGTAGATGAAGGAATGTTAGTAGGCACTGTGAGTCTGGATCTAAGAAAAGCTTTTGATTTGGTGGACCACCGAATTCTCTTACATAATCTCAAACTTTTTCACTTTTCTGAAACATCAATACATTTTTTCCAATCATATCTTTCTTGACGCATCTACTGCATACTATCTTTTAAAACAGTGTGACAAAATAAGAATTATCTCACAATGTGCAGATTATTCTCTTGCTACATGATGTTTACATCTCGAATCAATCATTATACTTTTATTTACTAAGTCGTCTTCTGCAGATTTGGAAAAGTATTACTTTAAACTTATCTATTTTTAATCGATTGCGAAACAAGCGTTCAAGTTATATTGATCGCTATCAATGTCTGCCTACTGGCGGCTTGGCCAGTACTTCGCGGGATTCGAACCCGGGACCTTTGGTACGATTGACCGATGCTCTACAACTGCACCACTTTAATATAATGGTGTTCATCTGACACCTACTTCGTTTTTTATATCGTATGGATGAGAGACATGTCTACACAAACGAATATAAATTTGTGAACTTATTCTAACAGTTAAAGATCGTTTTGGACAATTAATCATAGGACTTTCTTCGATGTTACAGTAAAGTGCCGCCAATACTATTGTACGGGTCAGAACTGTGGGATTTAAACCCAACACGTCCGTTCAATCTGATCCGCCTCTGTCCTGTCGCCAGTTATTCACAGTTAGGTTTGGAGAAACATCTGTAAAGCTGTATCAATTTTGATTCGGTATGATGGAAGTTTTCCTCATTTGTGTGTAACCCTTTCCCGTCTATAAGACGCTTTCTAACGCCGCTGCAGCAGACGGCATTTTGAAAACATAGTGACAAAGAAGAAATTGCTCAAAACGAGCAATTTCTCCTTTTGCCACAATTTTTTGCACTTTCTTTTAGTCATAGGTTATCCATTCAATTATATATTATTTTTTTTTAACAAAATATGTTACAAGTGTTTATCTTTAAAAAGCCGGCATTGCCTCATAGACATGAAGGGTTTTTTCACCGCTATCTGTCTGTCTGATCGTCATACTGTGACTTATTGACAGGTGGTTGTCCATGTTGACTAGTGATTAAAAAGTCCAAGTTGACTAGTGATTTTAAAAGACGTCCATGTTGACTAGTGAGTAAGACGTCTATGTTGACTAGTGATTAAGACGTCCATATTTATCAGTACTGCTATTGATCATATGTATACGAATAGTGCTGATCGAGTAAGTGAAGTATTTGTATCAAAACTGTCTATTAGTGATCATTATC
The DNA here is from genome assembly GCA_031761405.1 of Serripes groenlandicus. Classification (NCBI taxonomy): domain Eukaryota; kingdom Metazoa; phylum Mollusca; class Bivalvia; order Cardiida; family Cardiidae; genus Serripes; species Serripes groenlandicus. Next base: position 226,913,814 of record JASEVX010000001.1, on the reverse strand, counting down.
CTACATGTTTTACACGATCTACTATGGACAAGATTTGTGATAAAGCATCAACTGAACACAAAACAATGCAATATAGATTCTTAACGAGATTTGAGGAGTCAACAAGACTTAGCTTGTTCTAGTCTGTATAACATGGAAACGATAGCTGACCCCAACGCAGCATTAAGTTTATTCTATGAAATATTAGGAAGTAGATTATCAAAGAATGCACCTATTAAAGCAAAACGATTAAAACGAGAACAACAACCTAAATGGTTCACAGAGGAAATACAATCGCTAATTCATAAACGAAACACAAATCACAAAAATGGCATTTTTGACCATTATAAAATAATAAAACAAATATATATCATCAATGATTAAAAGAAGCAAACAATATTTCTTTAATAAAGCAATCAGTGAAAATAAAGACTCAAAATACATATGGAAACACTTAAAAGACGTTTCACGTCTTTAAAATAAAGAAAATAGTCTAGTAATTCCCGCAACGAATCATCAGAGATAACAATACAATTCAAGGAAAGCAAAATATCATTGATGAATTAAATACAAATTTTGATTATCTTAAGCAAAACATGACACTCACATAAAATACCACCAATTTGATATTGAATTCATAACGCCACTTGAAGTCAGAAACATTATAGGTAGATCTCTATATTACCAAAACTTTCAAAAATATTCGAAAGACATTTTGCTCAACAAATTCAGGCTTATTTCACTAAAACGAACATTCTACATCGAACACAATCGGGATTTCGATTAATGAATGTTAGTAGGCACTGTTGTGAGTCTGGATCTAAGAAAAGCTTTTGATTTGGTGGACCACCGAATTCTCTTACATAAACTCAAACTTGTTCACTTTTCTGAAACATCAATACATTTTTTCCAATCATACCTTTCTTGACGCATCTACGGCAGACTATCCTTTAAAACAGTGTGACAAAAAAAGAATTATCTCAAAATGTGCAGATAATTCTCTTGCTACAATGTTTTCATCTCGAATCAATCATTATACTTTTATTTACTAAGTCGTCTTCTGCAGATTTGGAAAAGTATTATTTTATATATTTTGATCTATTTTTCATCGATTGCGCAACAAGCGTTCAACTAATATTGATCGCTATCAATGTCTGCCTACTGGAGGCTTGGCCAGTACTCGCGCCTTCGCGGGATTCGAACCCGGGACCTTTGGTACGATTGACCGATGCTCTACAACTGCACCACTGTAATATAATGGTGTTCATCTGACACCTACTTCGTTTTTTATATCGTATGGATGAGAGACATGTCTACACAAACGAATATAAATTTGTGAACTTATTCTAACAGTTAAAGATCGTTTTGGACAATTAATCATAGGACTTTCTTCGAGATATATTACAGTAAAGTGCCGCCAATACTATTGTACGGGTCAGAACTGTGGGATTTAAACCCAACACGTCCGTTCAATCTGATCCGGCTCTGCCCTGTCGCCAGTTAGTCACAGTTAGGTTTGGAGAAACATCTGTAAAGCTGTATCCATTTTGATTCGGTATGATGGAAGTTTTCCTCATTTGTTTTAATCCTTTCCCGGCTATAAGACGCTTTCTACCGCCTCTGCAGCAGACGGCTTTTTGAAAACATAGTGATAAAAGAAGAAATTGCTCAAAACGAGCAATTTCTCCTTTTGCCACAATGTTTTCCACTTTTAGTCATAGGTTATCCATTCAATTATAGAGATTTTCTTTTTTTTTACAAAATATGTTCAAAGTGTTCTGCTGCAGAATTTGCGTATGGGATAAAAGGTTAATTACGCCCAATTCGGTTCTCGCAGAGACTCATTAAGCTGGCGAAGTTTATAAAAACATTTATTATTCCATAGGTTTTAAGCTAAACTGATACAAATCTTTTAGATACGTATGTTTTGGAAATGTTTGAAATATTAAATGTAACATCTGAACTATTGGAAGTATATTTTATTATTTTTTCAGAGATGAATACATTGTGTGAAACGAAGAAGTTGCTCGTTTTGCGAAATGTTTCATTTATACATATTGGATTGAAAATACTTCAGCTTAAAACGCCTAAAAATGTCTGTATCAAAATTGGTCTGTTTAAAATGAAGTTTAGTCAAACAGCCGACATGAGCCATATTAAATCTAGGAAATAAACATTCTGACATTTTTTGTTATCATTAAGATCGACTAAGAAATAAGGCCTGAAGAGGGTCCGCTTTAAAACTGAATTTGTCTGTATCAAAATTGGTCTGTTTAAAATGAAGTTTAGTCAAATAACCGACATGAGCCAGATTAAATCTTGGAAATAAACATTCTGACATTTATGTTATTATTAAGATCGAGTAAGAAATAAGGCATGTAGAGGGTCCTCTTTAAAACTGAATTTGTTTTTGACCTGACATTATTCCTAGAAAGTTGCATCATTATCCAGTAGAAAATGCAGCCTTAAAATTGGCCTAGTGATCTAATGTTTCACCCGACATAACCTATATTTTTTTAACTTGGCTATTCTGACAAAGTAACATGGTTATATAACGGGGCCTCTAAAGTGTCCAAAATATTTTTCTTAAATTTGACCAAGTGACAGATTAACTAAACAATACCAATATTTAAGCCTGGCTAGATGTCATCAAGCCAAACATTCTGACAAAGTTTCATTTTACTTCGTGCCCAGGTGAGCTAACACTTGCTCTAAGTATCAAATATTGATACAAGTGTTTATCTTTAAAAAGCCGGTATTGACTCCGCTGTCTGTCTGTCTGATCGTCATAATGTGACTTATTGACAGGTGGTTGTCCATGTTGACTAGTGATTAAAAACTCCATGTTGACTTGTGATTAAGACGTCCATGTTGACTAATGAGTAAGAAGTCTATGTTGACTAGTGATGAAGACGGCCATGTTGACTAGTGATTAAAAAATCTATGTTGACTAGTGATTAAGACGTCCATGTTGACTAGTGATTAAGACGTAGATGTTTACTAGTGTTTAAGACGTCCATGTCGACTAGTGATTAAGACGTTCGTGTTGACTAGTGATTAAGACGTCCATGTTGACTAGTAATTAAGACGTAGATGTTGACTACTGTTTAAGACGTCCATGTTGACTAGTGATTAAGACGTCCGTGTTGACTAGTCATTAAGACGTCCATGTTGACTAGTAATTAAGACGTCCATGTCGACTAGTAATTAAGACGTCCGTGTTGACTAGTGATTTAGACGGCATATGTTGACTATTAATTAAGACGTCCATTTCCATTTGTGATTAAGACGTCTATGTTGACTAGTAATTAAGACGTCACACAAGTCATCTTCATCGGTATAGTTAAAATGTTTATTCGAAATCTCTGGATTTATACGCACTTGTATGAATATATTTATTTCCTCTTCGATAATTGAGGATGTATCCTTTGAATCTGCACATGAAGCATCAAGCAGGATATGGGAGCATTCTTTAAAGCAAAGCAGAGATTGGAATTTGTTATACTTTAAATTAAGAACATCTTCATACAGCAAATCATTGGTCGTATCTTGAAAATATTTTGAAAAGTGGTGTTCAAAACAACAAATCTTCTTCCAGGTTTGTTCGGAAAAGTGACTTTTGTTTTCTGTTACTAATGTGTCAATGTCAATCTCAGAAAAAATTGTATCTGCTCGACAAGAGCATGATCGTTGTGTAACTTAGATGTTTTAATAAGTCTATAGCAATATAACGATGATTTTCTAGTATCTTCCAAAGTTTCTAAAAGTTCATTTTGTATATCTTTGGTTATTGTATGACATGTATCCGAATGATCATAATTTGCAAAGCAATATTGCAATAAAGACCTCACAGGTACAGTTTCCTTTTCATTCAAGATATATATACTACCACGTAATCTCTGTAAAGACCGCCTTAAATTGAATCTTCTCAAATGTATATCTGTTTTCTTTAAATACTTGAAGAAATAGTCAAACAGTATGAATTGCTCTGTGCAATTTAGTATTCAAATTCTTTTCACTAAGCACACAGAACTTCTTTAAAAAATTCATAACCTGCAGCAGACCATATTACCTGGCAATGATAGATAAAAAAAAATTAAACAGTTTTTACAGAGTGCAAATTGTTCATAGCAAAAGTATTATGCATGCTGTATCTTTGAATGAGTACTATGTTACTGTAATGTATTATGCACTGTAATTATGATGTATCTCTTAATACTTTCCAAATTAAGTTATATAGTAATGTTACTGATTCACATAATGCAAGTTCTTTTACTCCATGCAGTTCAGAATGATATGTAGGACAAAAAGTGAGTTATTGCTCATATTGAGAGAATTGTATCAAATAGTAATCCTTTCTCACATATATATGCTTTCTGATGCCCTGTAGCAACCCGTTTTGTAGTACAAATTTTAAAGTTGAATTAAACTGTATATTTTAAATTAAAATAACAAGAAACCTATGTATTAATATTAATAAGGTCTTATTTCAAAAGGTTAAGACAGAAAAAATGCATAATACATACAAGAATAACAAGAACCCGTTTTGTAATACCAATTTTGCAGACTCAACCTGTTTTGTAATTACCTATATCGGAAATGTAATAATCTGTTTATTTCAACTATACTTTACATGGAATCAATACACAATTGCTAAATAATACGTTTTTCTGAAGGATGGTAATGAAATCGCGCGTGAAACATACATTAATATAAAGAACCTGATTTTTTTTGAATATCTGCTCAACCAAATGAGGATTTTTAGTTTATTTGCTTAGGACTGTAGGACTCGTAAATAAATTATGGACAAATCACTGATAGTGCTGCAAGCAAGGGACTAACTGCAGATCACGGAGAATGATTTACCGATTACAAAAATTAATAAATGTTAACCCGAAATATGTACCGCCTTTACTCATATTGTATGGAATACAGTAACTTCGTACCCCAGTAATTTCTTACCCGGTATATTTCAGTAGTTTCTTACCCTTGAAGCTTGTCATTTGAAGCCGAAACCGTCCTATCTAATGTTGCCCCCATTTAAGAAAACACCTAAAATATCACATCCTCGTCTGTCCAGTTTTATTGACCTTAAGACTTTTATTAATATAATGCAGTAAATTTCTCTCTTTTTTACATTGTACAGTTTAGCAGGGAAAGCAGCTATGTCTATGACCTAGTCTTTGTCAAAATATGAAAGTAAGACTAGAATCAGTAGTCTGTTTTTAAAACTGAAAAGGCTTTATTATAAAAAACTTAAATGCACTTCACAATTAATTTAAGTAATAAGTCACCCGGGGACCTCACATTAGTGTTCTGTTCTTAGATAAAACTGAAATGTATCTCTTTGTATATTATGTCTTCCAAAGGGAAGAAAGTCAGTAAAACATTTTATATGATTAAAACTCTTTAATCTTAAAAATCTTTAATCTTTAATCTTTGATCTTTTCGAAACAAAGATGGACTGCACATAAATTTATGTTGTATTTATTTAATCTTGATAAAATTAAATAATTAAAGAGTTTTAATCATATAACGTGAAATGTATCTGTGTTCTGTGTAATATATTGTTAATTCTATTTTTCTGTATGAAATTGTCTAATCTATACATTAAACATGGTAACAACTGGTATACATTGTAATAGGAATCTAGGATTGTACGCCTGATTGTATCAAATAAATTATTATACTTTATATTACATACTGGTAATAAAATTAAACATATGTTCATGAACTGCTGCTAAAACTTAAAACCCAAACTGTAGTTTAATGGTAAAACACCTGTTTTATTTAACAAGAGTTCTCAGTTCAAATCTCAGCAGGAACATGTTTTGAAAGAAGCAACTAAACTTAACAGTTTATACATGAAACCGTTATGTTGTGGGGAATCATCAGAGTTGTCTATATGAAACGATTATCACATTATTATCAAGGCTTCTAGTGAAAATCTTTTATGAACAGTTATTTACTCCTCGACCCTTTGCAAAAGCTTTTATAATTGATCAATAACAATAAGAAAAAATGAACTTGAAGTTGATTAACAATGATGACTCTGAGAAGCAGATCATTTTCGAGGCCTGATCATATCCTTCACTATCCATATTGTCAAACGACATATTTCATATACATGTATACATAATCAGTTGTTGAAACTTGTACTTATTAACAAATAAACAGATGCTGTTTCATATCTTACAAATTAAAAACCAGCAAAGGAGATAGGGGTTTAAAGTGAAGATAGTATTGGATAGGAAGATATTGTTCATTTTGGAGCCATTGTACAATATTCAGACTATGTATTCAGATTAGTCACAGACATCAAGTCATTTACATAAGGTAAGGGGCTAAACTTAACCAATTCCAACATACATCAAACCTGCAGCAGATGACATTGACAATGTTGAAGTAAAAAAAGGGAAAGCCAAAGTTTAATTAATGAATAGAAACATTATGGCAAATAGAGAAATTGCTGAACATGATCAAGTGGTCCTATTCTCCACAGTGTTTTCATATGTGTCAATAATTTTAAGTCAAAATGCCTTTAACCTTTTTATGTTTTTCCTTCAGTTATTTAAAAAGCAGCATATCGGATAAAAATTAAAAAATAGTATGGGGAAATTCTATTCATCCTACATAATTGAACTCATTTCCCTTATATAGACACACACTATTGAAATATCTTCTACACGAGACTATTGAAAATATTTATAAACAAGATGTGTTTGTGAAACACTGATGCCCCCCAATGGCAACATCTAGGTCAAAGGTCAAGGTCGCCAGGTCAAAAATGTTGGTACTGACAGAAAGGTCATGTCACAAGGAATACACATGTGAAATATGTTAGCCGTACCTGTTATAGTTCAAAAGTAGTGGTCAAGGTTAAAGTTTTTTTCGAGAATGGCAACATCTAGGTCAAAGGTCAAGGTGAAAAATGTTGGTACTGACAGAAAGGTCATGTCACAAGGTTTCCACATGTGAAATATGGTAGCCTTACCTGTTATGGTTCAAAAGTAGTGGGGAAGGTTAAAACAAAAATTGAGAATGGCAACATCTAGGTCAAAGGTCAAGGTCGCAAGGTCAAAAATGTTGGTACTGATAGAAAGGTCATGTCACAAGGAATACACATGTGAAATATGGTAGCCGTACCTGTTATGGTTCAAAAGTAATGGCCAAGGTTAAAGTTTTTTTCGAGAATGGCAACATCTAGGTCAAAGGTGGTCAAGGTCGCAAGGTCAAAAATGTTGGTACTGACAGAAAGGTCATGTCACAAGGAATACACATGTGAAATATGGTAGCCGTACCTGTTATGGTTCAAAAGTAATGGCCAAGGTTAAAGGTTTTTTTCGAGAATGGCAACATCTAGGTCAAAGGTCAAGGTCGCAAGGTCAAAAATGTTGGTACTGACAGAAAGATCATGTCACAAGGAATACACATGTGAAATATGGTAGTCGTACTTGTTATGGTTCAAAAGTAATGGCCAAGGTTAAAGTTTTTTTCGAGAATGGCAACATCTAGGTCAAAGGTCAAGGTCGCAAGGTCAAACATGTTGGTACTGACAGAAAGGTCATGTCACAAGGAATACACATGTGAAATATTGTAGCCGTACCTGTTATGGTTCAAAAGTAGTGGTCAAGGTTAAAGTTTTTTTCGTGCAGACAGGCCAAAAACTACATCTAGGTCAAAGGTCAAGGTCGCAAGGTCAAACATTTTGGTACTGACAGAAAGGTCATGTCACAAGGAATACACATGTGAAATATGGTAGCCGTACCTGTTATGGTTCAAAAGTAGTGGTCAAGGTTAAAGTTTTTTGTGTGCAGACAGACAGACAGACAGACCAACAGACAGACCAACAGACAGGCCAAAAACTATATGCCCCCCGAATCGGAGATTCCGGGGGGGGCATAAAAAGTACAGTTTTTCCAGTCTTTATGCATAGTGTCTTCATCTTTGTCTCAAAGTTATACATTGAGCCAGTTTATTCAAAGGTAGTTGAAAAAAATGTTAAGCTCAAGTCAATGAATCAACCATGGCAAGAGTCAGTTTCCAATTATATTTCTTACTAGTTTACAAATAACTGGCATTTATAAAAAGAAATCAGAACATTATTCAATGCCTTCTAGTGTTTTTTTCCACCAACATCCCTGGAAATCTCACAGTATACTACACTCCTGACTCTATAACAACATAAAACAGATATGTTCTAATTAAACTTAAATACATGATAAGTTTAGTTGTTTTTTTTCAATATGATTTTTTAGATTCTTTCTTTTTTGGCATAATTAATTGTTCTTACTTTCATCCTTTTATTACATGTAATCTCCAAGGAACGGCACGAAAGTAGTCAGTCCTTCATCCCTGACTGACAAAAAGTCCTTCGAACCAGAGATTTATCACGATATAAAAAAAATTAATTGAAATTGAAATTGGGCATTTTAAGATTTAAAATGCCTTAAATTTAAACATTTTTCCATATCTGGGCGAAACAACCGCCACAGTGAAACGGCCGCCAAGCCCAGATGAGGCGAGCCTCTTGTCAGGAACTACCCTAATCGTTGTGACCCTACAACTGACAATTTAATCCAAATTAAAAAATGTGTTTGCATGAACCTAAACCAACAAATCATAACAACTGAATTGTAAATTTGAATAGAACACGAGGTAAGCTATGACTATTGTCTCAGATAACACCAGTAATTATTAATTAAATATCTATCTGGTTTGCATAGAGAAATGAGTCCACTTTTCAGTCAGTCGAGACATTTACCATGCTAAGACGAATTTAGTCTTTAATGAAAGCGTAGAACTATATTGGTAAAGATGAATAATGGCAAACATTAAATATCTGATGAAGTAACTCATGTACACACCCAAACTGAAATATACTCGCCGCCTCAGTCAGTCGAGTTGAAGAACGAATTCATGGTTATACATGCCTGACTGCAAAGATGACTTTTTGAGAAAACATAATTGTAACTAAGGTTTAATATGAAACATATATACATACATTACACAATCATATGTCTTGCCTCAGAACTTCAAGACAAACAATAATCATTAAGATTATTCTGACTTCAAATATGATCTTTGGAAAAAGTAGATTGAACTGTGCTACTTAAGACAGTCAGGGGTGTGGGATTTTATTTAATTGGTATGACCTAACAGTGTTCCATGAAATGCATCAATGGAGCATCATTGTTTTCTTGAAGCAGGTGCATGTAAAGGATTCGGACGAATATATTTTAAGAAAGCCGATGACTTCCACCTTCCTAGCTTTTTAAGTTGCTCATTTGACACATTTGTACTATGTGCATATGAAGCACCACCTATCCTCAGTGAATGAGCTGTGTATCGAACAGGGTCTAAGTTACAAGATATTACACATCTTCGGAGCATGGTTCTAAAACCAGTAGCTGTTATTGGACAGAGACAAGCATATATATCGACAAAATGGGCCCTGTCTTTTTGAACAGGTGTAATTTTGTAAAGAGCTTTTACTGGACATAAGGATTTTAATGGATTGCACTGTAGTGGCACCGTAGCCATGTGGCCCTGAGAATGTGTGTATGATGTCAAGTGTAACAGAAGTAGGTGTGGTTTTGAACCCAGAAATTGTAGTTGAACATTCTGGCGGAGAAGTGCATGTTGAGGACTTGAAGTTGTTACTTCAAAAAAACGCAGCCAGAAACATGGCTTTGAAAACACTGCGGGTATATAAATCCTCGCAATGTTGTGGTTATGCTTGAATAAGATTTTGCAGAATATATAAAGTTATTGGTAGCCTTTTGTCAGGGGAAGAGAAGCATCGAAGACCGTGGAGGAATTTTTGTATCAGAAAGGCTTTCCCGTGATTAGGGTATCCACTTATATTGTGAAGACAAGTATGTGGTTATTGTAGACGATTTAAGACCCTTGCAATGACACACAGCTATGAACTGGGCTAGTTTTTTAACCGAGACTGGCAAAATCGACTAAGATTTGTGAAATGTCATGTGAAAGATTTGATCATGTTTAAGAGCATCTCGATAAGCATTGATAGTGGCTGGTGCTAAAGAACCCTGAAGCAACCGGCCTATATCCAAATTTAGATTTGCCGAAGCAAGCTGATTGGTACGTCTGTTGGACGATCGTCCATCGGCGGTGCTAAACCGATGAACTGCCCCATCTGGAAACGTGAAAGAAGGTCTTGCAAAATATTTTCTTTACCTGGGATATGTTTAGCCCGGATAAGGATATTCAAAGTCATACATACTATTACAATACGGCGTTCTATGGCCATAACCATGCGTTCCTTAGTAGTTTGTTTATTAATTATTTGAACCACCACAATGTTATCAGAATGTATGATTAAACATCTATTTTGAAAGTGTATCCCCCATACTTATAATGCTAATACTATTGGAAAATATTCATTAAAAGTTATGTTTAAAGAAGTCATAGCAACTGACCATTTGCCATTGAACCACTTCTTGCAAAATATTGCCGTAAATCCTATTGATCCAGACGTATCTGTGTGCAAATTAAAACTGTCACTCGTAACCCAACGTCTGTCTAGCAGTAGTTGTCTACCATTGAAATGTTGCATGAACATAAGCCATGCAAAAATATCTTTACGACCTTCTTTATTCAGAGTGATATGGTGATTTGGGTTGCTAACTTTACAAGTTAAGTCAGTCAGACGGCGCATGAAACAACGCCCCGGGACAACCACTTGGCAGCAGAAATTCAAAAGGCCAAGCAATGACTGTAGCTCTTTTAATTGTATTGTACGTTTGTTCTTGTACAGGGCTAAAAGGGCTTTCAACTTAACCAATTTGTCATCTGGTAAACGAGCCCCCATAGAAATTGAATCAAGTTCTAAACCCATGAAAGTTATAATATTGCATGGATGAACAGTTTTTTCCCTTTTTTGGGGGTATACCAATATTAAAATAGAATAATAAAAATTCTGTTAAATTTTTGTGACAAGTATACTTAGGGCCTAAAATTAGAAAATCGTCCAAAATGTGAACCATATGCTGGATATTTAAATGTGTTGCACTATCCAGTGGATAGCTATAATGAATGTTTTTAAATAATGCACATGAGTTTAATGCACCTATTGGCAGACATTCATCAAAAATTATATTTATTAAGAAAAGTGAAACCTAGCAGTTCATGATCCAGTGGGTGTATGGGAATGAGGCGAAAGGCACTATCTATATCTGTTTTGGCCATGAATGTACCTTGACCACAAAGAACCAACTGAGATACTGCATCATCAAAGCAAGAATAATGGACAGATGAAAATATTGGATCAATAAAGTCGTTAACAGACTAGCCTTTTGGCTAGATAAGATGGTGAATAAGTCTGTACTGCCCTGGTACTTTTTTGGGAACTTAATATCGGGCTTAATTTCATGTCAGGGAATGCAGAATGATCAAATGGACCCCGAATACTATTAGCTTGTAATTCAGTCTGAAGTTTTTCTGAGACAGTGTGTGGCATTTCAACACAAGACTTCAGATTGGAACAGGACGAAGGAGATCACGAGCCCATATAGATCATACTGATCAAAATCAGCCCACAAATACGTGAACCGTAATCCTGCCTCTCACTGCTTATCAGACCAATTATACGTGCTATGAATTAGCTTAAGAGTGTTATATAGTTTCCCAATAACTTTTAGTATATATGCTAGATCGACTTTAAAGATCCAGAACTGAAGAAATTAGATATTATAGTCAAAGTTTTAATACTGTTCAAAAGTTGTCAAAATAGTTTTGAACTACTTATTACTTACTTTGTTGTCACTATTATCAATATCTGCAAAAGTTTCAACTTTTCATGATAAAACCAGATTCAGCAGAGTAAACAAACCTGTTAGTTTAAACATATTTTATTTATTTTACATCGATTGCGAAACAAGCTTTCAACTCATATTAATCACGCTCGATGTCTGCTTCCTGGAGACTTTACCAGTACTCGCGCCGTTTGTGTGGACGAATCCAAAAGGCAGAATCCGTTTATCACGGGACTCGACCCCGGGACCTTTGGAAAGAGAGGCCGACGCTCTACCACTGTCTTCCACCATTTACCTGCACTGATCAGGTAGCTTATATTTATAAAAGCTATAGATGTAAAATGAGACGGAAAACAAATACCATAGCTCTGTTCAGTTACCGTTATAAGCAGTACCAATATGGAGTGACAAAATATCTTTTTCGTCTGACAGGGGATCATATATACATACATATGAGCAACGTCTAGCGAGTTGGAGTACTAATGCCTCTCCGTACATTGAAGCCGCGGGCGATCCTGTATAGGTGGGATAACACAGTTGAAAGCTGATTTTCTGTTTCCTGGGACACTCAAACTTTTATTCTCTCATTATTTCTCATAATATCCATACTGGTTTGATAAAAAGAGTTTTCCTGTATCAAGGAGTGCCAGAATTGTAGGAAAATGACTGGAAATCACACTCTCAGTCCATATTATGGAAAGAATTGGCCACAAAAGTGGTCTGAAACAGGGTGAAAAAAGTAGGGCAGAAATATCAATTTGACCCTTTATTCCAAAAATCACCCAACAAAAACGTAGGGGGTAAGTGTAAAATTGAAGAGCTGCTAATTCTCTCAAAACAATAGGCAATCTGTGGATGTAGTCAGAAATACCACGTTACCAGCTCCTTTTCAAGCAATTTTGGACGCGAAAGCTGGTATTCAAATTTACCTCTAAATTCACGCCTAGCTCTGCAACCAGAGTTGTCAAACCGGAAGGAGAAGTGGGTTCAACTGAAAAATTCTATCCCATGCTTAGAGCTTACTTTTCACATTTATAAACATCAAAATCAACCATTTACCCAATGATGTACCAAAACTTACTATTTGTCATTATTTCTATTTTTGACTCTGGCCAAATTCCGAATATCTCGAAAGCTAGTGTTATGTGTCACCATATCTGCACAGTTTCACCAGAGACTCAAATGCCCGTCTACATGTAATAAGCTCTAGATGCATTTTACACTAACACGCTATAACTGTAGCCCTGTAAGTTGTAGGCCAAATTTACTTTTATATAACCTCTTTACGAAGAGTCATTAAGGTGGAATTATACCTTTGAACTAACGTCGTTTTTGTCGTCAAAACGTATGTTGTTGCGACAATGATAGTGTGGTTAATGAAACCGCCATCACTGTCTCGTTTGAAGTGGTATTCAGATAAATAGACGGCAGACAGTAGGTAATATAATTTCCTTGGTGCTTATATCAATTCGATACATCTGCTATGACAAATTAGATAACACAATGGGAATTAAAAGGAAAGTTTCGCCAAAACATGCTAACAGTTATAAGATTATTCATAATTTATTAAAGATTCGCATAATTTATTTAAAAGATATATCATTTAGGTCACATGTTCGTCTACCATTTGCCGAAATTTCAAGAATATATATCAAACCCATTAATAATAAATCACAATGCATTTTTACGTCTCTCGCGTTTCGGAACGTACACTGCAGAATTATAGCTAGATACGTATCTAGGGTAATAATAAAAAAAAAAAAGTCATCAATTGCAATCTTTTAAGTACTCCCTTTCTTCTACCCCCTATCTTTTCCCACAATGTGTTCAAAGGTCCTCCACAGCAGATGGGACTATGTACCAAGGACAAAATTAATACGATAACTCCAATATTTTATATCTGCCGTGAAGTTAAGGTCGACGAGTGACAAACTGTGACTCTTTTTACGTATCTAGGATAATAAAATGAACACACCACATGTTTTCATTATAGTCATCAATTGCAATCTTTTAAGTACCCCCTTTCTTCTACCCCCTAGTAAATAATGGTAGGTTGTATTGATTTGCTTCTCTTTAAAGATTCAAAGTAGCTAGGATAATGCAATTTATATAGTAAATACATTAAAAATACAGCAAAAGAATACTTGCATTTTTGGGATAGGGGCGTTTCGCCACTATCTCATAGCGAAGCTGCTTTCGAAAAGTCGGATTAAAGCTGCAACCGCAGTCCACATGTGTATACCTACACCAACATCAAGTTTTAATTGGTTATAATCTGCCTTTTCAACGATTTCATTGGTTCGACCGAATCACAAAACCCTCCGCTTGCATAAATTTATGAGACAAAATAGTTTCTATGAATGAAACTCACTCTGAACTATGGTTGACCTTAAGGTCAGTAGTGTGAGGTAACGTCGACCGTTCTGTGACCCCATTAGTTTACAACAGTCTACTTATAGAGAAATGTGCAAATCACTGTAAATACAATTATTGAAAGGAGTTGAAACCATTGTGGCAAAAGTAGAAATTGCCTACGAAAAGCAATTTCCCCTTTTGTCACAATGTTTTCGATTGTCGTCTGCTGCACATGCGTCTGTAAGCGTCTGTAGGCGGAAAATGGTTACATCCTTCCCATGGAAGCGGAACCCTTTCCGTGATACTATAACAGTTCGAATATTTAAAATATATTGTTGAAAATGGAGCTATTGCTGACAATGAGCAATTCCTCCTTTTCACACAATGCTTTCAAACACGTTTCAAATTAATTCTTTTCATATTTAAACGTTTTACTATGGACGTTCTTTCCCTCTTTCTCCCTTCCGGACACATTTTGAATAACATGCTAGAGATGAATGATTACGAGCAATTTTGCCTTACATCAAGGGGAAAAATATATAGTTGAAACCTTTGTGGAAAAAGAGGAAATGGGTCATGATAAACAATTCTGCAGCCGTCTGCTGCACATGCGTCAAAAAGCGACTGTAAGCGGGAAAGGGTTGAACCGTTCCCGTTATAGCTACTTAGTTACAAACAAATGTTGAAAGTATATTTGCAAACGGAGCAATTGCTGACAATGAGCAATTCCTCCTTTTCAAACAATGCTTTGAAACATGAATCAAATTGTTTCTATAACCTAGATAACGAAAACATTTGTCTACAGTTATTATTTTAACCTTTGCCCCTTTTAGACACATTTGACTAACCTTAACAGATGAATGATAATCAACAAGTTTGTCTTTTTCCACAATGTTTTCATCACTATTCAAAATCATACTTTTATTAATTCAGGTCAATAGTTATGCCTTCGTTCAATGTTGTTTGCTGTATATTTAGTCTATGTGGTCAAGGTTAAGGATTACTGTAAACAAACTTGTTACAACATAATTCGTCCAAAGAGAGAGGTCCTACTGTGTATACATGCCATGAAATAATGTTACAAACGGTCTCACCGCTACTGGGGAATTGTTGGTAAAACAGGTCGCGTTTTGTGTTGAATATTCTCATGTGTCGCTGTATGTAGACCCTACTAGGAAATAGAAATTAAATCTACAAATTATAGATAAGTTAATTTCAACATTGATTGATTGGGATTTAACGCCGTTTTTAACATTTCTTCAGTCATATCACGGCGGCCAGTTCACCTACAAATGTATTTCCTGGTTTTCTCAAACCAGTACTCCTCACAACAATCTTCCCAAGCAACTGGCTGCGTTTCCACATAGACTTAGCCATTGGTGAAAGACGAATGACGCATGTCGCATTGACTTTTGTCAAACGTCGGAAAGAAATTTGGCCGAATTTGTCAACACATCCGAGTTATAACCGCAAGGTCATTATTTATTTTATTATTGAGAAGCTTCTAGCGATTTTGGGACTAAAATTATAATGTATATGCATTTGCGTTAATTTAAGACTCAACGTTCATCAACGTGTAATATAGTCCTAGATGTATCTGTTGACAAATAAACTAGAAATGTAGTCTAAATAGGTTTTTGAAAATTAACCTTGACAGTCCGGTCCCGTTTCGGAGATACAATTAAATTGCAAATACTTTACAAATACCATAATCTAAGCTGACGTGTTTTGACGCATCGAACCAGTCTTCTGTAATCAATACTTGAGTTGTCTCCGTCTGTAAAGCTTGGAGGTATAATCCGGCGTCCGGCCGGCTGTCTGCCTGAATGTGCATTTGTCCGTCCGTCATGGATTGCATGTATTGGTTAACACGTTGTTTCTGTATGGCAGATTTATTTCAAAGTGGTCACAATTATACCCGTGTGATCAGGAGAACGGCAAAGTACTAGGTACATAACTCTGGTCTGTTTTTTCAGTTATCTCCATTTTTCCTTATTTAGTTCATCGATTGTCTCAATTAACTTTCATTGTATCAATTTCAAACTTGGTTTGTATGTAACTTATGACCTACAGATTTGCAGTGCACCATTACCATAAATTTAGCATGCTGCGTTTGGAGTGTGTATATTTTTGTCTTTCAATGTTCTCCCTTATTATATGCAACACATGCGTTCCGTGAAATTCCCTTTTTCGTTAATGAGTGCTTCCCCAAGATTTGTACTTTGTCAAATCTAGTCTGTTTTTTAGGTGTAAACTCAATTTTTTCATTTCTTCGGTTATTGTCTCAATATATGTCCAATATATCAATTTAAGACTTGGTGTATAGGAAACTCAGAGCTGCAATTGTGCAGTGCAAAAGAAACATAACTCTATCATGCTTTCGATCGTCTTTCATTTATCAGCATGATTACAATATACATTGTGGATCTTTAGTGACTTCTGAACTAGAAATATTTTAATTAAGGGTAGCTGCTCGGGTTTTTTTTGTCAATCTTTTGTCCTTCGATATTTTGTTTATACAAGAAAAGGGTAAAACTTTGACAAATGAGGTATATGTTATTGGCAGGCAATATGTGTTGCTTCAAACATTTTTGGTTTGGTTTGTTTAAAGGTCATTGTTTCATTGTTTCAACAATGTTTGTCCATATGATCTATGCCATATGTTTTCAATTTACATATGCCCCCTATACCATCAGCGCTTTCAGCGCTTTGATTACTAGATAGCGAGAATAACATTTTCAACAATATCGATATGTGCTATCGTGAGAATTTGTCAGTAACGCAG
Organism: Serripes groenlandicus; assembly: GCA_031761405.1. Classification (NCBI taxonomy): domain Eukaryota; kingdom Metazoa; phylum Mollusca; class Bivalvia; order Cardiida; family Cardiidae; genus Serripes; species Serripes groenlandicus. The sequence goes on along the minus strand of JASEVX010000001.1, from coordinate 226,896,915 downwards.
CATATATAAATTTCGTGAATCAGTGAGTAGTGACGGGTTGATACTTATTCATGCGAAGATAATTATTACATTTCAGGTATAGATCCAATTCGAGCAGTGAGCCATGACAAATTGTCAGTAACACAACATTTACAAATTTCTTGTATCAATGAGGGAAAATGTAACATTTGGAAATTTGTAAGCATTTTTTTTCAAAAAGAAGTTCAAAACATTGTTACGATTGAGATATTACTGGAGTTGATTACTTTCTATCTTTTCCCACAATGTGTTCAAATGTCCCCTGTAGCAGATGGGACTATGTACCAAGAACAAAATTAATACGATAACTCCAATGTTTTAAGGTCCGTGAAGTTAAGGTTGACGAGTGACGAACTGTGACTCTTTTTAGAGCCGTGAAGCTAGGTTGACGAGTGACGAATGGACGAGTGACGAACTTCAAATTATTTGTGAAGTTAGGTTGACGAGTAACGAATTGACGTGTGACGAGCTGTGACTTTGTTTAGGTCCGTGAAGTTAGGTTGACGAGTAACGAATTGACGTGTGACGAGCTGTGACTTTGTTTAGGTCCGTGAAGCTAGGTTGACGAGAAACAAATTGACGAATTGATGAAGCAGCAACAGTTTGTCACTCTTCAATTCGTCGCTCGCCCAGCTAACTTCACAGCAGTTCGTGACTCGTCAATTCGCCGCTCGTCCAGCTATAACTTCACAGCAGTTCGTCACTCGTTTAAAATTTGTCGCTCGTCAAGCTAACTTAACAGTAGTTCGTCACTCGTCAACCTTACTTCACAAAGAAATTGAAGTTCGTCACTCGTCAATTCGTCACTTGTCAACCAAGCTTCACGGATCTAAAAAAGTCACAGTTCAGCACTCGTCAACCTAACTTCGAGGCCCTAAAAAAAAAGTCGCAGTTCGTCACTCGTCACCTAACTTCACGGACCTAATTTTTTAAGTTATTCGAAGTTCCTATTTTGGTTTGTCAACCTGAAAGAACGTTTGCCCCGCTCGCAGAAAGGTGATTCAGCCGTATCTATCTCATATTAATAACTGTTGCCCCCCCCCCCCCCCCCCCGCACATAAAGGTGATTCAGCCGTATCTATCTCATATTAATAACTGTTGGCCCCCCCCCCGCACAGAATGGTGATTCAGCCGTATGTATCTCATATTAATAACTGTTGCCCCTTCCCCCCCCCCCCCCGCACAGAAAGGTGATTCAGCCGCATGTATCTCGTATTAATAACAGTTGTCTCCCCCCCCCCCCCGCGAAAGGAGATTCAGCCGTATCTATCTCATATTAGTAACTGTTGGCCCCCGCACAGGAAGGTGATTCAGCCGTATGTATCTCATATTAATAACTGTTGCACCCCCCCCCCCCCCCGCACAGAAAGGTGATTCAGCCGCATGTATCTCATATTAATAACTGTTGCCCCCCGCACAGAAAGGTGATTCAGCCGTATGTATCTCATATTAATAACTGTTGGCCCCCCGCACAGGAAGGTGATTCAGCCGTATGTATCTCATATTAATAACTGTTGACCCCCCGCACAAGGTGATTCAGCCGTATGTATCTCATATCAATAACTGTTGCCCCCTCCCCCCCCCCCCCCCCATATTCAGCCGTATGTATCTCATATTAATACCTGTTGGCGCCCCCACGCAGAACGGTGATTTAGCCGTATGTATCTTATATAAATAACTGTTGCCCCCCCCCCCCCCCCCCCCCCCCCCGCGCGCAGAAAGAAATTTTGTCTTTTTGTTAAACACCCATTTTGTCTTTTGACTCTTTTCCACTTAACGCAATTAACGTCTCTGCAGCTGACGTCATTGAACACATTGTGAAAATAGCAGAAAGTATTCACCATGAGCAATGTTTCCTTTTGTCACAATGTTTTCAATTATATTAAATTATTACACTTTCATTTAAAGACAATTTTTTAACTTTATCAATATATTTGCAAAGTCGTTTGCTGAGCGTGGGAAAGGGTTGGCGTCTCATATGCAGCCTTTTACCTGGCTTGTTTAAACCTCGTTTTGTCTTTAAACCCTGTCCCACTTGCAGAGACAATTTGCGACTCTGCAGCAGATGACTTTGAAAACAATGTGACAAAAGGAGAATATATATATTCAATATTAAACGTTCATTTACACTTTACAGACATGATATTCTAAAGTCTATTCAATTATAATACGTTCATTTTCAGACATGTTTAACTTGATCAAAATATTTGCAAAGTCGTCTGCCGCAGATTGTGTTGCATGTGGGAAAGGGTTTAGGTCAGAAGCAGCCTTTCACTTCTTTAATTTGTCTTTTTACCCAATGTGATATAACTGTCTCTAGATGATCGTGTCTTTAAAAACAGAATAGAATATAATAAATATTATCAGAAATTGCGAAATATACAAGTTTCATTTAACAGTTCCCTAGTTTTCAACATTTTACAATAGCATATAAGGTAACAAACATGTCAGTACTCACTGTTTTACTGTTTATCTTCTCGCACTCCTCTTTGAAGCAATGTATGTTAAGTTTTAAAAATAAAAATCAGTTAATAAATGTCTCTCTTTGAAGAAACGGTAGCCGTATATGGCAGGCTATTAAAAATGAACACACACTAGTTGCAACAAGTTATGTACTATGAAGATGCTCCTGTTACAAGTTCAACAATCCGTTTCAGCATGTTCGTATCAAGTTATCCATATGTTTACAAGTGTTTATCCGCTTAACAAAATAACAGAATCCCGACAAGTTCTCTAAGCAAATTCATTAACACGTTTGACAATAACTACACAAAGATCAAAACTATATGAATGATATAGAAGTTTATCAAAATTATAAAGTTTATCAAAATGTAACATAAAAAAGATGTGTATGTATGCAAACGTGTTTATGAACCTCACGGTCCAAATCATTATTTTGAATACAAATTCAGTTCTGTTCTGCTCAAAATTACTGCTCAACTTTTTATTTCCCCATGACTAGGTTTGTTTACCGGTAATAATAGTACTATTAACAGTCCCACTAGGATTGTTTACCGATAATACTATTACTATCAATAGGTCCCACTAGGATTGTTTACCGGTAATGCTATTACTATTAATCGATCCAACAGAGATTGTTTACCAGTGATAATAATACTATCAATCGGTCCCACTAGGATTGTTTACCGGTAATGCTATTACTATGTATCGATCCAACAGAGATTATATTTATATCTGTATCAATAGGTCCCACTCGGATTGTGTACAGATAATAATATTACAATCAATAGGTCCCACTAGGATACGATTGTTTACTGGTAATAATATTAGTATTTATCGATCCAACAAAAATTGTTTATCAGTGATAATATTACTACCAATCGGTCACACTCGGCTATTTTATAACACACAATTGTTTACCGGTAATGTTATTACTATTAACCGATCCAACATAGATTGTTTACCAGTGATAATATTACTATCAATTGGTCCCACTAGGATTGTTTATCGGTAATGCTATTACTATGTATCGATCCAACATAGATTGTTTAACAGTTATAATATTAATATTAATCGGTCCTACAAGGATTGTTTAACGGTAATAATATTTATATGCATTGATCCAACCAAAATTGTTTACCGGTAATGCTATTATTATTTATCGATCCAACAGAGATTTTTTACCAGTGATTATATTTCTATAAATCGGTCCGACTAGGATTGTTTACCGGTAATGCTACTACTATTTATCGATCCAATAGAGATTGTTTACCGGTAATGCTATTACTTTCTGTATCAATAGGTCCCACTAGGATTGTCTACCGGTAATAATATTACTATTAATAGTCCCACTAGGATTGTTTACCGATAATAATATTACTATCAATAGGTCACACTCAGATTGTTTACCGTTAATAATATTAATATCAATCGATCCAACAGAGATTCTTTACCAGTGATAATATTTCTATCAATTGGTCCCACTAGAATTGTTTACCGGTAATGCTATTACTATTTATCGATCCAATAGAGATTGTTTACCTGTAATGCTATTACTTTCTGTATCAATAGGTCCCACTAGGATTGTTTACCGGTAATAATATTACTATTAATAGTCCCACTAGGATTGTTTACTGGTAATAATATTACTATTTATCAATCCAACAGAGATTGTTTACCAGTGATAATATTTCTATCAATCGCTCCCACTAGGATTGTTTACCGGTAATGCTATTACTCTTTATCGATCCAACAGAGATTGTTTTCCAGTGATAATATTTCTATCTGTATCAATTAATAGGTCCCACTAGGATTGTTTACAGATGTATCGATCCAACATATATTGTTTACAAGTGATAATATTAATATTAATTGGTCCTACTAGGATTGTTTACCGGTAATAATATTTCTATGCATTGATCCAACCAAAATTGTTTATCAGTGATAATATTACTATCGATCGGTCCTACTAGGATTGTTTACCGGTAATGCTATTACTATTAATCAATACAACATCGATTGTTTACCAGGGATAATATTAATATCAATCAGTCCCACTAGGATCGATTGCTGGTACTCCTTTTCTGGTTAATCGACCTTTTCCTTGAAGAAGGGTCTGTTTTTTAAGCAAAAATACTGTATTTCTAAGAAAACGCAAGAAAAATGAAAGGAAAAAGTCCGTTTACTCTAAATGGTATTTTATGTAAACACATAAAATATTTTATGAATGGTTCAGGGTGATACGGTTGCGTACCTTTAAATCTAAACGATAGCTATAAATAGATCAATTTACATATAAGAGGGTATCGGCAACCAATTAAAGTTTCAAAGTTTCAAAGTTTATTAGCAAGCAAAAGACAGAACTGTCCATCATGCAAATACAAACTAAACAAGTAACATATATACATCAGTATGTTAAAAATATAAATCTGTCCGGTTCCTTAGTCAGACTGCTATGTATTAGATATGGAGAAAAACGATTAATAATGATTTCATTTTCGTGCATTTAGTGTCTCCATTATGCATAGAGATGAGAGTTCTGAATATATATCATTATGTTTGAAATGCACTATTCCGTTTTCTAATTCATTTTAAAGGTGTATATCTATGCATTCATTACTATATTTATATTGTTGTATATACATATCTACAATTATCATTTTATTTTTGTGCGTGGGGTGTGCGTGCGTGTGCGTGCATGTGTTTGAACTTTCGCGCGTTTGCGTTGGTGAGTGTACGTGCATGCGTCTGTTTGTGTAAATGAAATACTCAACAATTAACATTATAAAAGTGCAAAATATTCATCACTGTACATGCACAAATATATACAATTCACATAAATATCAACGTACATGTAATTCACATTTAAAGAGAGGAGAAAACAGAACATAACTATCAGCAATATATTGTATTTAAGATATAGAATTTAAGATTAACTTTAATAATATCATGTGTAAAGAGTATTTATTCTTTTGTGGAAGCTCTTTTGGATGAATATGCCTAATTTATTAATTGTTTTAGGGTTCGTTGTTTTTAATAATTCTATAAATTTGGGGATATTAGGCATTGACCAGTAATACTTACTTATATATGATATTCGAAATTCTTGATATAAAGGACATTCAATTACGAAATGAAATTCATCTTCTAAAGTATGACAAAGCTTACATACTCTCTCTGTTCTTGGAGTTTTTACTGGTTTTGTCCATCTTCCTGATTCAATTTCAAGTTTATGGCTAGAAACTCTAAGTTTGGTTAGTGAAATTCTATATTTTTTTATTGATATTTTGTTAAGATATTCCTGAAATTCAAAAGATTTAAAGAGATTGTATGTAGTTGCTCTTGACATATTACTTAGGTCATTTTCCCAATTTTGAATAAATATGTCTTGAATCCTTTGTCTGAAAATATTCATGAACATGTGTTTATTTTCTACACCCTGGTTTAACCATACATAACCAAAGCCCATAGTGTTCAAGAGATTTTTAATTTTAGATGTCCAATTTATAGTTTCATCATTTGTGTTTATATCGTTTAACATTTGTTTATACACTAATTTTATATACTTACGATCATCTGTTCTTGTTACTTTAATCCAATACTTTATGATACATGGTAAACGCTGTAATTTAAGAGGTAGTCTTCCAAGTTCGCCATAAATAAAATTGTTTGGTGTTTGTATTTTAACGTTTAGTATTTGTTTGCAAAATCTAGTGTGTATTCTTTCGAGTCGTTCACACTCAACGAAACCCCAAACCGGAGCCCCGTAATTAAGAATGGGAAAAATTAACTTATCGAATAAATCGAGAGTATGTTTTATTGAGATATCTGGAAAATTTGTAATATATTGCTTTAAGGCAAAGATAGCTTTCATTGCTTGACCTTCAAATCTCTCAAAAGTATATTTAAAAGAACCACCCGTTGAAAAGGTAATGCCTAAATATGAGAATGTTTTCACTTTTTCTAAAAGATTCCCGTCATATTTAAATTCAACTTTATTAGATATGCGCCCACCCTTTCTAAATACCATTACTTTCGTTTTGCCTACATTAATTGTTAATTTCCATTTTTTACAATAGTCTAGCATTATATCAAGTCCTTTTTGTAAACCAGCATTAGTTTCTGAAAACAAAACAATATCGTCTGCGTATAACAGTAAAAGTAATTGTAACATTTCTAGATTGACACCTTGAAAATTATTTACAGACAGGTATTCCTCCAAATCGTTTACGTACATAGCAAACATAAATGGTGACATACAATCGCCTTGCGGCGCCCCTAAGAAACAACTGAAGCTGTCGCTTAGTTTATTGTCAAATTTAACTCTTGATTTAATATTTAAATAAAGAGATTTAATAAGTTGTAGAATTTTGCCTGATACACCATATTTCATTAGTTTATAAAATATATTCTCTTTAACAAGTAAATCAAAGGCCTTTGTAAAATCGATGAAACAGACATATAATTTCTTATTTCATTGATGAATTTGTTAATTAGCCCGTGGAGGACGAAAATATTATCGTTTGTACCCATATTCTTTCGAAAACCTGCTTGAGCCTCAATATATATGTGATAATCCTCCGCCCACTTGCTTAGTCTATTATTAAGGATTCGTGTAAATAACATTCCGAAGGTACTGAGTAGTGTTATTCCCCTGTAATTTTCGGGTTTGTTTGCGTCTCCTTTTTTAATTAGAGGTACAATATAGCCTTCATTCCATTTCGAGGGGAAGTAACCAATGTCAAACATCTTATTAAAAAGCGGTTTTATATACGGTTCTAAATAATCAATACCGTATTTAAAGAATTCATTTAAAACATTATCTGGTCCGCCCGACCGATTATTCTTTAAGTCTTAACACGCCTTTATGATTTCTGCCGAAGAGATAGGTAAATTCAGTTCATCGAACATTACCTGTATTTCTGAGTCTAAATTTATCGAATTAAATAATAAGACGTCATCATCCGGTTGGTAAAATCCCGAGTCGGGATTATTTACAGCTTTAAAGTACTGCTCGAAATTCGATATATTTATTTGGCATTTCGGTTGAGATTTACCGCCTGTATATGCCGATTTTAGTAATTTCCAGTAGTCTTTTGCATTTTTAAACCTTAGCGTTTCGAGTTTTTTTGTTTGGGATAACCCATATTCTTTTCTTTTCTTCTTAATGGTTTCTTTATGTTTTTTCCTTGTTTCAATTAAATGTTTTCTATTCTGAGACGAATCAGATTGTCTGAAAGATTTTAAATCTTCATAAAATTCAGACCTTGACTGGCGACACTCGTTATCAAACCAAGGTTTGCTCTTTTTCTTCAAATTGTTTTTGGAGTTATTGTTATTTTTTATGCCTATATTCTTTTTACACAATGGGTCGCAAACTTCATCTATAAATGAATAAAATGCGTTCAGATTATTATCTAATGTTGATTCAGTCGATACGTCATTTAATCCGGTAATCAACTGTTCTAATTTGCATTGGCTATCGTCAGACGCGAGTTTATCGATGAACTGTGTTTGTACGTTATTATCCCATGTATACTTAAACCTAGCCGGCACGGCATCGGAAATAGGGATGGTTTTATCGTTTATATTACTGTTATCTTTGTTATCGGCTCTCTGTAATGAAAACAATATTGAACAGTGGTCAGACATTATATTAGGTGAATTAACTTTAAAATCTGTAAACAGTGGAAAAAGGGCAGGATCACAAATAATATAATCAACTACGCTGCTGCCTTTTTTAGTGACACAAGTGAATTGTCCTACCTGACTATCTTGGCCAACTCTTCCATTAGCTATTCTTAAACCCGTCGATTTTCAAAAAATTAATAAATGTTTTCCATTTTCGTTTACACTACGGTCTTTACGGTCTTTACTGTTACGATTAAATCATGGTACGCAGTCACGTGCTTCTTTCGCCATCTTGATAATTTTTTATCTGGAAAAGAAACACGCTTTGTTTACAGGATTGAATTTATCAAATAATCCACTTATTTCTACGGAAGCAAGGTGAATTTTATTACCTTTAGCTCCCATTTCACTCGAGCTATATATTGGACTTATTGTGTTAGGATGGCGACCAGGAAATAAACCGTTATTTAGGGGAATTTAATTTTTCCTTTGTGTCTCGCCCCGATCTTCGAGCGGGATATTGTGACGTCATTTCAAGATGGCAGCGCCCACGGTGAAAATACAACTTTTCGGTCATTCATTTGTGCGTCGGCTTCGAGAATTTATTTCGAGAAGTGAAACAGATTCATTTACTTGGGACTTAAAGGGACCACCCCTTATTCAGTACTCGGGCTTTCCAGGGGCCAGCGTCGACGGGCTTCACTCACATTTGGAAGACGTTAGTGATTTCGACCCAGACATTGTTTTTATACTAATCGGTACAGTCGACCTATATTGCGCCTCTGCGTCTCCGACGACGGTAGCAGATAACTTAATGCAGTTGGTGGGAAAATGCTTGGACATTGGAGTAAAGAAAGTGGTAGTAGTGTCGATAACACACCGCTGTGAACCCACTATTCCGACACGTTTTCCGGTGAACATGGATTGGTTCAACACAAGGGTTGATGAGACAAATTGCCTCATCTCCGATCTGCTCCGACACACCCCAAAGACATATTTCTGGAAACTGAAGGGGTTTTGGTCAGAATCAGCGAAGGCGAAAATCTTTGCTCCTGATGGCTGCCATCTATCATCAAAGGGCCAAACCAAACTGATATACAACCTACGAGCCGCAACGGTCGCCATCCTGAGACAGTCCATCTGATGCCTGGCCTCATATACACTAGTCGGATGACTGGTCTTACATACTATAAGCTACGTATATTTCTGCTCCTATTATTTCCTACTAAAGTATGGTTGCACTCGATTAGACATAGTACACTTATGATTAATTCCTGTCATTTTGACGGTTTTAACATTTTACTGACACAGCGCCCTGTGTATAAGTAGCAATAACTTTAACCTCTTAAGTGGTCCAACGACTTGGCGCCCCCTGTTGTTTTGACTGAACACGGTCACAGTCCTGCAAATCTGTATGCATTTCGGTGTAACGCCCTGTTCCGATACACCAGTTTGACATATATTCCACAGCGCCCTGTGTTTTACCCTCATGCCCGTTTGAGGGCAGGGTACTTTGTGTTCCAATGACGCAGCGCCCTGTGTCATTCTTCACTATTTTGTCTTGCTCAGGACTGTCGGTCTTTATTTCTGTACAGCGCCCTGTACCAACACAGCGCCCTGTGTTTTCAAAACCGTTTTACCCACATACAATGCACCACATGTTCCAATGACACGGCGCCCCGTGTCTTTGTTCACCGTATGGTTTTACCCAAGACTGTTAGTCTTTATTCCGTACAGCGCCCTGTACTAACACATCATCCTGTGTTTCAATATCGGTTTCAATACCGATTTTACAACATCAGTGACATGGCGCCCCATGTCATCTTTCTCTATATTATTCTACTCAGGACCGTTTGTATTTATTCTGTACAGCACACTGCGTCTCAATACCGGCGGCTTTCAACAATTGTTATGAGGATGCTTATTGCTAAATCATATACGCAATATTCTATATTACATTATCATGTTATTATGAGACTGCCATTTGCCCGGCTGGCAAGTTGGATTACTTATATCGTGACTCACCCTGTCGGTTAATAATAATTTCGGCCAAGCTTAACTTTTCGAAACACTTATACAACAAGCATGGAGATATATCCGACAGTACCCTTTGGAAAGTCTGTATTGAGGCCCTGGAATGTCATATCTACAAATGACATAAATTCACAGACGAATTTATACAGGGTGAGCTCGTCATCGGTTTGTTTGTAACGCTATGTTTTTATGGATTTCCATATCTCTTTCACTTCAGATGAAACGTCAAAAAAGACAGACACAAACACAGTCATCTTGTCCCTGCTGCCCACCCCCAGGACAGACTACTTCAGCTTTAAAACGTCAAAAACGATGGCACCAACAATCAACCACAGCCTTCCAACAACCTTCAATTCAGTCCAGGATCCCCGTACCTATCAGGAAAGAACTTTCTAACTCTTCCCGCTCCAGACGATCACGGATCCCGCGCCTCACAAGAACATTTCAATCTTCAACAAACGGTTCTCCAATGCGGATGCCTCAACATATCACACCTATAAACACTTCTTCAACCAACAGAACACAGTTCCAACATGTCAACCAGATTCCTCTGCAGGACTATTCCAGTGGCGAGGAATCTGACGACACGATTAATGGCTTTCACCCGGACAGTTTTAGTGCTTCTGTACGAAATCACTGCGCACAGATCATGCCAGGTACAGGTAACGATATGCAATTCACCGAACCGATAAGCTCTCCTATTGCATTCCAGGTTAAGAAGAGCCTTCAAAAGGCCATTTGGAATAACGAATTTGTCGATATGGCTTCCCTTCTTCCCTCCACTTCTATCTCTAGTGCACAACGGTACACCTTACAAATGGATAGCAACTCACAAATAAGCATCTCCCCTTCAACACCAGCCAAAAAAATCCACAGCATTGAAACTTGGACATCTGCCTTTCTGCGTTTCACAGCTATCTTTACAGTCAAAAACCCACTAGAAACCCCACATCTCATGAAATATGCAGAAATAGTACGCGACATTGCCAATAGGAAACCTGGTCTGGGTTTTCTGTTTTATGACACCCAATTCAGGATGCTCCGCCAATCAGTCCCCCTCCCGTGGGACAGGATACATACAGAGTTCTGGCTTATGGCTTGCACTTCCTTTCACCAGCAGCCCTTTCGTCCCTCGCAACAAACCTCCCGCCCACAACAATCCTCTCGCCAAAGCTCGTCAAGACCACGTCGGTTTCTCGACAATACATGATGGCGATTCAATAACCGACAGTGCACCTTTAATAAATGCTCCCTCCCTCATGTCTGTGGTTTCTGTAAAGGCCCCCATACGGCATTCACATGTACTTACACATCCAAGGAGCAAGCTTCCAGAGGAAATAATAACCCAAAATCTTCCACACAAAAATCATCGAAATGATCTCGGGGTACCCACACCCATCAAAATTGACCATCTCATTCCCTATCTCAATAACTGTCCTCTCGCGGCGTACTTGATATCTGGCTTTCGCCAGGGCTTTAGAGTAGGCTTCACAGGTCATCGGTCTGCCTCTACATCCCCTAATCTTAAATCTTGTGACGAAAACCCCTCTTTAGTAGAGGAAAAGCTCAACACGGAACTTCACACAGGCCGCATATCGGGCCCCTTTTCAAACCCCCCTTTTGTCAATCTCAAAATCAGCCCTATCGGTTTAGTGCCTAAAAAGTCACCAGGTCAATATAGACTTATTCACCATCTAAGTTATCCTCGGGGCTCGTCGGTCAATGATTACATAGACCCTACATTATCCACTGTCCAATACCAAACATTTGATGATGCAATAACGCTACTGTTACAATTAGGTCCAGGAACCCTTTTTTGCAAGACGGATATTGAGTCGGCATTCCGTCTAATACCAATACACCCCGCTGATTATTGCTTATTAGGATTCAAATTCAAAGAGCAGTATTTCTACGACCGTTGCTTACCGATGGGCATCTCCTCTGCCTGCGCTATTTTCGAGCGTTTCAGTTCAACGTTACAACACATCGCATCTACCCACTTGAACACCCCACACATGGTCCACATACTGGACGATTTCCTCTTTCTTGGTCCTCCACAATCGGAATTATGCCAACAACATCTAGACAAATTCCTTTCATTTTGTCACCTCATTGGGGTACCAATCAAGCAGGAAAAAACCGAAAATGCTACAACTATTATCACATTTTTGGGTCTCGAGCTTGATTCAAACGAAATGGAAGCCCGGCTTCCAAATGATAAGTTGATAAAATTACGAGAATTATTACAGACGTTTACACGCAAACGCAAATGTACACTAAAACAGATGCAATCTCTCCTTGGTCTACTCAATTTTTGTTGCCAAGTCGTAGTCCCAGGTCGGAGTTTCCTCAGACGAATCACCGACCTCACCAAAAAGGTATCCCGCCCCCACCATCGTATCACTCTCAACAAGGAAAGCAGAAGAGACATCCAAGCATGGCTCCTCTTTGCCGACCATTTCAATGGAAGAAGTCTACTTTTGTCCAATAGATGGGTTAACACCGACACACTTCACCTACATACAGACGCTTCCGGAGCCATTGGCTTCGGAGCAGTTTTTGGTTTACATTGGTTCAATGGCTCTTGGCCTCCTAAATTGGCACACCAAGACATTACCTTTAAGGAACTGTTGCCAATTGTATTGTCCCTTGAAATATGGGGTCCCAATCTAAGGAATCAATGCATTCTCCTTCACACAGATAACGAGGCAGTAGTTCATATAATTAATAAGCAATCATGCAAAATACCAACCATCATGGTTCTAGTAAGACGCCTAGTTCTCACGGCCATGACGTTCAACATCCTTATGTCTGCTGAACATATTCCCGGTAAACATAATACCTTACCAGATCTTCTTTCTCGTTCACAGATGGACCGCTTTCGAACCTTGGCTCCTCACATGGACGACAAGCCAACTCCCGTCCCGGAACGTCTTCTAACTATCCATTAAATTCAGCGGTCCTGGATCTTCTCAATTCATCGCTTGCAAAATCCACTTCTGCCAGTTACCGGAATGCGTTAAAACATTTCTATGATTTCCATTTGGCCTATTATTCTACGCGTCCATTTTTACCAACCTCCACTGACAAAGTCGCCCAATTCATAGCCGTTTGCCACCACAGAGGATTAAAGTCATCTACCATATCCTCTTATATGTCTGCAATAGCTTACGTCCACAAGATCCAAGGGCTCACAAATCCCACTAATCACTTTGTTATCCACAAATTACTCCACAGCACAAGAAGGTCTCGTACTCTAGATAAACGCCACCCTTTTTCTATCGATCACATGCAACAACTTCTGCTGAAGCTCCAACTATTCGCCCCTGACAGATACACGCTGGTTTTATACAAAACCATGTTCACGACTGCCTTTTTCGGCTTGTTTCGGGTTGGCGAGCTTGCCCTATCGTCAAACGCCCCCCAAAATGTAATCCCTTACCAATCACTTTCATTCATACGGTCTCATGGTCGGATACAACAAGTACTCATCAATGTAGATCATTACAAACATTCACAAGGGCGCAGAGTCCAAGTCCAAATCCAACGCCAAACCTTAACAGCATTATGCCCAGTGCGCAGTATGTTACAGTACTTAAAACTAGCCAAAAACAAACTGGGTCCCTTATTTCAAGACGCTCACGGTCAAGCTATCACTACATCACAATTCCGGTCAGTCCTCCGTTCATGTGTTACAGCCTGCCATCTCGACCCAAATCTATTTACGGGGCATTCCTTCCGCATCGGAGGCGCTACTTACGCATATTCAATGGGAATACCCACAGAACACATCAAACAAATAGGTCGATGGAAATCTTCTGCTTACTTAAAATACATACGTCCATCTGCTTTGCCTCTTACGTCACAGGGAGTCCCTCGACTGTTTTAGGCGGCGGGGGATTCGTCTGTCTACGGTATACGGTTCAAATAAGTTTACTTTACCAAATTTCGAAGTTCGTCGGAAAGGAATATTGCATTTACCATGAGAACGTCTGGTTTCTCATCAGTTTAACAAGTATCAAACGAAGAGGGGTATTTTGCAACTGCAACTGTACAAACAACAGTACGTCATCTGCAATCTCCCAATCTCCTTCGTAACATTCCAACTTCGTCTCCGCCGGTCGCACGGGCGAACATTTGACTGTGTTAGGCGGCAAGTGCGTCGACTGAGGGACGGGCGTTTCAAAACAAGAGTTATCCGTATATATAATCCTTTGGGTACTGTTTTAGGCAGACTCACTGGTCGAGTTCTTTAATCGACATGTATATATTAGCTCTTTGTAGATATTAATAAGTTACATCTTTCACCTACTGGTTTTAAATTTATACCAAACTGTATATAACTTTTCTTCCGTATTACCTCATCTGCTGTACAAGAATAGTACTGTTTTATAATTTCGACTTACTTAACTCACCCACTTTCCTAGGGCAGTTGTCTCTGGGCGTCGCTTCGCTTGTGGCGGTTATGTCTCCCAGATATGTCATGTATAAATCTTCACATTTAATTTGGTTATATGTGTAACCATGTTTATTACTTTATGACATTAATTTTGATTTGGTTACATGTGTAACCATGTTTATTATTTTATGGCATTAATAAATGCCCATTTTCATTCAACCTGTTCTTCAGTGTTTTATTCATGACATACAAGTCCTACTGCCCTCGGTCTGAACGCTTATCGTTACCTTACTCAAACTCGCTCAAGTATTTGGCTCATCTTCCCTGGATCAGGCATAAATGGTATTTTATGTAAACACATAAAATATTTTATGAATGGTTCAGGGTGATACTGTTGCGTACCTTTAAATCTAAACGATAGCTATAAATAGATCAATTTACATATAAGAGGGTATCGGCAACCAATTAAATCATGGTACGCAGTCACGTGCTTCTTTCGCCATCTTGATAATTTTTTATCTGGAAAAGAAACACGCTTTGTTTACAGGATTGAACCTCCACCTCCCCTCCTCCATCCAATGAATGTATATATGTTGTATATTTTTTACCATTTATGTTGTATTTGTTATTTCCATTTATTTATACCTGACACATGTTGGCGGTTATGTCTCCCAGATATGTCATGTATAAATCTTCACATTTAATTTGGTTATATGTGTAACCATGTTTATTACTTTATGACATTAATTTTGATTTGGTTACATGTGTAACCATGTTTATTATTTTATGGCATTAATAAATGCCCATTTTCATTCACTGTATTTCTAAGAAAACGCAAGAAAAATGAAAGGAAAAAGTCCGTTTACTCTAAAAGGCGTACGGTGACCTATATTTATGTTTGCGTTTTTTATTAAAGTGAACGATGTTTAATGTTTATGGATAATTACAGAAAATTTCTATTATGTAAAATGAAAAATTCTATGATTTTAACTTTTTCGGGGTAAAATGTTACACCACTTCTACCTAGAAAAACAGCTTAATATATTCTTTTTCCTTTTTTTCTCAAACAATTCTTTTTCATATTGATAAACATTATATATATAAAGTTATATTTGAACTTTAATATGATTTGTAGTTTTCATTTTAATTATTTTGTGTGAGATACTTTTTCGGCCAAAATGCCTATATGTGTGCCTTTGATGAAATTGGTCATGTCATTGAAAGGCCAATATTTTTTTTTTAGATCGATTACAAATATTTTTCTTTCTTATTTCAACCATTTATTGTATGTACTAATAAAATACAAGAATTTTGATGCAAAGCATCAAAGACGCCGCGAATGTCTTTGAAGCATGACTTAAAGGAAGCAGATGCAGTTCAGTACATTTAAATAACCTATGCAAGCAGACAGGATGTTAATATTTCGAACAAGAAGACCAAATGTCCATTTATTTCAAACAAGAAGGTCAAGATTTGCCTATACTGCTACCATAGCCTATATAAAAAGGTTACCAAGAGCAGAAAGGGTCAATATTGGCGTAGGGATTAAACGTTTTACATGCTACGATCTATGTGATATTCAGCATGTGAAGTTAAGTCGTGAAATGACAAGTTTAGTCCTGAAACAATTTGGTTTACGGTTTGCTTAACATTCACTGCAACTATAAAGTTTCTATTTTCTTTTTACCAATAAACTGTTTTGAATCCTCTAACTAGATCCATTAGATAAAAAAACATAGGTGCTTAACTATTAACATATATAAAGGTGTATCTAGTTATAAGTTAAGTGTGACACAAGCTTTGGAATGAGAGGTGGAAGTATATTTTCCTTCAAGTTTAGCAGACGTATAAACAAAAAATACGAAGTAATTAAAAAAAGAAAGATATGTATGATCAAGATTGAGTATTATGAAAGTTCACATGTATAGTCAACATATAGCAATAATTATTAAGTCTGTTTTGTTTGTTTGTAATTTCACTTTAATCCTTTTGAACATGCCAATAGAAAGCTGAAAAATAAACAAAAGAAAATGGTCAAGTCAGTTCCCCAAAAGCAAAGAGCGAAAACCAGTTGGTACGAATCGTTCATCTCGAACGAAACATGAAAACCAGGTTACGAATCCAATGAATTTTAGAAATTGGATGAAATCGTGAAAACAGCGAAGTATTCATAGCGGAAGGAAGCAGAGACAACTTAATTACTCTATGGGAACGGATGACACCTTGTCGTCTATTAGATAAGAATGACCAAAATCGCCAAGCGATGACATACTGCTTTTACAAATAATAGAACGGGTCACGTTACGGCCATGCGTATTGCATAGTTGGGTTAACGTTGTTTTAACAGGTTCTAGAATTATACTGTAATATGTAGTAATTAAAATGAATCATCATTGATGTTTTAAAGATTACCCATTTATTTAAAAATCTCAATATCGAAAATAGGCAAAAACATCGCCAGAAACTTTTTTCTGAGCTTTGATGAATCGGTTCGTAAACCAAACTATAAAAAAAAGCGTAGCCTAGGAAGCTAGGGGAAAGTTATTACTACCAATTACGTATGTTTAAAGTTTTTGTAATAACGGTAGAAGACATACGTATTTTGTATCTTGCTGTTTCTTAAATCATTTTATAAAATTTATTTATTCATAAAGGTTGTTTTTTTTCAAACATATAACAGAGTTTTTGTTAACAATAATAATGTTTGTTACACCCTTTCCGATTACATCAACCCATGGTACAACATTAAAACCTATCCCATACTGACGCCGCGCTTCCACGCGGCGTCAACAAGGATTAAAGAAATTCTATGATTGGGATTTTGTTTTTGTGAAAAAACTGTAGCATACGCCTTTAATCACGTTTTTATACAAACGGCTGCTCAAAATAGTTAGGTAAAGGGAAAACCCGACTCCTTAAAGATACCTGTGTATACATGTATTCATATAATTCAAACAATTCTTTCTAACATGGACATGCCATGTTTTACTAGTTTTTAAAGGTCAATTGAAACGCACTTTTTCAATTTGTATTTTATTGTGACCTTTACTTTTATAATAACAACTGCATAACAATTGTCACTCAATTATTTGAAATGTTGTATCTCTGAGGCACACTGGCATTGCGACTTGGGTTTCTTCTAGGAGCTACAATTGCGGGGCTCGAACTAGAAGTGTGAATGGGTTTTGAGGTAGGACTAGGCTCATGTACCACTGAAGGACCATCTCTAGAAACAGGTGAATGCTGAGGACTAGACCCATTTACTACTGGATTATCTATATGCTGATAGTCCAGTCAGAACATACTTGAACATCAAACTAATTGCAACAGAAATGTTTTATTAAATAAAATGAAGTTTATAGAATATATAACAACATATTCAAAATCTACAAAAATCTACGCAGCCATAACTGAAATAAATGACTTTGAAGAAATAAAAATATGTGCTTATTTTGGATACTCACCGTACTTTGATCTATATACCAAGCTCTTAACTGATTTTTAATAGATCACATGCATTTAAATTGCAAAATGAATCATTAACATAGATTTTTATTTTAAAGGATCTCCAAATCAATAACTTTTGTTTTAATAACATTAAAGCAGCGTTTTAATACTTCAAAGATAGCATAATGCCTTTTAGAAATGATAAAAATCAGAGGGGTAAGTATGACTTTCAACACTTTGATCCAAGCCTCTAGATAACCCAAGATGGATTAGTCTGCAAAACGAATTTCAACAGATAAACAAAAAACAATCAATGATATGAGGTAAGTGTTTATAATTGTTTCACATTAATTTCTGGAGTAAATATTAATATTCTTGTCAATGGTACATTGGATACTTGTAAAAGTATGGTATGTAGCTAAATGCAAATTGTCATGGGTTTTCGAGGGCTCTTAGACAATTTATAATATATGAGTATTCAATGGGTTTACATGAATACTGTTACATTTTTTACTGTTTAATTAAACATTAATGATACTTAATGTTTATCTGTTTAGTTTTATAATAGTTAATAGTTATAAGAATGTCTCTAAAACACATACATATGTATGATCATGTGCGAAGAACATTCATTGGAAAATTACTAATCTCAATATATATTTGTTTGTTTGTGTAGGTGTTTTACTCCACTTTCAACAATTATTCCTATATAATACTAAGCCCACAACCCAAGGAGGGAAAGCCATCACTACCATTTATAAAGTATTTTGTATGACTCGGCCGGGGATTGAACCGGCGACCTCCCGTATGTGCGGCATATCCTCTACCATTACACCACATATGTAACCTATTGTTGCGTAATCTGCCTTGCCAGGAAGAAACTTGAGAATAATGAATATGTTGTGTATCTATATGTGTGTCCATCTGTCTGTGTATTGGATAGAGCATTTACCCCTGGAGCGAAAGAATCGGGTTCGATTCTGAGTTAAGTCATGATTTGTAGATATATTCATATATATTAACATTCTATTTCATTTCAATGAAACACCATGACAAGACTGAAATACTGCACAAGGAGGTATAAACAAAGATAGATTATTTAACCCTGTCCCACATACAATAAATATGCAGCAGATAACTTTGAATACATCTAAGCTAAAATATGGAAAGTCTATCAATCAAAGTTAGATCATTGATTATATTTGAAAAAGCGTCTATATGAGGGAAAGGGTTAATGTTAAGAGAAATGTAGACTAATATTCTATTCAAATATGATCATTTAGTAAACTCAAATATTTAAAAAAATGTTTCATTGAGGTTTTAATTTTTTTCAGATGGAAAACGATACCTGTATTATTTGTATGGAAGCAAAAAAAGGATGCATTGGTGTAAATGAAGCCAGTACTGGGAGAGGAAACAGTTTGATTTCGTTTCCTGGACAATTTGTGCATGTAGAGTGTCGGAAACGGTACTGCAATATTGAATGTATTAAAGCTGACAAAAGTTCTCAGATCTTGTAGTGATTCCTTTAGCTTTAAAGACAAATGTTTGTTTTGTGGACAAACCGAAAAGATACACGGAAATAAGGGGAGTCATGATGTTTATGCAGTGCGAACATTAGATTTTCAAAAACATTATAGAACAATTGTGCATCAAACGTTCGGATGATTGGGCACATGGCTCTACATTTGCCGAAATATGTGATGTTTATACAGATCATGTGTCGAAGCAATACAAAAATCCTGTGATTGTTTTAGATTGGTATGTCTGGGCCGTCATAAAAGATATAGCACATATTAGACGTTCACATGGTATATTTTGCACAAATGTTCATTTTAAAGAAAGTACTCTGTTTAAAGGAAAGAAAGACAAATTCCTATAAAACCCAGAAAATAAACAACAATGTATTAACATGCTTGGAACCAGATTAAGTGTCAATTGTCGTGTGTTTCATGCCAGAGATGATGCAGATGTATTGATTGTCAAAACAACCATTGACAATGCAAAGAAAAGCAAAACTGTACTGGTAGGTGAAGACACTGATCTTTTGATATTACTCTGCTATTATATGCAAATTTAGAACACTTAGACATACTATTTAAATCCGGATCAAAGCAGCAGATCAGTAGTTGTTCAAGAATTTGGGACATAAAGAAAACAAAACTAGTTCTAGGACAAACAGTGTTTAAACTTCTGCCTTTTATTCATGCTTTCACAGGATGTGACTCCTCTTCTAAAATCCATGGAATTGGTAAAGGGATGGCCCTAAAACGGTTAATTACTGACAAACAGTTTCAGTTATATGCAGAGGTAATTCATAAAAGTAGTGATAAAACTGAAATACTAAGAGCTGGTGAAAACGCAATGATTGCTCTTTTAGGTGGTCATGAATCAGAAGGATTAGATTTACTGAGGTTTAGGAAGTTTGCAAGGAAAGTAACAATATGAGAAACATGTGTTCAAGTTCATTAAATTCCTCCAACATCAGCAGCAGCAAAATACCATTCTATGAGAGTGTATTACCAAGTCCAATGCTGGACAAATGACGACACTGACTTATTGCCTACTGAATGGGGTTGGTATGAACAAAAAACAATCAACTCTATCCATTTAAAACTGATTTAGCACCAGCACCAGAAAGCTTATTGAAAGTTATCAAATGCCACTGTAAAGAAAACTGTGACTAAAAAAAATCGGACTTGAGTGTTCAGTTGCCTGCGGTGAATGTCGTGGTATTCAATATACAAACGTTTCAATTATAGATGTACCTGAAGACATACTGGTGGATGAACATATGTAATGAATGATTAAGCAAACTGTGGATAAGTGTATTTTTTTTTTAGAAAGTGTTCATGTTTTTAACCTTTTACTGAATAGATGACTTTTGAAACCGCAGCTGCAAACGGCTTTTGACAAACAATAGGAATATAAGAAATTTTTCAGTGAGCAATTTGTCTTTTTCTAATATGTTTTTCAAATGTCCATTTTAGCCAAACATATGTTCTGTATGTTGACTATTTTCCTCA
This sequence comes from Serripes groenlandicus, assembly GCA_031761405.1. Classification (NCBI taxonomy): domain Eukaryota; kingdom Metazoa; phylum Mollusca; class Bivalvia; order Cardiida; family Cardiidae; genus Serripes; species Serripes groenlandicus. The sequence continues at coordinate 226,875,900 of JASEVX010000001.1, read as the reverse complement.
TTGTTTCCAAAGCCGAAACATCCTAGCAGGTAAACAGTCAATGCTGTCCATATATTTCCAGTCATTCCTACATTGTTGAATCTATCATTGTAGTTATATTAGAGACTAGTCTGTAAGTTCTTAACCCTTTCCCTCATATAGACGCTTTCTGACGTCTCTGCAGCAGACGTCTTTTTGAAAACATAGTGACAAAAGAAGAAATTGCACAATACTTGTCACTTTTTGTCATAGGTTATCCATTCAATTATGGAGATTTTCTATTTTTTGACAAAATATGTTCAAAGTTGTCTGCTGCAGAATTGTCGTATGAGGGAAAGGGTTAAAGTAATAAGTATATCTCCCTGTATCCTTAGTCTTGCACTATACTGTTTTTCCCCGATGTGCAGATTTAAATGCATTATCTTTGATAATAGTATGAAGCAAAATGTAATATTTTGAAATTTTGAAGAACTGTTTATATAGTGTTGAAAACTTTGTAGGTAAAGTGGAAATGGCTCCTTTTGTCAGCAATGTTTTCTTTGTTTTGTTTTTTAATACGGGAGTCAAAACATAGACATTTCGGAGAAATTTAAACCATCCTTGAATCGGTGTCACTAAACAGAGTCTGGTAGAGTCTGGTAGAGTCCGGTAGAGTCTGGTCGTCAAATATCCCATTTTAAAACTGTTTTGTTGTGTTTTTGTATTGAAATGAATGAATAAACGTGTTATTGTATCATAAAAATAAAAATAAAAAAGGTATTTGCCTATTTCAGATCATTTTCGAGTGAATATAGAAATATTATATGCGTGAACACGGACACTGGTAGAGTCTGGTCATTATTAAGCAATAAATACAAAGTGTTATACGATTTTTAAGTTATAAAAAGTTTAATTTGATTTATATGAGTCATATTATATATTTATTTCTTATATTATTTCAGCTGATAATCGGAAAAATAGTGGAAGATTGAGGATTTTTAACGATAACATTGTGTTTCGTAAATCAAAATGGCTGTCGTGAAATTTCTGTTTATAATGCGGCCCTATCGCACATCCTGAACGAGTAATACACTAAATTCTCTCTCTATTATGCGTCAACTAATTGATTAGGTGTGATCAACAGATTAGTGTTATAATTATATTATAACAATACCAAGATATTAAATGTATGAAAACTACTAGGTTGGAATAATTTTATGTTTGATATGTCATTAACGTTAATTAAACCAAAAACTTAGAGAGCTATATATACTTACTTAAAAGTAATTCATATGAAATTAAAGAGACTGTGTAGATACTACATTCCGCAAAAAGTAGAATCAAACTAAACCATATTTGCATTCTTTTTTTTTAAATATGCAAAAATATTTTAACTTGAAAAATAATTATATATCCTGATATAGTTCATAAAATGCATTTTGCGAAATATTGTATCCAGGTCACACCACGTGGGGGAACTCTCTCATGGCCTAAAATTTGATGTTTGGATCTATATTATATAATTTTTGGGAATTTATTCTATGTTTTCCATTTTAGGTTACCAAAATAGAGCCGTAAAAGTCCCTACACAGAGCTGCATTTTTTGGATTTGTTATTTTATGATTTTGGTTCTATGTACATTCATTTGATAGAGATTCAAAGCATGGCCGAGCAGCAGCACCCAGCTACCGGCCGTGTCTGCACCACTGTTGAGCGTGCTAGCTTAGGGTGCTCACAGCGCTTGTTTAGCATGCAGACATTGCCGACATGTGAATCCGGGGCCAACATTACCCGCGAAACCTATAAGTCAATATAGAGCCCTTCCCCTGCCAGCTCGCTATTAAATCGAGTAATACGCAAAGGACAAACCAGGAATTCTCCCTTAACACATTTGTCTCAACCCGAATCTCTAACAGATGTATGCCGGTTTATTTTGTATCCTCAAGATTAAGGTGTGTTTGATTCAATTCGTTTCTAATTGGTGACGTGATCTCATTTTTGGTTAACAAAAAAGACCCTACACAGAGCTCCATTTTTATTCATTGTTTTTGGTTTATATTTTTCGCTTCTTTATGTCTGCTTCCTGGAGACATAACCAGTACTCAAATTTAAACCTTGTCCTAGCGTTAACATTCTAGACAGATATAGAGGAATTTTTGTTGAGAATGTCTAATGTACAACTGACATACAGGTATTAGCGAATGCTTGATAAAAAATATATTGTTGTTGGTGTGCAGCTAAAATATGCGGTCCTTTTTACATGAATGTGGTTTTTTTTTATTTTCAATTTTGTATGTTTTGCAATTTTTCAGGCGTTTGCGCGTACCGAGTTTTCGTGCAATTCTCGTAATGGATGGTAATGTTAGTTGCTTATTTGTTGATGTGATGTTTGAAATGTGATGCGACTTAAAGTTCAATAATTTCATAAATCGCCTTGATCTCTGGCCAGGACTTTACTGTGTCCATGTAGCATGAGAAACATGTAGCACCGACGCTTTTGTCGTCAAACAATATTTACCCAATTCGTGCAATGCGCCTCTCACATTTAGAGTTTGACACTGTTCAAGTTATTGTAACTTTTCTATCATGTCGGGCAATTTCTGGACTACCCAGTTTGTCGTCCTTTTGATAACATGGTTGTATGACTCATTTGCATTATTAAACCATTGTTGTGGTAGCCAGGGATGTTTGAGTTTGGGGAGAAACATATGCTTCTCCAAATTGGTAAGTATCCGTTCTAAATATGTCAAATTTGGATGTGTATTGGATACTTCTTAGTTCATTTCTGTGAATGAGGTTGCAGTTTCAGCACTTAAGATACCATTAGGACCGAAGAGTTTACAAATATGCGGTTAACCTCAGGTTAAGGAAGACACTTATTGAGTTGATTTACCGCATTATTCTTCAAATGTTTCGCGCAAAGGACTCTTGTAGTTTGTGGGAAACATATGTCAATGGCTTTACAAGTCGAAAACTCTTCGTCGGAACAAAGAATTAATTTACTCTGATCGATGTAACTCAATTTATCCTGCAATTTCATATGAATTACTTTTAAGTAAGTATATAGTTCTCTAAGCATTTGATTTAATTAATGTTAATGACATATAAAACATAAAATTATTCCAATCAAGTAGTTTTCATACATTTAAAATATTGGTAATTATAAAAAACACTAATCTGTTGATCACACCTAATCAATTAGTTGGCCCATAATAGAGAGAGAATTTTGTGTATTACTCGTTCAAGATGTACGATAGGGCCGCATTATAAACAGAAATTTCACGTCAGCCATTTTGATTTACGAAACACAATGTTATCGTTAAAAATTCTCAATCTTTCACTATTTTCCCGATTATCAGCTGAAATAATATAAGAAATAAATATATAATATGACACATACAAATCAAATTAAACTTTTTATAACTTAAAAATCGTATAAAACTTTGTATTTATTGCTTAATAATGACCAGACTCTACCAGTGTCCGTGTTCACGCATATAATATTTCTATATTCACTCGAAAAAAAAATAGGCAAATACCTTTTTTATTTTTATTTATATGATACAATAGCACTTTATTTTATTCATTTCAATACAGAAACACAACAAAACAGTTATATAATGGGATATTTGACGACCAGACTCTACCAGACTCTACCGGACTCTACCAGACTCTGTTTAGTGATACCCTCCTTGAATAGCTATTGAGTATGCAAAATTATTAAAATCCGGGACAAAATGTGAAACAGTGTTGAAAAGGTATGCTTTGTAAGAGCAAAGTCCTCTTTTTCTACAATGTTTTTAATATTTTTCTTCAGGTGTGCATTAGTCAGCCTGTTTGTTGCTGTTTGTTTGTTTTGCACAAGCCTTTGCTCAAATTGATTGATTGCTTCTATATCTAAGTTACGTTATGGCCACGTTTAGTGTTTTGTGTATGCCTGCTTGCACAAGTGGGTGGGGTAAGATATACCTCAAAGTATGCTCACAAATGTCTATAAATTGATATAAAGTTAGTAAAATCATTTTTTATAAGTTCATGTTATATTCAGATTACATGTGTGTTAGATATATGTAAAAACTAAGGTACAATGTCCACTTAAATGTGTTCCTTGCATAGATACTTAGAAACATTATGTTGAAAACAGTTGGTGTTTTCTACCTTTTGGGTTATCATATAAACAAGGGAAATATACCAATTTCCCCTCTGTAGATTTTTGTAGATTTTTTACCAGTGATAGTATAGGTATTAAACTATCAAAAAACAATAATATCATTTCTGTTGCAATTAGTTTGATGTTGAGCCCATTTTTCCCACTTACTGACTGGACTATGAGGACTAGACCAATTTACTACTGGATTATCTCTATCTCCCTTGCAGTCTGATTCAGTATCTTCCTCAGCTTCAAACGATGGTTCAACATTAACCGGCCTGAAAAAGGAAGAATTGCGGGTAGCGCAATGACCATTGCGCTCAACTGTGACCATACTACCATGTTTTTGCACAACTGTGTAAGGGTCAGGGTTGAACATTGGAGTAAGCTTTTTCCCCTTACGTTGTTTAAGCAGAGCATGAGAACCTGGGGAAAGAAAGGATGCCAAAACATGCCTCTTTTTATCAGCATACTCTTTCATTTTGCTTTTACTTGATGCATCAGTCTGACGTATGCGAGCTGAGACAGGGATTGACTCCGTCTTGGGAATGTGAGGAATCCCTATGCTCATCTTTCTGCCAGTAAGAGCTTCAAATGGAGACACCTGAGTGGAACTATGTGGAGTGGCTCGATAGTGCATGAGGAAACTATCAAGCTCAGCTTTCCAGTCACGATTTCCTGCGACAGAAGCTCGGACAAACTTGTTGAGTGTCCCCATGAATCTTTCAACACCACCATTAGCTTCTGGCCATAAAGGAGTAATTCTTCTGTGCGTAAAACCACAGACTTTGGCAAAGTCTGAAAACTCATGTCCTTGGAAAGGGGGCCCATTATCTGTTTTCACAACAGTTGGGAATCCTTGTCGAGCAAAGATCGAACTGATTTTGGGACAAACAACCTTTGCAGAGGTAGAAGAAACAATTTCGACCTCTGGAAACCGACTATGTTCATCAAGTACCACTAAAGCATACTGACCGGATGGCAACGGTCCAGCAAAATCTATGGCAATCTCAGACCAAGGCTCAATGGGCAATAGGGTCGGGCAAACTGGTTCACGCTTTGTGGATCCAGGATAAAATGCTTGGCATGGAATGCATGCTTTGACAGTTTCCTCAACCATTTTGTAAATATCAGGAAACCAAACCTTTTCCCTTATAAGCTGTTTAGTCTTGACAATACCTTGATGAGTATTGTGAGCAATGTCAATGACTCTTTTATGCAGAGAAGAGGGAATGACCAACCTATAATCTCTGAGTACAACACCATTATAGACTGCAAACTCATCCTTGAAACGAGAGTAAAGCGACAGATCAGGATCATCCAACCATCTGCCTGTCTGAACAGCGATCATCACCTTTTGAAGTGTTTGATCTGCTACTGTTGCTCTTTGAACCTCATCAAACGACTTTGCCTTTGGGACGGCATGCTGACTTATGAAAGCAACAATTGCTTCGGCAGCATTGTCTCTCTTAGGCTGTTCGTAAGGGTGTCTGCTCATGAAGTCTGCTGGGTTAAGATCATCCTTACCTGGCCTATATTCTAGAGTGAACTGGTACGGCATGAGACGAAGACGCCAACGTTCCATGCGTATGGAAGCAGGTCTCTGGCTATTGACAATACCAAGTTGGGGTTTGTGATCAGTAACTGCTTTGAACTCAGAGGCAAATAGATACAAGTGGAAGTGTTCAACTCCATACACAACAGCTAACATCTCTCGGTCCGTTTGAGAGTATCGCTGTTCGACGTCCGTAAGAGCTCGACTAGCATAGCAAACAACTTTACCCTCCTGAGATAGAATGGCTGCAATACCGACTAGGGACGCATCTACTATGACCTCTGTTGATTTATTCGGATCAAAATATACCATCACTTGTGCACTGGACAGAGCTTTTTTTAGATTTTCAAAAGAGGTTTGTTCATTTAGAGACCAAGACCAGGGAGCGTCTTTCTGAGTCAGACGACGGAGAGGTTCTGTAAGGGTAGCATAGTGAGGTATGTATCTGGAAACATACTAAGTCATATCAAGAAATGACCTTACTTCAGCATGGTTCTTTGGAGCAGCTTTCCCAACAATAGCCTTGATCTTCTCTGGATCAGCTGACACACCCAGATTACTAAAAACATGACCAAAGAAGATGATTTTGTTTGCAGAGAAGACACATTTGTCTTTGTTTAGCTTAGCACCAATGCTACGAAGCCTCTCTAATGTCATTCTTAGTGCACGATCATGATCAGATTAATCTTTGCCATGAATGATGATGTCATCAGATTTCTTGCACCTTGAATGTCTGCTAGCAAGTCAGCTATAACTTTTTGAAAGATTTCTGATGCAGCATTAACCCCAAATAACAGCCGCTTGTACCGTCTGAGACCTACACGAGTGCTGAAAGTGGTAATGTACCGACTGGATTCATCAAGTTCAAGCTGATGGTATGCATTAGACAAGTCAAGTTTACTGAAAACTGTGGAAGAGTTCAGATCTGCCATAAGCTCATCAGCATTAGGCATGGGGTGCTTTTCCCTACTTATGGCCTTGTTTGCCATCCTCATATCAATACAGACTCTTACCCCAGAGGTTTTCTTGGGAACAACTACAACTGGACTGACCCAAGGTGTAGGGCCACTAACTGGTTCTATAACATTAAGGTCTTCGAGACGTTTGATCTCTGTCTCGACATTTTTTCTAACATGGAAGGGAATACGCCTATGGCGCTGTGAAATGGGCGGGACATTTTAGTCTATATGCAATTTCACCTTAACACCCTTTAGTTTGCCCATCTTGCCGTCAAACAGGGATTGAAACTGCTCTGGAATAGAACTAGCTAGAGTGGTAAATGCAAAATGGACCATGTGTAGAGCCTGTGCAGTTGTAGCCCCTAAAAGACAGCGAGAATACTTACTATTTGCACTTTCCACTACATAAAAGTTTGCACCTATTTCATTGCTTTGTACCTAACCTGATATTGAAAGTAACCCTTAACTTTTAAAGGATCTGAGGAACCATATGCATATATGAGTGGGGATGGATTTCGAAGTTTTGGTCTACTTGACATTTGCTCAAAAACCATTTCACTGATAATGTTCACACTTGCCCCTGTGTCAATAAGAAATGCAATGTCACTATTTAGTACTTTAGCACAAACTGAAGGAACATTTGAATTTTTTTTGATGAACATTAAATACAGATTCTTCACTAGAACTGTCATATTTAGTGTCAGTTTTCTTTCTACTTTCAGCATCTGCTTGCGCAAAGTTAACCTGCTTAGGATATTGTTTCTTTCTACAAACTGATTTTTCTTTTTGCAATATCTACACTCTTTCCCATAAGCAGTACATGTTTTATGGGAAAAGTCGCCACCACAGTTTCTGCATTGTTTGTGTTCATTTTGTGATCGTTGTCTAGCACCACGCGTTGAGGCACGTCCTCTCCCCCTCGGCTGGCTATACGGTTGATTTGGCCTTGCGTTGATAGCGTCTACGTCTGGCTTCCCCATAAACGCTGCATTCACATGACTGGTACCACTTTCGATTACTGATGCCCTTGATTCGGAGAGTTCTAAGGCTCTGGCTTCATCAAGCACCTTATCTAGCGTGTAATTGTCTCTCAGAGCCCGCCGTCTAATCCTGGACGATGTACATCCTTGTACAACCTGAGATAAAATATCTCTATCAGCATCATGAAAATCACATGTACTGGCTAAAATTCTTAGTCTTGTGTGATATCCATCAATTGGTTCACCAGTATTTTTATTTGCCTGTCTAAACTTGAACACTTCGTACGTTGTGTTTTTCTTTGGTGTAAAGTAGTTGGTGAGAGATTGTTTCAGAACAGAGTACTCGTTAGACACCTGATTTTCCCCGACGGTTAAGGTTGCGCCTATACCCTTCTTCTCATCAGAGAAACTGTCGAATATATCGTATGTCTCATCGCCAACGTAGTGTAGCAACAGTGCCTTTTTTCTCAGATCACTATCAATGTCAAGCGCACAAATCATCATTTCAAATTTGTCGATCCACTTTTTCCACCTTGTTCCCGCCGATTGTTCATCTTGGTCAACCTCGAAAGCCGGAAAAGAAGGTAACTGCATTGCCATTGCGTTGTTCTAAATCCTCGTCGCCAGATGTTATGTTCTTTGGGTTTAATAAACAGACACAGCTCGTGTGTATGATGTTTTATCGTTTTATTCAATGAACTAAACCGCATGCCAATACAAACTACCACTTCCTGTATATCGTAAGAATAACACAAAACATAATATGAACATTACAACTCAATTATTTGAAATGATGTTGTTATCATGGATTTTGTGTTGGCGCACCTGTATCGGTAACTAAAAAGATCTAGAGAATGTGTGTATCGTGATTAAACCGGAAGTGACGTCAGTTGAAGTTTTACAGAAATGGTGGAATATTAGAGTTCAGAGGATTGTTTTCGTTGTGTTAATAATTTGTATCTATTTCTCGTGAACGCTGAATTGACACGACACAATGCCGGTTCGGTGCTTTGCTCCAGGCTGTAGTTACTCGTTCGTATCAGGCCTTTCCTTGTTTACATTCCCAGGAGACACCGATTTAAACTTGAAATGGAGGGTGAACATGAACCGTGGATTTTGTTTTGAGCCAGCGACATTTGTTTTGGAAATCTACTAAGTATTTATGATATGTCAGGAACGTTTTAGTGAAGATTGTTTTGTAATAAGTCCCAGGCTAGCTGCCGATCTTAGGTTCAAACCCGGAAGATTTCAATTAATGAAGAACGAAGTGCCAACGATATTTAGGACTACCATTTTGAAGGAACAGAAAATCCGTGGTGCTTTTGGGAAAAAAAGCGACAACTGGTAAGGAAAGGTTTTTCAATATTTAACAATCGTAGATAATATTTAATTATTATTAATTCTTCTGTGTTTGATGTTTTATGAGTATGCCCCGGTTTTTTTTTTAAATATTGTGATACACTCAAAAAGTTATATTTTCCCCATAATAACTGCATTATGTTTATAATAGCCCAATTTTCAATTTGTTATATAGTGTGTCAACTATGAATATGCAGAGACATATATATTTATATGCCTCTGGAATATGTTATGAATGGTTTTTACTGAATAATTATTGTATGTTCAATTATTGTTGGAACATTATGAAAAAAGTAAAATTTACAAAATGTTTATGTAAACAAAAGGCAGACACAATTTATGTTTGCTTTTAAGCAAATATAAACATTGACATTCAAAATGTTATTGAATTAAGTTGTTATTGGTATAGGGTCTTATTTTTCTTGTAGTAAATGATATTTCACTCTATTTTTAAAAGTTTTATTGTTGCTGATATTGCGAATTTCCAATGGTAATTCATTCCGAACAAGCATTCCATAGAAGATAAATGTATTTTTGCCGTAGTTTGTGCGAGGTATATAGGGTAGAGTAAGATCATTGTGTGTTTGTGATCTCGGAGAATACGATTTTTTTTTTGATATTGTTATTACATCAATCATATAGGATAGCGTCATGTTGTTAATTGTTTTATGAACGAGAACCGCAGCATGGTAACGACATCTTTTGTCAAAATTAAGACAACCCATTGATTGTAGAATACACTCCGAAGTTGATCCTTTGGCTTCGTTTAGCACCAATTTTGCGGCTCGCTGTTGAAGCTTATTAAATTTAATGCGTTTTCCTTTGACCAGTACCCCAAATATGATAACAATAATCAATCAGTGGTACAATGTAGGCATTGTAGAACATCGTTTTCATGTCAAAAGAGATGAAGTAAGAAATTCATTAATGTAATGAAATTTTGGTATTAATCTTTTTCTGACTTTCGTCACTTGAGTGTTGCATGAGATTATTTGGTCAATATAAATCCCTAATATTTCTTTTTTCGATTACATTGTTTAAAGCTTCTTTATCTATTGTTAATTTAAGTTTACTTAAAGATTTTATTTTATTGGCTGTTCCAATTATCATAAGTTTCGTTTTCGAAGGATTGATCGCCATGTTGTTAACATGTCGCTTGAAGTTGTTGTGGTACGGCTCATATTATGTATAATCTGACTGTAGAACACTGATGGTAAATAAAATACCAATCCCGCCTGGGTGCTGTAGTGAATAGAACGTCCGCCTCCAGAGCGGGTTCGATCTCCGATCGGGTTATGGGGATGGTTTTGTACGCATCGAGAGCGGGAGACCAGGATTCACTCTCCGATCCGGGTTGTAATTTTCGTTATTGGGTAATAAAACTCGGGTTTTATGATTTCGATATTTTTTAATCAATTTATCGAACACCTTTTTGGTAAAACGTATTAAATTATATTAAATGGTTATCTGATTATTTATAAAAAGAAGTTCTATTTTTTCCAAAATGTTATCATTGTCGCCTGCTTTAGATTTGTCGTATGTGGGAAAGGGTTAAAGCCAACATTTTCAATATCAATGATAAAATGACTATCAAATATTTGTTTACTTCACTTTGAAATAGGCCGAATAACGTATCCGGTAAAATTGCATCGAATCTACGTCTACATCTTAAACAAATTTTTACTCGAAAATCTTTAAATTTCAATATTGCCCGACATCGTAAACAGAAAAGAAATTGTTAATGAATAATGCAACTATCATTCGGAACACTTCGGCTGTTTAAGGTACCCTAAATCTAACATGTAAACAACTAATGCGTATGAAAAAAACGATAATGTGATTGTCACAGTATGCTTTATTACCTCTGTGTATTAAACACCGATAATTTAACACATTGCGAATCCAAGTCGTGTGTTGATTGACCGTTTAACACAATAAGATTACAGTTAATCTCGACCAATTAGTGTGGCCGCTGGCCGCGTTTCAAAGGGGACCGCTGATCAAGGCAGAATATAGAATATAATTAATAATAATAACAAGAGAAAGTTGATGCAAGGCATCAATGTCGCCGGAAAAGACTGCATTGATTTATTTATGTATTCTTGACTTTCCTTAGTCTATTCAAACATTAGGAACGTTGTAATGAAAACATTTGGTTATAAATTTTATATACATACCTATACATTAGGGTATCTATAAAAAATTAACGAAATGTGTACACATTTATCTGGCTTAAATTTAATTTTGCTGTTGTTACTTATTTAAATAATAGTATTCATTCATATAATTTCAATGTTTGTCAATCTTATTCGAATCACAAGGTAAATATCCTGGTATTGCTTTAAAGGGAGGTAATTTGAAGAAAACAAAAGTCTTCAAAAGGAGAAATATATCAGCATTACCGTCTACAGTTTAAATTGTTCTATTGTTTGTGGATTTAAAAATGTTCTTTTTTTCTTATTTCTACATGTACAACGAAATATTGCGGCTTCTCTTTGACGCTTTGCGTCAAACATTCGTCTTGTACTTGTCTAAAATAAAATAATATCACTCGCTTTTTCATATCGAAATGCGCATGCGCGAAAATCGATGTTAAAGGTCACGAAACTACACAACAGAATAGGGTCTATATTTAGCTTAGAAACAGTTCCTACTTTAGATATTCATGAATTAACATTATTAAATGAATTCTACACAAATCAAGACATCTCTTTGAACATGAAAACAACATTTAGTAAGTTAAAATTGCTATTAAAAGGAGAATCCGAAATTGACCTCAATGATGACACATAAGAGTCTGCATTAGGGGGTGTTGGTTCACGTCTTGAAGGGACCACTTTTGTCTTCGTAAATAAGACAAAAAACTTAAATGCGAGTGAAATAAAAAAAACTGCAAACATTAAAAAATCGGAATATTTATTTCATTTTAGATGTGTCATTTATTAGTGTTCGTAAACAACCACAATTGTAATATGTTCAAATCATCTAGATTTGTTTCTTTCTAATAATAAGCCGCCCTCCCATGTGATTTCCGAAAAGCTATTAAAAATAGAAGTCGCGGGCTTCTGCCCGGCGACTAATAATAATAATAACGACTTTATTTTATGAGGCTATACATTTGGGTTGTCCCAATCTTCCATGCGGGCCTCAGAGTTAGCAATACATTATATACACAACGTGATACATATAAACAGTTCAAAATAAAAGCAAATACAAATGAAACCAAGAGTTCATTTACACGCAGTTCACGGTCCTGGGGTGTTGGCAAAACAGCTATACAAGAAAAAGAAGAGTATGTTCATTTAGGCATACTCTGTAACAAGTACTTTAGTTCTTCCGTTATAGTAAAACATGTTGATAGAAAATTAAGGGGTACATTTTTCGGATTAATCAAAGAGGGATTACACAGGAATGGGTTGAATCCTCTGACTAGTTTTGAAATATATAATTCAATTGTTATCCAAAGAGCCCTTTTTGGTTGTGAATTGTTACAATCGCTCTCTGATCGAGACAGTCTAACATTGGAAAGGTCACATAGGCTTTGCTTGAAACAAGTCCCGGGACTTCACATTAGATCGAGAACAAATATTGTCCTCGGTCTTTTAGGAGCATTCCCTATTGAAGCCGAAATTGATAAGAGAAAACTGACTTTCTAAGTCAATTGTGTCGTTTAGAATGAGACTGTGCGACAAAATCTATATTTTTATTACGTGTGTGTTCATATCAGTATGACTTTACTCAACTAGGGTTTATAGCTGACGTTGTCAAACTGTTACATAAATATGACTTAATACATGTTTTGCAAAACTTTATTACCCATGGCAGCTTCCCGAGCAAACATATTTGGAAAAAATGTTTAAAGGAATACGCTCGGCTGAAAAAAACTCGCTTTGAATTGAAAAATATTGACTTAATGAACATTTATTTACTATGCATTTCATTAACATACAACTAATAATGAAGATATTTCTATTTAAAGATGACTATTTGTGCTGATCGGTGCGCAGCATGAGCGCGGCCATTGTTTACATATCGCAATGTCTCGAGACTTTCTGAAAAGAATCGTGACGTCATTTACCCACTATGTCCCAAACAAAACATACAAGTAGAGTTAGCTAATGAAAGACTGCGGTACTATGAAGGGAATACAAAATATACTTTTTCGTAAGAAAATTAACCCCGGAAGTTTACACCTAAACTCCAATTATTCAAAATGAAATTCCAAGCAGGACATTATATTATTACTAGCTCTATATAAAGTTGTATAGTAAATAGTATCCAACCATAATAGGTGGATAGAAAACACGAACTTGACTCGTGTAATATGTATCAGCTAATTAAATATATGTGTGTTAACATTTATTTATACAATAATTTCATTCGTTTATATATTTGACAGTTGTTTGTTATGATTTCAAAGCTCGTTAGACATAATAAACCGTCGTTTTTGTAGAAACAATCAAATTTCCGGTAGTGGTCGGACGCTACTGTAATAGGATCTGTCGGCGAGTCTTTTGAGCAGACATAATTCGATACCTTCCCTACATACTCTGAAGTTGACGGTATAGAGATTTTCCATAGTATTCATCTGCTGCAGATTTGGTGTATGTTGAAAAGGGAGAATTGAAATTGTTAATTTTGACAAAATTTCCAAAAGGATTTTTGTTGTAAAACTTTTATATTATATATTGAAGAAATTTTACCAAACCTGCTTAAATATCCCTTTTAATTCCAAATGAAATCGTCCAATTTCTAAAATCGTTACTTGTTTTTAGTTGAATGTATTTTACCACAATTCATTACCTCCAAATACAAGACACGGGAAAGTTTATGAAGAATGAGTACAGCATAGCTTTGGGGGTTTTACACAAATGAGCCACGTCACACACAAATCGCAATTCGGAGGTCATATTGTGAATTGCAAATAAGATCAAATTGCATATTTGTATGGTCGGTTTTTCGTCAGGATGCGTCTGCAGAGGCTTACTGTACCGCTCAAAAGCAAATACATGTATAAATAAAGTTGTAAACGTTCTGACAAAAGGCGTAATTCACAGATTAATCGAAAATTTAAAACATTGTACCGTTCTTTATTGAAAACCAATTAAAGGTCATAAAACCAATCATATTTCCGGTAGCAATCAGACACTACTTATGATCTACCAACAAAGCACCGCCGAGGCTTTGATGCGCTGATCAGAAGCAGCAGCCGACTAGGGGTAATAAACAGCAAGTCAACTAATTAGTGATTGACGCCTTTTGACACGTTGTTTCCTTCTTAATTTATATATGATGCCATACAAGTTGTACTGTTGTAATAAAGACATTATACACATGGGAAGGCCGCCGAGACATGATTGAAAATTGTTGAAATAGTGTCAAAATCTAATCAACGATAACAGTTTTGTACACAGTTTTGTGAATAACACTGTAAGTTTCTTGGGAAGATTCATGAACAAAAAGATACCACACAAATATGCAATTTGATCTAATTATGAAATTAACACTGAAACTATCCAAATGCGGAATTTGTGATGACGCGGTTCATTTGAGTAAAATCATCACGCGCTATGACGTTAGCATTTCCCATAATTCGGTGTTTAAATCTGTGTGTGTGACCTTTTGTGTTTCTGAAATTGGACGAGTTTATTTGGATTATAAGGGATTTGTAGGTTTGTGAGAAATTATTTTACAATTCATTCTTTAACACACAAATAAATCTTTTGAAAGTTTGGTCAAATATAAAGAAATGAATTTACCCTTTTATTGAACACGTCGATCATTTTCTTGTTGTCTATTTTTCTTGTTCTAATGTCTTTTACACATGCCAAGGTCGTGTTTTTGTTTACTTTCCATCGCCTTTTTTTACCTGATAAATTAAATTAACGGCAATTATGTTCTCAAACATCTCTATTATCTTATTAAAAAAATTAACGGCAATTACGTTCTCAAACTTCTCAAATTATCTAATTACGGAAGTTAAAATAAACATTCAAAGCAAACTGTAATCAATTATAACACGGATAAATTTACCGCCCGCCCCACTATGATGAATTAATAATCTAAAACAAACATACATGTATACAATATTTACACCATTAAACTTCAAAAAGTGGGCCTTTCTCATAATCGGCCTTTTTGTACCAGACATTTTGGGAAATTGGCCTTTCTTTCTGGACCTATAATCGGTGTTTTTGGACTGGCCTTTTACGCATTCGGCCATTTTTGACCTATACCTAAGATAAGATAGCGATCTGAAAATTTAGTAATCTATACGGTGCTAATCGGAAGTGGGTAACTGACGTCACAGGAAGTTGATTATAAGCAAAGATGGCGGCGCCCATAGGCGATCGATACCGACGTGAAAACACAAACTTTAAAAGCATATATCTTGGTAGTGCAAGCATGTAAAAAAAAAGTAATTACATCACAATGATACATTACTGTAGTGCTATTTAGTCATATAGTGTAAATTTCAGCCGATCGTATCCCTTTAAGTACAAAGATAACTCATTACTTCACTAATGAATGGACCGAGAGAACATCTTCTCAAGAGTTTGTACTATACAGACAAATTCAACAGCAGTTCTCGATTAGCCCAGCATTGTCTTATGCAAAACATGATCCAAGTTTGCTACGGGCTAGTTTTTCTATCGCTCAATTATTTGCGTATTCGTCACTTCCAGATTTTACTCGTATGCTCGCGGTGTGATTGTAGCGATATGAGAACTAGTCTGACGGAGCATATCTTGACTACGTGTAACTGTAAAAGTGTTCGTGAATGTACTATCTTATTTAATCAGAAAACAGATTACAAGTTTGGGAGCACAGTTTTTATTTAGCTTTATTAGTATCACTGA
The DNA here is from genome assembly GCA_031761405.1 of Serripes groenlandicus. NCBI lineage: Eukaryota > Metazoa > Mollusca > Bivalvia > Cardiida > Cardiidae > Serripes > Serripes groenlandicus. Next base: position 226,860,079 of record JASEVX010000001.1, on the reverse strand, counting down.
ATAGTTATGAATATGTTTGTGCTCTATTCGGTTTGAATCCGATTGAAAATAATGCACTTCACTACGATTATGTTATATTTCAAGCATTTCGCACTGTTTCTGGATTCCATTTGGATTTCGTATAAACATGCTGAGAACTCGTTGGTATATAGGCAATTGTATGTAATATATTATAATTAGTCGTAACACATTTGGATATGACTGAGTACCTTTGTCTGGGTATGTTTTCATGCATTTACCTTTGAATGCTGTATTATGTTCACTGTATCATAGATGTATATATGTTACGGGAGTATATGCATAGGTACATGTACTTTTCATGTAAGTCTTCCTCATTGAGTGCTTTTCCTTTCGTTTCGGACAAGTGCTCTATTAGGGGAAACGTACATGTTTATCATTATCTTAAATCTGCCGTGCCTTTACATATACTCCTCTCTCTCTCTGTTCTTCTATATCTATCTCTCGTAGTTTATAACGAGTAATGTATGTTTTGTAATGTTTGTATATCAATCTGTATAATTTTCTAAATTGGAGGAAATAAAGAATATATATATAGTTATAATTTGAAGGGAATATCATTCCAAAATTTTGGTCCTGAATAGGTAAAGGATTTTCTGAAGAATTCTAGTTTTGGTTTTGGTATCTGTAACAACTTGTTATCAAAGGATTCTTAGACCTTTATTTTGGGAGTATTTTGAAATTTGAACATTTAATCAAACAGATTTTGACTGCAGGAGCCCCATATTGTGCAACAATGGTCAATGTGATGAAGTATGTAGGCATTAAAGAAAAGTTTCCTTAAATGTATTAAGAAACCTTTTAATTCTTAGAAGTAGGTATAGTAACGAATTACATTTCTTTAGCGTGTGCTCAACATGATGTTTACAGTTAAGTTGAGGGTCTATATGTACACCAAGATGTTTTGTTATGTGTCAATATCGAGATAAAAATCACGTCGAATTCTCCTTTTAATAGCAAGTCGAGCGTGATTAATATAAGCTTAAAGCTTGTTTCGCAATCGATGTAAAACAAATAAGTTTAAACTAATAGCAATTTTAACTTACTGTATGTTATTTTCATGTTCAACGAGATGTCTTGATTTGTGTATAATTCATTTAATAATATTAATCCATGTATATCTAAAATAGGAACTTTTTCTAAGCTAAATATAGTGACCTTTAACATTCTTTTACGCGCATGCGCATTTCGATATGAAGAAGCGAGTGGTCAAGATATTATTTTATTTTAGATAAGTATCAATATTTTGTGAAAATATGTCTCAAATATATGCCTGTTTATCGGTCGTGACCGTCAAAACACTTTTTCCTTAGTTCGTGACCTAGTTTCATATTGCCAAAATATAAAGGGAAGTTACCGAATGTAAAAGGTAAACTTTAGACAAAAAATGTCGCTCGAAAAATTGATTTTTTATACGTTACGAAACGAGTGCATGGGTCGAATGTAGGAGAAAGAAAGATAATATAGAAATGCTTTTTCTCTCTCGAATGCAGTGGAAGAAAGCATACACTAATGCTTTGCCTGATTGTTTATTCACTTTCTTCGATGTCACAACGACTCGATCTTGACACGAGATCAACATTTCGAAAGAATGCTCAAACACCTAATATTACAGATAGATAGCTAATATTACACACTTAAAGGATTAAATATATGTGATATTAAATGTTTATTTGGGTTGAAACAAATAAAGAAAAGAACAAACTCTGATAAAATAAGAACATATAGAAATAAAGAAAATCTGGTTTGTCGCACCCAATTAATTTCATACTTGCCACCTTTTAAATAGTAATGGGACTCGCAACTGGCATTTCTCCTGCGCCATACATATATTGTATGCATCAATGATTTAAATAAACAATTTAGCTGATATGTTGTTTCAAGTGTAGTCTACTTTTTAAACATATGAGGATAAGTTTTAACATCTGTGAAATACTTATTATAATTATTATTAAAAAGGAAGAAGTTCATGTCTTCAGCAATTTAACCGTTTTCTTAATGTTTTAAACGTTTAAAGGTTTTTATTGTTGCTTCAGACATGGAAAAGGTTAACTAGCTTTTTATTGCATGTAGATATAAATCCCAAACTGCATTTGTTGTGGTTTTATTGACAAATACAAAAAATCCAAAAATCCTGACCAAAAGAAATCCTGAAAATTGTATGCGGAATTTTAAATATCATAGAATTAGTCCTTAATGAAAACATTATGTGTATGTTTAGACTAATGAAAGTCAAGAATACATGTGTGTTAAAACATAAATCAATGCAGTTTTTTCCGGCGACTTGTTTATTCACGCAGCATGCCGCACGCATCATGACGTTCGATTATAACCGACTACATTACAACCAACGCTAGATCAATACCGATTTTCTATCTCGTTTATGTATACGGGTTATCCCCCCTGTTGATACCTAGCGATTTTGTAGGCGACAATTTGATTAGCTGATGCAAAGGTCAATCTGAAACGACCATCATAAGAGAACTATAAGAGTGTTTTCTATTTTAACGATGCTTAGGTTTGGTTTCAATGAGATATGTATTTGTGTTTGTGTAGCATGGAATACCAACAAGGTTTATAATACAAGTGATCTAAAGTATTACGAAATGCCGGTGTGATAGAAAATCACGTGGTACCTAACTAAATACCGTTTCGTTTTAAAGTGAATTCATACAAGCTCCCTACTTGACCATTTTACTATTTAACTTACTATTGTTATTTTCACGCTAAAACAAATTCAACTATTAAGTCAAAGTCATATGGTAAACAGAAATACTGGAGCTTTAATATGGTTACTTATAACTTTTACTTATATGCAGAGTTATTTGGACGCATCTGCATCAGACGGCGATTGAAAACATTGTGACGCATTTGGAGCAGACGACTTTTGAATGTTCCCCTGTATTTAATATTTTTACTTTCATGTTTGAAGCCTTAATTTCCATAGTTTGCCTGTAGTAGGCTACTCGTAATTTACCAAAGAAACCCCGTGTTATAAGTGGATCAATGTTGAAATCAGCGTAAATACCATGTAAACAAACAAACACATGAGGCTGATCTGACGCTACTCCAGTTCCCTTTATGGGTTTCTTGTGCAATAGTTCATATACACTCATCTATTTTTAACATAATTTATGTATGTAGATCTACACTTTCGTACAACAAATGATATGATACAAAAAGAGAGGAAAATTAACCCGTAAAACCCCATTTTCCACATACAACAATTCTACAATAATCGAAAATATTTACTCTGTAAATAAAAGTAGAATAATTGAACAGAGTTTGAAACATTGTGGCAAAGCGAAAAAATGCTAATTGATATCAATTTCTCCCTTTTCACTTTTATTTTTACAAGTTAACTGATGCAGATGCGTCATAATACAGCTGCATGATGAGAAAGAATTAATCACTGTGTGCAATGACTACTTTATCCAAATGAATGTGTTCGAGGTTTTATGAATTAGGATGCGAAGAATTTTGTATTTATTTAAAGAGGAATATGTTTGGTGAAAATTATAACCTCTGAATACATTATGTGTTAACCCTTTCCTACCTTTAGTATACGCATTTAGATACCTCTGCAACAGACGACTTTACAAAATCTTGTGATAATAGAAGGAATTTCCTATCATGAGCAATTTCTCCTTTTTACCACAATATTTTCGATAATTACACTTTCCCATTTATAGATTTCCCATAATTTTGAAACGTCGTTATATGTATGAACTACTGTTAAAAGCGCCGTTATATATATATGAACTACTGTTAAAACTGTAATGTGTATGAACTATTATTAAAAACGCCGTAATGTGTATGAACTACTGTTAAAAACGCCGTTAAATGTTAAACTACTGTTAAAAATGCCGTTATATGAATGAACTACTGGGGGGAAAATGCCGTTATATTTATGAATTAATTACTGTTAAAATAGCCGTTATGCGTATGAACCACTGTTTAAAACGCCGTTATATGTGTGAACTGCTGTTAAAAACGTCGCTGAAATAATAAACTACTGTTATAAAGGCCGTTATATGTTTGCACAAATGTTAAACACGCCGTTATATGAATGAAATACTGTTAAAAACGTCGTTATATGTATGAACAACTGTTAAACACGCCGTTATATGTATGAAGTACTGTTAAAAACGCCGTCATATGAATGAAATACTGTTAAAAACGCCATTATATGTATGAACTAACGTTAAAAACGCCATTATATGAATTAACTACTTGAAAAAATGCCGTTATAGAAAGAAAGAAAGAAAGAAAGAAATTGTTTATTAAAGTGACATGTGTGAAACATATTATGATTAACAGTATTATATAAAAAACAAAAATGATCATACCCGGCCCTTTGGGCCTATAAGTCACCTATATGTGTATACGTATATACATATTTACATATAATTATATAAAGTCATAACACATCATATTATTTATAATCCGCAGTCGCTAAGTTTAATATCAGATGTTTTCAGAGAAACTTGCTGAATGTAGACACTTTGAAAACGTCGTAATCAAGGGAGTCAGCATTTTCCTTAAGCAGTGACTATAAGAAAACTACCCTTTCACAGTGAAGAACTCTACGGTATGTTCATAAGTTATGCGGTGTTTTCAGACGTAGTTGATCCCTTGGTTATAATAAGTTGAGAGCTATGTGCTGTTTTCGATACACATAAAAACGTTGTCGTTAAACGCGAGAGCCAATTTCATTTCAACGAAACGAAATAGGTTTTCGCGGTTAATCACTGAGGCATGACGTGTTTTCGCAAGACAGGTTTCTATTCCAGAGTCTAATACAGGGAAGGTAGACACCAATCAGATTAGTTATGAAACATGGCTGATCTTCTCTTTCGATAACCCTTTACAATAAATTTAGCGCATTTACGAGAATGATTGTTCATAAGGTATCTCATTTTATGATGATCCCTTAACTGGTTAAATGTATCATCATTGAATTGGTCTTCAAATATTTCTAAACGAATATGTTTATAAAATTCACAGTTTATTAGAAAATGAGTTTCATCTTCAACTGAATCTGTTACGCACATATTACAAAGTCGTTCCTCGGGTGCTCTCCAATATACCGCCCTGTCTCGATTCTAAAGGGGAGAATCCCACACCTAAATTGGGCTAGCATTGAACGCTCACATTTTGTCAGATTAAACATAACATAACTCTCAGTTTTGAATTCGGTCTTAAACTTGGTGTATGTTCTTAGTTTCGGGACGTTTTGCACACTATCTACCCATACGCTACTATAATAAAGGTGTATTTTATCTTTTACTGTTTTCATGTTTATCGTGGTTTTATTGTCGTAGAAGGTTATTAAGTCAAGTTTGTTTAGCACATCTTTTAATTCACTGCACCAGTTATTACGACACAGTCTATAGTCCCTATTAAATATAACCTTTGTGAGTCTCATCGAATTTTACCAATCTGTTCCAATATCGAATCAGGCTTATCCATCGTCTGTAAATACTAGGGATCCATCCTATATCCCCGTGTATAGCCAACAGCGGTGCAAACCTATGTACCCCCAGAAAGTATCGAATGGCCCTATGGTATATGTTGTCTATTGCCTGATACCTACGATATCCCCAAACCCCAGAACAATAGTCTAAAATTGGAGCTACTCCTGATATATGTATGAACTACTGTTTAGAACTCCGTTATATTTATGAACTGGTGTTAAAACTCTGTTAAATTAATTAACTACTGATAAAAACACCGTTTGGAAAAGAACTTCTGAACTGGTGTTAAAAACGCCATTATATGCATGACTTACTGTTACAAACGCGGTAATATGTATGAACTACTTTCAAAATCGCCGTTATGTGTATGAACCCCTGTTCAAAACGCTGTCATATGTATGAACTATTGTTAACAATGCCGATATATGTATGAACTACTTAAAAGAAACGACGCCGTTATGTTTATGAACTGATGTTTAAAACGCCGTTATATGTATGACCTGCTGTTAAAAACGACGTTAAATGAATGAACTACTGTTAAACACGCCGTTATATGAATGAGCTACTGTTAAAAACGCAGTTATATGAATGAACTACTAGGGATACTAGGGAAAATACCGTTATATGTATGAACTACTGTTTAAAACGCCATTATATGTATGAACTACTGTTAAAGACGCCATTTTATGAATTAATTACTATTAAAAAAAGCCGTTGCATGTATGAACTCCTGTTAAACAAGCCATTATATGTGTAAACTACTGTTAAAAGCCGTTACATGTATGAACTACTGTTAAATATTCCGTTTTATGAATAAAGTACTGTTAAAAACGACTATGAATTATTGTTCGAAACGCCGTTATATGTATGAATTACTGTTAAAAACGCTCCGTTATATGAATGAAGTACTGTTAAAAACGCGTATGAATAACTGTTTAAAACGTCGTTATATGTATGAACTACTATTAAAAACGCCAATATAGAATGACGTACTGTTAAAAACGCCGTTATATGTATGAACTACTGTTAAAATCGCCATTATATGAATTAACTACTAGAACAAAATGCCGTTATATGTATGAACTACTGTTTATAACGCCGTTATGTGTATGAACTAGTGTTAAAAACGCCGTTAAATGAATGCACTACTGATAAAAACGCCGTTATATGTATGAAGTACTGTTTAAAACGCCGTCATATGAATGAAGTACTGTTAAACGCCGGTGTATGTATGAATTACTTTCAAAAACACCGTTAAATGAATGAACTACTGATAAAAACGCCGTTATGTGTATGAACTTTTGAATTGGTGTTAAAACCGCCGTTATATGTATGACTTACTGTTAAAAACGCGGTAATATGCATGAACTACTTTCAAAATCACCGTTATGTGTATGAACCACTGTTCAAAGCGCTGTCATATGTATGAACTACTGTTAACAACGCCGATATATGTATGAACTATTTACAAAAAAACACGCCGTTATGCTTATGAACGAATGTTTCAAACGCCGGTATATGTACGAGCTGTTGTTAAAAGCGACGTTAAATGAATGAACTACTGTTAAAAACGCAGGTATGTGTATGAACTACTGTTAAACACGCCGTTATATGTATGAAGTATTGTTTAAAATGCCGTTACATGTATGAACTACTGTTAAAAATAACGTTATATGAATGAACTACTGTTGCAAATGACGATATATGAATGAACTACTGTTAAAACACCTTTATGTATTTGAACTACTGTTACAAACGCCATTATATGTATGATCTACTTTTAAAATCACCGTTATATGTATGAACTTCTGTTAAAAATGCCGTTTTATGAATGAACTACTGTTAAAAACGCCGTTATATGAATGAACTACTGTTAAAAACGCCGTTATATGTATGAACTTCTGTTAAAAATGCCGTTTTATGAATGAACTACTGTTAAAAACGCCGTTATATGAATGAACTACTGTTAAAAACGCCGTTATATGAATGAACTACTGTTAAAAACATCGTTGTATGTATGAATTATTACTGTTAAAAACGCCGATATATATGTGAAATACTGTTAAAAACGGCGCCAATGTATGAACTACTGTTACAACGGCGTTATATGTATGAACTACTCTTAGAACACCGTTATATGATTGAACTACTGTTAAAAACTCCTTTATGTATATGAAGTTATGAATTATGAACTACTGTTAAAAACGCCGTTATATGTATGATCTACTGTTAATATCACCGTTATATGTATGAACTACTGTTAAAAACGCCGTTATATGTATGAACTACTGTTAAAATGGCCGTTTTATGAATTAATTACTGTTAAAAACGCCGTTATGTGTATGAACTACTGTTAAAAACGCCGTTATATGTATGAACTACTGTTGAAAACGCCATTGTATGGATAAACTACTGATAAAAACGCCGTTATGTGTATGATCTTCTGTTAAAACGTTGTTATATGTATGATCTACTGTTAAAAACGCCGTTATATATATGAACTACTGTTAAAAACGTTGTTATATGTATGAACTACTGTTAAAAACTCCTTTATGGTATATGTATGATCTACTGTTAAAATCACCTGGTCATTTCCATCAACAGATGAAGTACACAATATGTACTACACCATTCAAAGACAGCACATGTCATTTTGCATGTGACACAAAACGAGAAATGGACCACATTGATGTATTAAAAGGGTTTCGGACTGTTTCAAACACATCTTCAGTTTCAAGCAGACTTTCCCTTATTGACTCGCTGACTGAAGGAGGTTTATCAAGACTGCACCAAACCCATAGAACATGATAGGCTAGGTTGGGCACTCAGTGAAGTTGATATAAATCATATCATCCCAACCACTGAATTAATATTGCGGCGGAACGCATTGTCAACTGAATAAAGCGATACACCTTTTAACGTTTACTCAAATGTACCCATTGTTTTGCCAAAGCATATTTTACATGATGCAAGCATTGATGTAGGTACATATCTTATGTTCCGTTATATGGCAGATCATCCAATATTTCCAGTAACGCATGCATATATACCAAATGTATCGCAACAAGAAGCCAGTCATGACCTCATTTCTAAAGCCGACAAAAGTAACAGCGTGACCTTAAAAAGTGCTATTAAAAATAAATTGCAAACATTGCACCGTGAAAAGGACATTGAGGAACAAACACGTTAACATAATGTTGACAAAGAAATTAAAATTATTGACTGCCAGTAATCTGCAAATAATGCTTGTCAAGCATGGGTGAAACCAGACTCGTCAAAACCAAAAGTAATGAAATCTCTTGGTATGCAAAGAGCTTTAAAAAGATTAGTGACATCCATATTTGGACAAAACAATACCACTGAACATGAACTACAAAACTATTAACAGCTAAATGTAGACTACATTCCAAAAACAGTCATTGAAAGAGTTATGCACTGTTGAATTTGCAGGGATGTAGTTTAAGGCAATGCATGTTAAGTCAGGGAAAGAGTACCTTGAAATGACAGAAACTGTTATCAATTCATTCACTAAACATGCAAGCTGCTTAGCAACTATCAATATAAGACCAGATGTCTTTAAACAATCAACAAGAGCTCAAAGGTATGTAACCAAAAGCATCTTAAGTCAAAGTCGTCCTTTTTGAATCATGATTCATTCAATAAGGATGTCATTACTAAAAGTGACTTTGGCAAAGAAGCAATAAGCACATACTTTGCAGAAAACATTAGCAAAATATCTTTAGTTGGACATTATGAAATGATAGTTGACAGTGAACTGATATTCACCTGTAATTGTCAACTACAAGAAGCATGTTCATGCAAAAGGTTTGCAGTGCCTTTGTCGGTAAGAAATAGGTCTGTTGAGAATATCAATGTTAAACAGAGAAAAGATGAGGCAGAAATGGCTGTAAATGATTGGCTTGGTCATGACAAAGACACCATACACAATGATAAAGCGCTTGCCTGTTTAGTGACATCAGGTAATATTGATGCAGTTTACATTCATCTCTGTGCTGTGAACAGATTTTGGCCAAAGGTCAATGGGAAGTTTGCATGTCAAGTTTATGTCATATTACAAAAGCCAAGGTCAAAATATGAAAGGTTAATGGGAAGTTTGCATGTCAAGTTTATGTCCTTTGACAAAAGCCAAGGTAAAAGTATGACATATATAACATTACTGCAATACTAGATACACCATGTCGCACAGCGTGGTGCACGCAGAAAGTTCAACCCCAAAGGAAAAAAAGTGCCAAGACCTTTACAATAATACAAATTTCTCACATTCAGAGTTTATTTTAAAAAGTGCACATAATCTCTATTGAAACAATGCCATACTGTCTAATATGTTTCTAGACGCATAACACGCTAACCACTTCATAGATATCTAAAATGGCATTATGTAGATATCTGTTGGCAGTAACATCATTTGTTTGTGTTGACATAAGTATCTGTTAGCATAAACATTAACGCGTTAATCAGATGTTTATCATGATAATCAAGTGGTTATTTGGTGGCAGAAGTATGCGTCCATAATTAATAGATCACAAAATGAGCCTGAATAATTTCTTTTTTGCTTAACTAAAATACTTTTCTAAATTGCGTCACACAGACGATACAATAGTTGCAACAAATAGAGTATTATGTATTCCAGATCAATGTAAATGCTGCATACGCCACTAAGCAACTATGTTTTAAAATGAAGAGAAAACTTTCTTTATGACAATAGAATTTTCATATGTAAAAGTAGATTAGTTAAAGCTATGTTCGGCAAAGTTGCAATGTCAGAGGTCAAATGTCAGCGTTAAAAGTATTCCCGAATATTGATAATGCCATGAATATGCGTTTGATCCTCACCATATTCCAATATAAATGTCTGTAAAATATTTCCTCCCATTTGAGACAATATCTTACACTACGAAAAATACTGTTTGCATAATTTCGTACAATGTTTATGAATCATAACATACTTGTACATGTACCATTACTTCTTGAAATATGTATGTCCTTGACAGTGTAAGAAATAGTAAGAATGTTCAGCCCAGTTCTCATTTTCGCTGAGAGGTAATCTCTTGCTATTATTTTTCTGGCGATTGGTTTGACAATCGCCACAATGCTAATTCAAACAACAACAACGAAAACATTTACATACTCAGTTTTGAACAGCCAGTTGAGTTTTTATTCCTACATCCGTTAAACCGCCAAATATATAGTTCCATCAGTCATGTTTAGGCAGATAATAAATATCATTGCGCGTTCTACATGTATCTACCAAGCAAAGTACTCTAAAAACACCTCGCCAAAAATCGAAATTCCAAAAGGTTCTATAAATAGCTCGCGAGAATGGTTATCGATTGTTCTCAAATCTCAATATTATTAACGCTTTTTTGTGTGTAGTTGTTGCAATATACAAAAGCGTCTAGATGATAAGACTGGTTTACAAAGGTTTAAAGGACTCGATGTCATGCAGCGTACAAGTTAGACACGTCTGTACGTTCTATCGTCAATAAGCAATCAATGATGAAAGTGTAGCCGAATTGAGTTGGAGATCCAGCATTATCGTATATGCCTATATATAGTGAAAATTGCAAGGCCTACACCGAGATACTGCTTGTTACTTTGCAGGATTTTCTACACGATCGCCACTTCTGTGCCATCGACGCTTTGATTCTATGTGAAATGCAGTTTTCATATGTTTCAATGTTTTGTCAAAGAATACTTCATTGTTTGTTCAATGTTTTGTAAAAGAAGACTTCATTATTATTTCAATAATGTTTACACACACGTGTGTAAGCATTTTTGTAATTCAAATCAATGTTACATGTAATTTAAAAAACTACGCAATTAGGTTGATAAATCAGTACAATACAATACAATACAAATACCTTTATTTCTCTCAGTTCTATAAACAGTATACATGAGGATGAAATAAATATACATACATAGTCAACGAGGCGAATACAAATACAAAAAGAGCGGTAATGTTGACAAACACATAGTTCAAATACCTGAATTGTGAAATATAAAAGAAAGTTCAGTCTTCAATCCACAATTACAAAACACTGTCATATGAGAGCGCTATTTTCATGCGAAGGAAGGCTTTTTCAATAACAGAATGATAGAGAGAGTACGTGAGAGAGAGAGATAGAGAGAGATAGGAGCGCGCACACGTGCATAACAGTGTGTATTCATATATTATACATACAGTGGCTGTTTCAGAAATTACTTAGAATAATTTTCGAGCAATTGCAAAGATTAATTTGCTCATTTTTGGATTTTGCATTCAAAATATATAATGGTATGTCTGATCAAATATGTAATGGGGATTAACTGTTTTCGTTTTTACTTGAAGAATTACATTCTAACAAAAAGTGGTATTCGATGTTCTCCGATGTTGCTGTTACAGAGAGTGCATGTTCTTTCATTTATATTAGTATTTGTTCATATGCCACTTTCTATAGGGATCGTTTGTTCTGAATTAAAGTAAGTATTTCATTAGGTGGTGGGGGATGTCAGTTAAATATTGTTCAAAGCCAAATTTCTTTTAAAACAGTTTATATGTTAAGTAAGCATCGTTTGTTTCTATTGTATTGTACCACGAGAAAACTGGGAGACCAACTGTTAAATGAAACTTGTATATTTCGAAACTTCTGATAATATCTGTTATATTCTATTCTGTTTTGAAAGACACGATAACCTAGAGACAGTTAGATCACAATGGGTAAAAAGACAAAATAAAGAAGTTCCCACATGCAACAAATCAGCGGCAGACGTCTGCTGTAGATGCGTTAATTGCCTCTGCAAGTGGAAAATGGTCAAAAGCCAAAATGGGTGTTTAACAATACATGGCGTCATGTTAACTCCTTCCAACATACAACAAATCTGCAGCATACTATCTTGATTAAATTATGAAAAATCCAAAATTCACATTTTCTTCAATATCCTTAGAACTGTCACAGATATTATTTTGAACATTTATATTTGTGTTAAGTATCATAAGACAACATCACATACCAAGTTCAATAAATGTGACTGTTATTTTGACAAAATTATTCCCCTTTTTGAGACTTATAAAATTTCCGAAAATTCATATTTCCTTAAATATCCTTTGCTTCAAAACGTAAATATTATAACAGGACTACAGCTAAGGATTTTAGTGAATTGGGTATTTACTCATCGACTTTTCACTTAATTTGGTATTCAGAATTTTAATTGAGTAACAAGCAAACCGGATACTCCATCAACTTAGTAACAATTGCTTAACTATACTGTACAGTGGCGTTAACATATTATATGCACAAATAATGAAATTTCCACTTACATTTATTAAAGGTCATAAAGTATGTATCAGTCCAGCCATGCAGATGCAAGTCCTTAATAATATCTCTAACTGTTCATAGGAATTTTCATTTATAATTTTCATTCATGATTTACATAGCTAACTGTATATGTAGCATTGAAACTAAATGTGATCTTCCTGATCAAAACAACTATAACTTACTAACTATTTAACAAAAACACAAAACTTGGAACTATTATAATAACATCTGTTACTCATTTAGTCTTATCACATGTCACTTAGCATAGTTTGGGCCTTTTGGCTGGCCTTGGTTGAAATTCATTGAACAATCTCCCCCTCCTTTTCTTCTTTTGTCTCATCCAGTGTGTGGCTACTGGTGCTGGATCATAAGCAGATACACTCGGTCCTAACATACTGATTGACATTAACATATTCAATTTGTCTGATCCTATGGATGCCCTAATGTCCTTGTGTATTACGAGTATTCTCTTACATAGCCTGTCAGTACTCATGTTAGCGTATGTGCCCCTTATCATATCATATAGTCTAGGCCACTCTTCTTGCACTCTCTTCGGATCAAGCAAAGGCTCGACTACACGGACATGATCTTCAGTCCCATCTGTAAGATTTCCTTCAATGACTGTCACTGCTTTTTCATACCCGTACTGAGTGGACAGGGATTCAATAGCCTTGTTACATTCATCTTCTGTTAATAAGTTTACAACTATGGGCTCAAACACATTGCTAAAATCATCTAATATGGCACTGTCTTCCTTTGGGAACCTGTTGTTGATGTTCTTCTTCAACCTTTTGATATAATCCTTCCTGATACTTTCAAATTCGGTGTCCATTCTATCATGATAACTGAGCTTTTCAACTCCATAGAAGACACCGTCATGCTTCTTTTCTATCTCTGCCTTCATCTTCCCCAAACACTCTCCGTCCCTGGATTCAAGACAACTGAGCTTTGAGACAGTACCATCCAATAGAGGTTTGATTTCACTGAACAGCAAGTTTTTCTTTTGAAGTTCACAACTTAAGATAGCTAGTTTATTTTGCACATCAAGAACAAGGGCAATGACTAAACCTACTTTATATGAGCAGAAATACTTATGGAGGCCCTTGGCAGTAGCATTCTTCTCAGCTGCAAACTTTGAAAATGTAGTGAGCACTGATGCAAATGACACAAACACTGCTGATACTGCATCTCTCAATCCTAGCCATCTAATGGAATAAGGCATTTTGACCGAAATCTCTGGCTCTTCCAATAATTTCTGAATTTTCTTAAGAGCAAGAGTCCTAATCATTGAGGCATTTATAAAATAATAAAGGCTGTTGAATGTGTCTCTGAACTTTAACATGTACTCATTCTTCTTAATGGCATCAGTACAGGCCAAGTTTATTCTATGCGCCATACAATGGATTTGAGTACAGAATGGGGAGTACGTACTAACCATTTGCTTCCCTACTCCTGTATGCTTGCTCATCATGACTGCAGCCCCATCTGTTGCCAAGGACGTACAGTTGGCTAAATCTAGGTCAACACGTTGAAACTCCTATACTACAGTGTTGACAATAGTGAGAGCACGCCCATCGTCTACAGGAACATTACACAACATCTTTGTCACTGACTCCCCGTCTTTGACATACCTTACACATATACTCAATCTCTTGTCAACTGTCACATCAGTACTCTCATCAAGCATCACTGCAAACACTCCCGATGACTTAACATCCTCAACTAGTTCAGACCTTAGGATGTGGGCGATTGAACTTTGCATTTCACACAGAGAGTCCCAACTGAGGTTGGTGTTAATTCACATCAAGGCCATTTTTGTCTGTAACTCTAACAACCATTGACATTGTTTGAGGAAATTTTATTTTTAGCAGCAAAGTACACAGTATTAAAGACTATTTTATCCGAATCTCATAGTGTTATAGGGGTTTCTGGTTCACCAAAACAAGACGCTGTGTCCAAAACTACTCTTGCTTTCTCTGACTCAACACATGCATTGTTGTGCTCAGTGCTTTGATTATGCCTGGTGATGCTAGACATCTGAATATTGGGTGTGCCTTCATTTTCCCAAACATTCGATAATTTTAATTTATTATCATTTATGACAAGCCATGGGTACTTGCTGTTCTATTCCGTAACAGTGTTTTTACCGGACTCGACAGTCGTCGTGCTTCTTTGGTCTACATACAGAGGTTAAAAGCTCGTCCAAAATACTACTAACAACGTCTTTTGCAATGAGAAGCATGTTATCAATGATGCCATCAATGATCTTTTTGCAAATCGCATCGGGTACGTTCCCCGAAGGTTGCTAACAGCCAAATTTGTGTTCGTTTGGTCACTTGTCCGTGATTTTTTCCTTCCTCTCGTAGCCATTTCGAAAGCGGAAACGCAATATTTGACTGGTTTACGCAACGTACCTAAAATTGAGACGACCACGTGTATTTTACGGATGAATGAATAACCAGTCCGGCCACTCTGACAGGTGCGAGAAATTTGACTGGTTTACGCTATGTACCTAAAGTAAACCTGCAGAGGAAAGACACCCTGTCTATTTTGCGGATAATTATGAACAATTTAAAAAACAGTCTGGTCTAACTTACAAATTGTAAACAACTCATCGAAAAACATTGTTTTGCTTATCGATACGTGGTTATTTTGAAGTCACCGCGTGAACCACTTTTCCAATTGCTTTTAGTTACTCCTCCTTTTTTAAATAATTGCTTTTTCAACGATTTTAATTGCGTATTTACGCAGTTATGCACCTCATCTGTAACCCTGAATTAAATCATCAAATATTATTAAATTATCCGAAGCTAAGTTGATGACCAAGTCCCATTACTGTCACTTTCGTTTCTGACAAATGATTACCATTGTTATAAACGCGTTTTGCGTTAGTCGACATACTCAACTTCAGACAACTAATTCAGCAGCCAACAAATGATTACAACTTCACCATTGCCTAAATTTTACAAATTCCGCCAATGGAGACGGTGCTGCAGGAACTTGTGAACTATTACTCAGATCATAAACTAATCTGGATATCATTGAAATGCTAACTCTGCTTAAATACTGAACAGGATTTTAAACTGTACCATATTCGTGATTTTGACAATATATAATACTAATTTACGGAATTTGTGACACTTCGCTGGATACTAAAGATTCAAAATCATGATCAAAACATTTAGATATAGATAAATGGATTACCAAAATAGTGTCAATTTATCAAGAAAAGTGCCATGTACTGCTACTACATGAGACACTACAATTGTTCAGCATTTAGAATCTTCAGACTGCACATAACCTGACCTGCATCTAAACACTGGTATATACTATAGTCTGTTAACATATTGTTAAATTGGGTCAATCTACCAAAAATATTGTTTTTATCTTTTTCTGCACTCTAGAGGCCACATTGTTAAGTGATGTATGTTTTAATGCTTTAACGTTAAATGCATGCTTACAAATCATACAATCAATGAGTATCTTAAAAGGCATCACTAAAATCAATTTTTATTACAAATTTTGACCCTTTCCTAAACTATGCCCCTTTCATGAGAATGACCTTCCTTTAGTGATATTTCTAGTTCGTGAATGCATCAAGTACCATTCATAACCTTCCTGACGGGCGTATTTTGTAGCAATTTGGTACTCTTGTTAGGTCCGTGAAGTAAGGTTGACGAGTGACGAACTGCGACTTTTTTTAGGTCCGTGAAGCTTGGTTGACGACTGACGAATTGAAGAGTAACGAACTTCAAATTCTTTGTGACGTTAGGTTGACGATTGACGAACTGATGTGAAGTTAGCTTGACCCGCGACAAATTGACGAAAGACGAACTGCTGTGAAGTTAGCTGGACAAGCGACGAATTGACGAGTGACAAACTGTTGCTGCTTCATCAATTCGTCAACTTGTTTCTTGTATGATAAATTATACAGCTAAAGTAAGCTTATATTTTCTGGAGATGTAAATTATTCACCGTGCTTCATGTAAATCAATCTTTATAGGAGAGGACCTAAAATAAGCTATGAGCTTTCAAGCCAATCCATTTATCCAATGTATATTTCTTGATGTTTCCTACTATATAAAATATATGAGAATTTAATATGTTTAAACTAATCTAGCAGAGCTTCGTCAATTCGTTAATTTAGTTGACGAATTGACGAAACAAATATGTGTCTAAAAATTTCATTTCTGTCATTTAGATAATGTGTCTGGACGTATTTCATGGCCATCAGTCATTCAGAAGATTTTCGTCAAGTTCGTCAACTCGTCACTTTGATAGACGAATTGACGAACAAAATAAAACAATAAAAAGATAATGTATCTGGACTTTTTTAATGCAAATTAGGCCCTATTTCAAATATAATGGCCGTCAGTCCTTCAGTTCGTCAGCAAGTCATTTGGTTGACTAATTGGCGATTTTCTTCTTTTTTGTTTAAACTTTATTTCTGTCTTTTAGAATCAGACGAGCTTCGTCAAGTTAGTCAATTTCTCCACTTGTCAGTTTGGTTGACGAATTGACGAAACAAATATTTTTCTGGAAACTTTATTTTTGTCTTTTAGATAATGTATCTGGACGTATTGAATGAGAATTAGGCCCTATTTTGAAGTTCATGGTCATCAGTCATTCAGAAGAGCTTTGTCAGCTAGTCACTTTGGTTGAATAATTGAAAAAAAATTAACTTTATTTCTTTCTGTAAGATAAGGTATCTGGACGTATTGAATGCAAAGTAAGCCCTATTTCAAAGTTCATGGACATCAGTCATTCAGAAGAGCTTCGTCAAGTTCATCAATTCGTCAACTCTTCATACACATGTTCTTGCTAATGGAGAAATTTATTCTGTGGCTTGTCAACGCATGAAAATACCTAAAATATACAAGAACTGGTACACGGTCCCCAAATGCATATCCTAGATGTAAATGAGCCTTGATGTTTGTCAACGTATAAAACGCACGAAAATAAACGTTGACAAACATCACAGACTGAAAGCTCATAAATTATTTTAGGTTTGATTGACAGGAAGCAAGGTGATTATTTTAGATGTTCAGATAATATCAGCTTTAGCTGTACAATTTTTTAGAGAAAAAGGATAGATAGATATATAAAGAGAGAACGAAAGAGATAAAGGAGGGTCGTTGCGCGTATGGGGGGTTAGTTAATGTTTATGTCAAATATCCATACCAAATAAAATATTACATAAAAATATTCAATAAAGAGTTTAAAGTATTAAAGTAAAAAAAAAAAAAAGAGAATTCAGGAAAGGTTAATCATCGTGAGCTAAACCTTTTGGTTCCGATTACAAATGTTTGAACTGTAACAAAAATAGAATTATATACTTGGTTTGATGAGCCCTGCTCTCGGTTCATTTTCTTTTTTCTTTCGCCACTTTCGCCAAATTGAAAAATGAAATCGCCACTTTTATTATTTAGGAGCCATTTATTTTCACCACTTTAGATAGCTATTTTCAAATAATTCAAAAGAATCACAATCAAGTGGACTTACAAACCATTACTTACATTGTCATTAAATCTTAAAAGGCATGTG
Organism: Serripes groenlandicus; assembly: GCA_031761405.1. Lineage (NCBI taxonomy): Eukaryota > Metazoa > Mollusca > Bivalvia > Cardiida > Cardiidae > Serripes > Serripes groenlandicus. The sequence continues at coordinate 226,841,724 of JASEVX010000001.1, read as the reverse complement.
TCGATCGTCGAAACCCACTTCAATTGTCAATGATCATATTGACAGCCTTTAATGTATAAATATCGCTTAAAGTTGTTTGTCAGTCAGATTCAAAATCTCAAGTAACACTTCACAACAATAAAACAAGTGTGAAACACACAAACTGTCAAAATTTAAAAAAAAAAGGCTTTCGAAAAGAAGTCCTAAAGTGGTCACTGGTTCCCGTGAATAAAATTGAATTCTATCTAATGGTAGTGTTTTATCTGAGATTAACGGAAAACGTCACTGTATGTCGTAAATTGATGTCCCTAACAGGCAGATCTTGGTTTTTAGCTCAACTGGCCAAAGGCCAAAAGAGCTTATGCCGTGGTGTGGTATCTGTCGTCCGTGCGCCCGTGCGTCCGTCCGTCTGTTCGTCCGTAAACAATTGCTTGTGAACGTGATACAGTCTTATGTTTTGATTGTATCTCAATCAAACTTATACAGTAGTTAGATATCTATGAGAGCTCGGTTCCTTTAGCAAATCAGCCAGTTCCGCCAATGCAAGACTGATTATGGCCCTTGATATTGTCAGAATTGCAATAATAGAGCTTGTGAACGCGATAAAGTCTTCAGTTTTGATTGTATCTCAATCAAACTTATACAGTAGTTAGATATCCATGAGAGCTCGGCTCCTTTCGCAAACCAGTCAGATCCGCCCATGCAAGACTGGATTATGACCCTTGATATTGTCAGAATGGCTATAATAGAGCTTGTGAACGCGGTAAAGTCTTCAGTTTTGATTGTATCTAAATCAAACGTATACAGTAGTTAGCTATCCATGAGAGCTCGGATCCTTTCGCAAACCAGCCAGATCCGCCAATGCAAGACTGGATTATGGCCCTTGAAATTGTCAAAATTACTATAATTTAGTTTGTGAACACAATAGAGGCTCCATTTACTAACTTATCTTCACCAAACTCAGATTAAAATGGTCAAAATTGCTATAATACAGCTTGTGAACACAATAGAGCCTCCATTTACTATTCAATCTTCACCAAACTTAGATGGTAGTTAAATATTGACGAAAGTTCGTTTCCTTTCCCAAACCAGCCAGATCAGCCCATCAAAATTGCTATAACACAGCTTGTGAACACAATAGAGGCTCCATTTACTATCTGATCTTCACCAAACTTAGATAGTAGTTGAATATTGATGAGAGCTTGGTTACTTTTGAAAACCAGCCAGATTTGCCCTTGCATGACTGAATTATGGCCCATGAAATTGTCAAGATTGCTATAATACAGCTTGTGAACACAATAGAGCCTCGATTTACTATCCGATCTTCACCAAACTTAGATAGTAATTGAATATTGATGAGAGCTCGGTTCCTTTCGCAAACCAGCCAGATCCGCCAAGGCCAGACTGGATTATGGCCCTTGAAATTGTCAAAATTGCTATAATACAGCTGGTGAACACAAAAGAGCCTCCATTTACTATCCGATCTTCACCAAACTTAGATAGTAATTGAATATTGATGACAGCTCGGTTCCTTTCGCAAACCAGCCAGATCCGCCAAGGCATGACTGGATTATGGCCCTTGAAATTGTCAAAATTGCTATAATACAGCTGGTGAACACAAAAGAGCCTCCATTTACTATCCTATCTACACCATATATACATGCTCTGGATTGAAAATGAGCAAAGAACCATACCAGTAGAGCATAGGCCCTCATCGGCCTCTTGTTTTACAAGAAAATCCTTTCGCCACTTATTTCATCTTCGCTAGCCAAGGCTACTTCGTACATTAGCATTCCCATAAGTACCCTTGGCGGACGGCCTCTTTATAAATTGAAATGCCCGCTCTGCAATTTGATTGGATGCGTAGAAAGTTTTACGCATCCAATGAAATGCCATGTAACAAAACCTTGTTAGTTACAACAATTATATGGCCGCCGCTTCCGTAGTAACTCGGGAGTTGGTCGAAAATGCCGTATTTGCGACGTAGATCTAATTAAAAAGAGTAAAAATCCCTTTCGCCACATCTAATGTCTCTTTACAATTGACTTTACGACTTTTTGTGTTGAGCCCCAAGCACCATAATAACCGTCGTTAAGTTAGACAAACAAGATGGTGTCGGCGAAAGTGGTGTATCGTATTGAAAATGTAATGCACGTACCACCTGTTTTTTCGCTATTAATACAGTACTATTTCGTTAAAACTAAAACAACAAGGCTTAAAGTATTTTAGCGAAATGTATTTTCATGCTGTCGAAATGGTTATGGATGACAACATTGTATTACAACAGCGAAGTGTTACGGAGCCGGAGAAACCGCATACTGTCAGTGTTGACATTTCCTCAGACAAGAGTTTTTTATGCGCTATGTTCTTGTCTAGCATTGTAAGAGAAAATAATATTATTCATTATCATTTTGAGTAAAAACAGTAAAGTAGACCACACTATATCGACGATAAAATATCGTGTTACTATAAATAGCCTCTATATATATATGTAGCAGACTATACGAAATCTTTTGAAACCTTGCAGTACGAAAGCTAATTTTTCATACATTTTTCTCTTTGTTCAACCAATTATTGCCTGAAATTTTGTCAGTCCGAATGAATTTTTGTCAGTCAGGACTGACGACTTTCGCGTAGACTGCTATAGTATTATGATAAAAGAGACGGGTTTTCACAGCTAACTTACAATCTCCGGGTTTTCACAGCTAACTTACAATCTCTACTTTCCCTACAATGTTTTCAAGTTTGCACTATTATATGGATGATTTAAAATTGTAACAATCTGAAAATGAAATCAGGGATTGTTTACAAAGAACTTCTATCTAACCCTTTACCTGATAAAGACATTTCCAAAATAAAAATCCTGTAGATAAGGCAAAGGCCTATAATAACATCATTACTTTAGGTCTCTGAGAAAAGGTTAAGATTTTTAGTTCAGATTTTAATTCAATAAAATGAATGGTACTTTTTCTTCTATTCACTTTGCCTACTATATTCAAATTCAATTGCTACACTGGTAGACGCAATAAATAAACCAGCAAGAATTTGACTATTTTTCATGCTTTATCATTATTTTATTGTCCAGGGGTCGTGAGTTCGAACCCCAGCTTGGGCAACATTCTTTCTGACGTTTGATAAGTCACTGTGACAAGTGTCATTCACCAATGGGCTAATAGTCTATGTGGAAAAGCAGCCAGTTGCTTGGAAAGTATGTTGTGTGGAGAACTGGTATGAGAAATCCAGAAAACATGTGAGAAGATGAACTGGCCGCCTTGATAAAATTGTTGAAAACGGCGTTTAACCCCAACCAATCAACTTTGGAAACAAAGCTTTAGGCATGTGGATGCCAATGAATATCTGGATTAACCTGTGCATAACCATTCTTGGTCGTTCCCCATTTAGTCATAAAAAGTCACAGGAAACTGTACCGGTAACCATTTTGATCCTTTAACATGGATCTTTATGTACACTTGTTAAAATGACAAGAAGGTTGGTTTGCCTTAAACTGCTCATTTTACAAATTCCACCTTTTCCCAGAAGATTTCAGTAAGGCTCTCCAAAAAAAAAAAACATTAGGTCCCAGACCGGTGTAAAATGATTTGTTTACATCTGATCGCACTCAGCACTGTTAGAAATTGGTCATAGAAGAAGGTACAAATTATGTAAATCGGTATCCAATTGAGTCCTTAGCGTGGATGCACAGGCAAGTCATTTGCCTCAGGTTATACACCTTCTTAGGGGTAATATATTGACAATATATTTTGAAAACAATCATATATATCCAAGTTAACAAATGTATTTCTTTATGATTTTTTATTTCTCATATTATTTCAATGAATTACATGTACAAGATATTAAACCTCTCCAACACTCTTCCTGAAGCCTCTCCAGCAGACAACTTTTGAGAACATTATGGCAATATTAGAAATTGCTCATGATGAGTTGTTTCTCCTTTTGCCCCAGTGTTTTGAAGGACTTACACTTCCTGGTTCAAAGGTTGTACATATTATTGTTCATTTGTTTTCATTTGTCTGGTGCAATTTAGTTGTATGTTGGAAAAGGTTGATCATTTCAATATGTCTCCAAACGTTTTCTTCATTGCAAAAATTTTATACAAGTTTGTTAACAAATTGTCATACTCTTATTTTCATTTTGAAAAAGTCAAGATAAGACATCAGATCCATTGTTTAATTCTATGCTCTATCAACATGTGTCCCTATTCTTCTGATGATGTTTTCAAAAAAGGACGAGCATTGTATTTGGTACATACTTCTTTGAGAGCATTGTGAGAAAAGGAGAATGACAAATGAGATTCTTTCATTATCCCAAATTCCTCTGACTTGCAATGAAAAATACAAGCTTTGTGCTTAGTTCCTGGGTTTAAACTTGTGTAAGTAGTCACAATGCACATCTGTCAAGCTTACTCTGAAGATTGTGGTCTTCTGACTTCAGAACAACCATATCCATTGGAATTACACCTGAAGTAAATAAATATTTATTATGTATGGGTAATTATGATATATTTTTTAACTATAGTGATCCAACCCATAACCTGTATGACCCTTTCCAATATACAATAAAATGAATAAATCTGCATCACATAACTTCAAAAATTACACATATAGGTCAGGTCATGGGTTAACCAAAAATATTTAAACATTATCAAATTAACTTGTATTATTATCATTGATAAAGTTTGATATACAGTATCAACTGATTGTATTACTGGCAAAAAACTATGTAGGCAGGTTGGCACTATATGTGAGACCCGAGACTGCCATAATCCCAACAGCAAACACTTGACACTAGCTCTCTTCCCAAAATGTGCAAGTCTGTATGCAATAAAACAAGAGGCCCATGAGGGCCTATGCTCTACTGGCATTGATCTGGCTTGTTTCAAAAGGAACCAATATGTCATCAATATTCAAATACCATCTAAGTTTGGTGAAGATCAGATAGTAAATGGAAGCTCTATTGTGTTCACAAGCTGTATTATAGCAATTTTGACAATTTCAAGGGCCATTTTTTTAGAAATGAACCAAACTCTCGTGGATATCTAACTACTGTATAAGTTTGATTGAGATACAATCAAAAATAAGGACTGTATCATGTTAACAAGCCCTATTATAGCAATTTTGACAATTTCAAGGGCCATAATTCAGTCATGCATGGGGTGGATCTTGCTTGTTTTCGAAAGGAATCAAGCTCTCATGGATATCTAACTACTGTATAAGTTTGGTTGAGATACAATACAAAATAAAGACTATCGTGTTAACAAGCTCTATTATAGCAATTTTGACCATTTCAAGGGCCATAATCCAGTCATGCATGGGCAGATCTGGCTGGTTTTCGGAAGGAACCGAGCTCTCATAGATTTCTAACTACTGTATAAGTTTGGTTGAGATACAATCAAAATGAAGACTGTATCGTGTTAACAAGAAATTGTTTACGGACGGACAGACGGACGGACGACGGATGAATCACCACGACATAAGCCCTTCTGGCCTTTGGCCAGTAGAGCTAAAAATGATGAGAAAACTAGTGTCCAGTGTGGTTCCAGGAAAGAAAAAAGAGATTTTACAAGGAAATATTGCAAAACTTGTATAAGGACAGCAGCAGCTGCTGATGATTCATGTTGTTTGGTTAATGTATTATGTATACAAAGACAGATTTGTTTATTCAAAGACTGTACATTGATGAGAATTGTTGTCAACAGATGTTCTTTTTATAATTTATATATCAGACACAGAATTGAACACAACTGTAATTTTCCCTATAAGCATGTGCAAGAAGTAAACAGTGGAACAACAGAGGAAATTAAACCTCTCCTGTTGTTTTCGAAAGGAACCGAGCTCTCATGGATATCTAACTACTGTATAAGTTTGGTTGAGATACAATCAAAAGTGAAGACTGTATCGTGTTAACAAGAAATTGTTTACGGACGGACGGACGCACGCACACGCGGACGACGGACGAATCGCCACGACATAAGCCCTTCTGGCCTTTGGCCAGTAGAGCTAAAAATGATGAGAAAACTAGTGTCCAGTGTGGTTCCAGGAAAGAAAAAAGAGATTTTACAAGGAAATATTGCAAAACTTGTATAAGGACAGCAGCAGCTGCTGATGATTCATGTTGTTTGGTTTATATAATGTATTATGTATACAAAGACAGATTTGTTTATTCAAAGACTGTACATTGATGAGAATTGTTGTCAACAGATGTCCTTTATATAATTTATATATCAGACACAGAATTGAACACAACTGTAATTTTCCCTATAAGCATGTGCAAGAAGTAAACAATGGAACAACAGAGGAAATTAAACCTCTCCTGCTGTTTCGTTGTTTACTTATCAATTCTTTGTATTTGGATGTAGTGAGAATAACATTATTTTAGTATATTTATTTGTATAAATTTAAGGTTTTCCAAAATAAATCAAATTTGCAGTATACAAAATTGAGAAAACCCCCATTAGAAAAAGTCTGAAATCTCATTTACCCTCTTTTCATTCATATAGATGCAGACAGCTTATTGAAAACATGGCGACAAAAGAAGAAATTTCTCAAAATGAGTAATTTCTCCTTTTGTCGCCATGTTTTCAACTCTATTCAATAATTGTTCTTTCATTTAAAGGGATTTTCTGTACTTTTGCATAGACGTTTTCAAAGTCATCTGGTGCAGACCTATGGGGGAAAGGGATGAAATTAATTAGCTCATAATATATCATAGAGTAGAAAACAATATTGGAATTAAAATTGACCATCATAAGCAATGTCCCCTTTATGGAAATATGTTCAAGTGTCTTCTGCTGCAAACAATTTGACAAGACAGAAAACATTTGTTATTCATCCATTAACCCTTTCCCACTTACAAACCCTTTTGACAGTAGATGACTTTTGAATACAATAAAGCAAAAGGAGTGCTCATTATGATTAATTTCTCCTTTCTTCATTATGTTTTTCTATTCAAAAATTGTCATTTCTTTTATGGAGATTATGCATATTTTTGACCAGAAGTCTTCTGTTGCAGATTTGTTGCATTTGGGAAAGGGTTAAAGAAAATTTACCATATAGTGTTTTCAAATATCAACTCCAAATATTACACTCAGTCTCTTATGTTGGAGAAGAATAAATGATAATTTATTTAAAGTATATTTCCATATTGACAAAATACCTGAAATGGTGCCTCAATTATGTTTGGCCCATGTAATCTAGAATAATCTTAGAAAAGTGGAATAAAATTTAATAAAAGCAATCCAAAATACCTTAAATGATTCTGTTATTAAGGTTGTAACTTATTTTATTAATTAAGCATTTTATTCAATAACATAAATTTTCATCTCAGATGCATTTTAACTACCTTTGTTTTTAAAACAGGTAGTATCTACAATAACATAAACAAACTTAAATTATATATATGTTTTATAGGAGATTAGAAAATGTGCTTAATGTGTTGTGTGGCATATATGGAAATGTGATAATGCTCCTAGATTAAATGTACATAATATAAGTTGAGTGTCACCTACAAATAGCCCTTTTTTGTACAATCATGTTAACAGAAACATAGTTAAAAACCCTCAAAATGTCATATATTGATTCCATTTTAAGACTTTCCCACTTGCAAGCTCATTCAGTAGATGGCATTTGAAAACATTGTTGCAAAATTAACAATTTCTTTTTAATAACACTTTCTCCTTTGTTCACAGTGTTTAAACTATATAATGTATTCCTTGATTATACTTTTATTTATATTTTTTCCCAATTCTAGTTTCAATATCATCTGCTGCGTATTTGTTGTATGTGGAAAGGTTAAATACATGAATACAGTCTGTGTGAAGAAGTCATTCCACAAATTATCTACTTATATGTCCATGCATCAAATTGAAGCATGTAAATAAAGTATGCTTGTCTGTTATAATCCAATGTGGGCTTGGTAGTTGATTACATAACTTGTATATCTGCGGAAGATGACTCTTCAAACCATTGTGATAAAAGTGATAATGAACTATTTCTCCATTTTGTTTCAATATTTTCTCAGGACTATATTCAATAATTATACCTAGATTTAATTTTATGGAGATATTTTTGCTGAAATGATTTGGAATTTTTCTGCTACACCTCAATCAATCAATTCCCTCAAAATTACTATGCATGTTATCTCAGTTCACTTTCATAAAGAAAGGATGTGTATAAATTACATGTGTACAACATGACAAACTTACTCAGGACTGGCAAATTTCAGGCGTCTTCTTTTTCCTGCCCTTGGACGACAAATTTTAGGCTTTGGGATATAAATGGCTGCTGGTAATAGATATTGATTCCCTTCTGTTGAACTGGTCAGATCATTGAAATTCTAAAAAAGAAACATGTTAAGTATTAAGCTGCAACTGCATTTACAATGTTATCAAAGATTATTTTAGCTTGTTTATATGGGACAAATTTCAAATTGGCATTTCTGAACAGTGCTGCTGGATCAGATCATTCTCTCCATGCTCCATTTAATTAATCTCATCAGAATCTTTACAATTTTGTAATAACAAGCTTAAGTTATTATAATCAAACATTGTTAAAAAAGGACATTTACCTAAAAAGAAACAAATTTCCCCTTTTCTCACAAACGTATTAAACAAGTAAATAATCAAATTATGTCATATGGGTATGGTTTTAAACTATTACACTTTCACCTGAAAGACATTTCATGATGCCCCAGCAGCTTTGTGTAAAGGGGATAAAGAATCAATTTCCCCTTTTTATCGTAAACATCAGCAGCATCTTTCCACGCCAAGGGTAATTTGTTGGAAAGGGGTAAACTCCAATAAAACAGTAATTTTATAAACCATGTTAAAATGGATTGTTACATGTACTACTCCATTTAACAAGATATAGTTGCAATTATGTTACAATATGTTTTTTAATAATTTAATTTATGTCCTGTAAATATAAATTTTGTCTTAAACCTTCTACACTTGCAGACACATTTTGATGCATCTGAAGCAGAAAGCTAATGAAAATTTATTTAATAGAGAATAGAAAAGAATTTAGCAAAAGGAGACATTGCTCATTATGAGCAATTTGACACAATGTTTCAAAAGTCATCTGCTGCAAAGGCGTTTTAAACTGTCTTTATGTGGGAAAGGGTTAAACTTTCAGATGTAGAGATTTTTTATAGTTCTGCTTTGACATTTTGAAAAAAAAAAGCTTATTTGCTGTATGCCAGATTTTTTTAACCGCCAACATCATATTCAGGCAGTACTGTATTCGCGTGAGCAATTCAGTGTCTCATTGTCCTCTTCAAGTCTTGTTATGAATAGGTTGGCATAACAAGCCTGATTAACATCATCTTTTAGTTTTCTTGTTTTGATAATACAAGCAAATGCGAATTTTATCTATAGACTATATTTGTTTTAATCAACTAATATTTACATGTAATATTGTACATACATGTAGAAACCCTTTTCCATATAAAGATGCTTTCTGACACCTCTACAGCAATCATTTTGTGCAAACATTGTGGCAAAAGGAAATATTTCTCAAGATTAGTAATTTCTCCTAAAAGTTAGCCACAATGTTTTCAACTGAATTCAATGATTACAAATTTATTTTTTTAGTAAAAATCATTGTATTTGCTTTTTTAAATTCAAAGTCATCTGCTGCACATTTGTGTTGTATGTTGGAAAATGTTTAATGTTAATTTCAACACTATAACAATTGTTTAGTTTGGAACTGGTATAAACATGTTGACATCATAGCCTGACTGACCTACATTTATTATTTTCATTTTCATGCAAGCAAATATGAATTTAATCTATATTTATTTCAACTTATAATCATTAAATCTTATCTCAATCAGATACAAAAAAAAAATAGAGCTCCGAAGTAATATAGCTTGAACAGTCTTGAAAGCTTGAACAGTCTTTGTAGTTTTTTGTCAGTCCAAGGATCAAACCACATCACTTTTTGAGATTTCATTATATTGTGAAAATTATTCGATTGATTGATTGGGGTTTAATTTCGTTTTTTTTAACATTTTCTCGTTATATCATGGCGGCCAGTTTACCTACTCAAGCATTTCCTGGTTTTCTCACACCAGTACTCCACACAGCAATCTTCCCAAGCAACTGGCTGCTTTTCCACATAGACTTTGCCCATTGGTGGAAGACGAATGACGCATGTCGCATTCATTGACTTTTGTCAATTGTCGGAAAGAAAGTAGGCCAAGCAGGGATTCGAACTCACAACCCACGGATTGATATCCCGCATTGCTACCGACTGAGCTACCGGGACTCGGCTGAAAATTATTTGACTGCAGGTATGGATAGATCTACAACAACAATGGAGACATAATCTTTCTATAAACCTTGTTGTCAACTTAAGAATTGTAGACTGCTAAACGTGTATTTAGGCCAGAATAACAGATACACAAGTTCAATGATAAAACCCTAATTTAACATATGCTGAGGAATTTACATGATAATTGCAATGATTAATTTTCTTAATTTGCTTATTAATTGAAATATTATAGCAGAAGTAATAAGACCATTTCAAATAAATTTTCTTTTCCTCTTCTCGATCTCCTTGTTCTGTCTGGAGTCCATTCCCAGGTATGTTGCCTTAAATCCAAGGCTAACAAGTCTCCGGCACTGCTCCTCCATGATGGAAGTCGGCGGAGCAATAATGATGACTAGCCTATTTTGCCAGGAAACTAGTTCTTCAAAAAAAGACATCGCATATGCTCATTTTTCATTTTGTTATTATCCTGCATACGCTAATATAAAATAGGTTGACCAAAAAATGACAGATGATAAAACGAGAAACCGAAAGTCTAAAATATTTGGACTACCAGGAAACATGATAGGGCAACACTCATAAGTCAGTGACTTTCCGCTGCCGGTCCGCTTGGCCACAAACACATCTCTCCCTTCGTAGATTGATCTCACTATAATATTCGTCTGTAAGATTCTGGATTATAAACTGTTTACTTCTTCGTATTTCGAGGTTGTAAGCGACGAGGCCTGAAGCGAAGCAGTCGCCATATTAACCGAAAACCGACGACGTTTGTTACCGATCATTCTATTGGACGATGAACGTTTCCGAATTGGGATGTGTATTTATGCAACCGCTAGGTGGCATAGCGGGAAATTCAAATTTAAAGAAGCCGTCAGCCAAGGGTAATTATGATAATGTAATGGACAAATTACCCTTGGCTTGCGAAGATGCACTTATTTATGCAAATCATGATTTTGGATTTCCGTGTAACAAAATCAAGTCTAATTGTTTGTGGAAAGTCTCTTAGCATGCCATGTCTAATATCATTGTAGCAGGGACATTCAGATAGGTAATGTAAAGATGTTTAAATTTTTACACAATCGCAAAGGGCATCGTTTCAAAATTGATTGCGCTGCTATCAACAATTTTTCAGTTATATCAAGGAATTTCCTGGATAAGTTACCAGTTCTACTGGTCCATATATCCTGACACCAGTCAGTCAGTCCTTATGCCACCCCGCAACCCTGAACAGGTGAGGAGCCATTACAACCATTTCAAAAGTCTTTAAACGTCCGTCAGGGATCGAACTCGCGACCTCCCGCACCCTAGATCGTTTTAAAAATACACATTAATTGTATCGATTGGCTTGATATTTGAACACATTTTGGTAAGCATTTCATCATCTATGGTGGGTTATGTCAGAATTTATACATAAGGATCTTCCAATAATATCCGAACAGTGAAGATTCTGGTTAAACTATGCGAGTACACATACTCATCCGAGTCAGTACAAGAGTCCCCATCTCGTCTTACACGCTCTCGTCTTACACGGCTGATTTCTATTTTCACCGAACCAAACAACATGGGGGATGATAAATGTACATTGTAAATGCAAATAGATTTTACGAGAACCATAATGTTAACATGTAGCGTTTAGTAGTCAGTCATTTGTAATAATAATAATAATGATAATATCTTAATTTTTTTAAGGTAACATCTAAGACAATTTAACAATGGCTATACATATCTTATTTTCATATGGCCTTCAATAATATTAGAACACACTCAAACTTTACATCTAAACAAGATGCAAATTTGAATGAAAAAGTATGACATTAAATACAAATATATAACTAATTTTCAATCATGTTAAGGCAGACACTCCAAATACTTTAAAACACAATTCTCATCATAATAACGGCAAGTATTCAAGATATTGTTAGTATGGAACCTTTTCCAGAAGGTATTTCTTACAATTTCGTTTGAATGATACACTAGACGTTGAATGTTTTATATGTGATGGAATGCTATTCCAGTCTTTTAAACCAAAATATCTAAATGAATTTAACATGTAATTTGTTCTAGGTTTGTAGGTCAATGCTAAATTAATGTTGGATTTTGAGTGAAGAGTGTAATATTTATTTTCCGAAAATATTAAAATGTCATTTATGTATATTGGTGTTAAATTGTGAACGGCCTTGTAAATCAGCAAGGCTGTGGGATACCGACACCTATCGTCAAAAGACAGCCAATGCAAGTCATGGCAAAGATCCGTTTTGATAGACTCGCGAGGTTTTGCAAGTATTATTCTTGCGGCCCTTCTCTGAATTGAAGATATCTCAATTCTGTATGTATTGATGCCATGTCCCCAGACTACACATCCATAATCAAACACTGGGAGTATAAAGGAGTTATGATGCAATAGTCATGTAAGTTGACTTTGACGGATTAAGGGACATGTTGTTTACTTTGCACCGTTCCATGATATAGTTTATGTTTTCTTGTACCTTGTCTTGTACATCACATAACTGAACACCGGAATCGTACACAGTTGAATCGTCTGCGTATAAGTATATGTTGACAATACGGCCTTTTAACGAAATGTCATTTATGTAGAGCAAAAACAGTAAGGGGCCTAAATTTGACCCTCAGGAACTCCTGATGTTATTGGTAGTAAGGGTGGTGATATATTATCAAGTTTTACTAATTTGGTTATGTTATATAGGTATGATTTGATGTTTCAGAAAAATGATCAAGTTTAAGATTATGTAAGATAATTCGGTGGTCCAACAAATCAAAAGCTTTTCTTAGATCTAGACTCACAGTGCCTACTAACATTCCTTCTACATCTTGTAACCATGTGTCAATAAGTCTAACTAGAGCCGTATTGAAGGAATGATCTTTACGAAATCCCGATTGTGTTCGATGTAGAATGTTCGTTTTAGTAAAATAAGCCTGAATATGTTGAGCAATATGTCTTTCGAATATTTTTGAAAGTGTTGGTAATATAGAGATAGGGCGGTAGTTGCTAGGGTCGTCCTTATCTACAGATTTATACTTAGGTATAACCTTCGCGCTTTTAAAAAGGTCAGAAAATGTGCCTGTTGCAATACTGTTATTTATTATCGATGTTATGCAGGGTGTTATGACATCGCCAAAATGTTTTAAAATCTTTGGACCTATTCCATCTAGACCTGTTGATTTATTGGTGTTTGATACCTATATTATTTCTGAGTTGAAATTTTAACAAAATGTTTATTAAATTCATCCATGATATTTTGCTTTCCTTCAATTGTATTATCTCTGATGATTTGTTGCGGTATTACTAGACTAGTTGCTTTATTAAGATGGAAAACGTCTTTCAAGTGATTCCATATGTATTTTGAGTCTTTATTTTCACTGATTGCCATTTTTGTGATTTGTGTTTCGTTTATGAATTAGCGATTGTTTTTCCTCTGTGAACCATTTAGGTTGTTGTTCTCGTTTAATTCGTTTTGTTTTAATAGGTGCATGCTTTGATAATGTAGTTTCCAATATTTCATAGAATAAACTTAATGCTGCGTTGGGGTCAGCTATCGTTGCAATGTTATAAAGACTAGAACAAGCTAAGTCTTGTTAACATTTTGACTCCTCGAATCTCTTAAAGAATCTATATTGTATTGTTGTGTGTTCAGTTGATGCTTTATATCAAAAATCTTGTCCATATTAGATCGTGTAAAACATATAGGATAATGATCACTAATATACAGTCTGGATACAAATACTTCACTTACTCGACCAGCACTATTCGTATAAATATGATCAATAAAAGTACTGCTTCGTTTTGTCACCCGAGTCGGTGTTTCAACAAGTTGATCTAAAACAAATTTTGCTACAACATCATTCCATTTAGAATTGCCATATTTTGTGTGCTCCTTACTTGTTAAATATTGAATATTTATATCTCCTAAGACGTAAAATTCGAGGCTAAGCCGGTCTACGGATACTAATTGTGTCTCATATAAATCAATCCACGCTTGAGTGGAACTAGGAGGTCTATAGACAATATTTATCAATATATGTTGTTTGTTACTTGTTTAAATATGCCATAATGTTTTCAAGAGTCGTCTGCTGCAGAAAGGCGTCAGCAAGCGTCTATATAAGGAAAAGGGTTAAGATGAATGTCGTTTTGATAACTTGCTTTGTCAGTTTTGGGTCATAATCCTCCTCAAGTGGCTTCCGGTATGTTTACAGATAGCCCGTCCGTAGGTAAACTGCTTGCCATTTTTTCACTCATATCACGACGACCAGTATATCATGGCTTTCTCACACCAGTATTCCACAAAACAGTCTTTCCAAGCAACTGACTGCTTTTCCACATAGACTTATAGCCCAATTAGTGGAAGACGAATGATCTTTTCCGTTAGATTTTTGTTTACCCTCAGAAATAATGTCGGCCGAGTTTGGAAACGAAATCAATCCCCTTATTGAACAGCGCGCGTCGCTACAGGGGTTCGGCCCGTTTTCAAAAGGATGCAAGTTGGCATGAAGAGTGTAGGTTCGGATCAGATAGTCCATTTGTTAACAAGCTGATGTAAGTAGTATGTGAACATTGTATATGTTTGATCTGACTAAGCGGATGTATAGGCTGATCTGGATCTACTTTTTTCACAGAGTCCAATTTGTACGTTTTCTCATGGACGGGTTCATATGACGAGATATTAATCAGTCTAATTATTATCTTGGCAAATCCCAAAAGTCGGTAATCGTGTGACGTAGCCCTTTGTATTGGTCCAGAACATACTTGTTATAGTCTCGACCCCGCCCATAAGTATGCATCGTTAACTCGTTTTGCCTGATGAAGCTCAGGTATATGTTCACGTATACTTGGGAGAGGTCAGTCACAGCATGCGTATTAATCGCCGGGCAGAATTATTTTAACTTATCAATACGGACATTGTGCTATAGGATAACCAAGTCGGTGACGACGAGGACTATCAATACAGGGGTCGTTTGTTCGAACACCGGCTCGGCCAGAACGTAGAGACCATGGTGCTGGCGTGTGTGGCACTCCACCATATGCTGAGGACGGCCTGCGCAGATTATGGTGCACTTGACCTTGAGAACGAGCCGCACATCCTCATCCCCGGCTAGTGGAGAGATGATGATGTTTTGGATGTTTTGGAAATGCGGCTATACGGAAACAACACCAGCGGGGCGGCGAAGAGACATAGACTGTATCTAAATCACTTCTATAACGGAGAGGCCGGGTCGTGCCATGGCAGTGACGTATGGTGCAGTGATGGTGAAGTGCAATGCTTGTTTATTGTATCAGTGGGGTCACCATTTCATAAACTTGTTAATTCAAAAAGAGGGGTCACCATTTCATAAACTGATTTGACCTTTATTTAATCAATTAATGGTAAAATAAATCAATTAATATATATTGGACCTTTAATGTTTTAATCTTGATCCCGCCTATAAATGAAGGTGAAATAAATAAATGTCTAATAAAGGTAAAAAAAAAGAATAGTTGTAATGAATTTATGTTCAAAATGCCAATGGGGATTGTGGACGTCACCCCTTCTTTCCGCAAGGTATGTGCAACAGTCCGTATCTGAAGATATCTATCGCATATATCCACATCTAGAGGTAGCAGAAGGTAATGGAAGGAAAGTAATCCGTACCTATCCGTATATATCAGTATCGTGTCAACTCAAAGGGAACGTATCTAGAAATATGAGTTGTTGTAATAGGATGAAAGATTTAAAGCTTCCTTCATTGACGTATCGAAGATTCAATATAAATATTTTTATTGAACAATGAAGCGAATTTACAAGATATGAAAACCTAATTATTAAAGAAAGTGTACTGATAATCAATATATTTCTGTACACAGTATAGTGAATATACAACAAACTACATTTTTATATTATATAAACTGACAATTGAACGAGGGGTCGGAAACTAGGAATCTAAACTGAGGGGTCGAAAAGTCTTAGGTATCAGGGGTCGAAAAGTCGGAGGGTCGAAAAGTCTGGCTACCGTGTCTTTTTTTCCCCAACAGATGTATTTGAATTTCAATTTGAAGTAAATCAAGAAATAAATCCCTTCCAAACGATAAACCAAATCGCAACGTTTTGTGAGCCGTATATTCATTCAGGTGTCGCTTTTTACCGAGTTTAATATTGAATCGAATCAAATAATTAACGAAATAATTATAAATCTTATTCATACAAAAAGCATAGGGAGTTGGGTGATATTTCTTTTACCGATTTCGTCTAGTCAATTTAACCGCGTGTTGGAAGAAAACAAAATCGCGGACGATTCAATTTGTTCGCTTATGGGACTTCATTTTTGAAGAGGTAAAGAGGAAAGCTGCATACTTTTGAGACGTAATGCGATGTTTACATATGATTTATTCAATGTTTGCAACAGCTGTCTTTGATGTAAACATCGACTATGTTTTGGTTAGGCTAGGAGGGTTTTACGGAACTGCAGACTGTCAACGTTTACTGACAATTATTGATTTTATTATCGTTTCTTATGTTTTGACATACGTTGTAAAAACACAACAAATGACACATACACAAACTTTATCACTTCACCCTTAATCATGATAAGCTCCAACTCGCGACCGATGTCAGAATTTTACTAATAATGTTTTGTTTATTTTTAGAAAATAGTACACTGAAAACGATTATTCTTATTCGACAACAGTATTCGAATATTCGTCCGTTTTTCGAATATTCGAATATTCGAATATTCGTTCCCATCCCTAATTCTTTCCGATGATACAAGTCATTGGCATTTGTCACACATGAGCTAAATAGTCTATGTGGGAAGGTAGCCAGTTGCCAGTGAAGAATGTTGATTGGGGTACAGGTGCGAAAAGGTCGGAAAAACACTTTGGATGAACTGACCATCGTGATATAACTTAAATTCCTTTGAAATCGGCGTTAAACTCCAATCAGTCTAATAGGAAATTCAACCTTACGGTATTTGTCAGTCTATCAATACGTGCAGTTTGATAGAGCTCTGCAATGTTAGCCAAATATTTCAAGACGTGTTCGACAAACATTGTGTTTTAGGATAAAGTCAGATAACATGTATGCGAATGTTAGAGTCACCGTGCATGCAATGAACCGTTCCATGAGAATACTAACATTATGAACTCTGCGTAATGTATCGACTCAGATCAGCCTGCGTAGTCCGCAATTCGGGACGACACGTTCAGGAGGATAGAGGTATAGTAGTAGTAGTAGTTCTTTATTGCCTCCATTAACGGAGAGTGTTACATACATACAATTTATACGAAAGACAAAACATTACAAACATAAAAAAGACATGTGACAAAATAGAACATTAGTGAAATCAAACAATGCAGTATGCAATACTATACACACATACATACACATATACATACACACGCATACATGTATTTGGTGTCAAATGGGGACATGTGTTATAACCACTAGAAATGGGGACTTCTTTAATGTTGGTTCTAAGACGCTCAAATTACGTTGACAAGGTCAGAGTAATATCTACATCGACTGAAATATAATACTTTGACTGTACAAGCAATATAAAGGGATGTGAATATATGCAAACTAACCGGGGACACACTCTTAACACATAACCGGGGACACACTTAACACTTGTTTTTCAGATTGATATCATAGGAAAATACATGTCATGCAATCAGGTAAAATGACATATTTACGAGACTGTAATAAGCTACACAGAACAAATCTTTGCACTATTATAAGTTAAAAACGTAAATTGTCAAACTTAATCATTACCAGACCATAAACGAATGCATCCTTTTCACGTATTTTTTAAGAACTTCAACTTTATTATTTCTATTTTTCAATATCCTACGACGGTTCATGCATATTAACGTCTTTGAAATATGTACGTATAAGTGATAATATCTCAAAACATTTGATCAAATACCATTATGAAATGTTATGTTCAAATGATGTTCTTTAACACAGCTATATATTTGTATGATACAAATGAACAAACATACGTTAAACTACGGGTTAATGCGTATGAGTGTGTCATTTGTCTAAACTACGGATAAATGGGGACCGAGTGTGCCATTTGTCTACACTACGTATAAATGGTGACCGAGTGTGTCATTTGTCTAAACTAAGGCTAATTGGGGACACAAGTGTATCAGCACTGATTCCGAGTGTAATCTTTGCACCGTACTAGTATGATGAATTGGGGCCATGGGTTATTTCACAGAGATTTTACCATGAGATACTTGTTTTATCCTGTTTTACTTGTTTTACTAAGATTTAATCATTTGACAAACGGGGACGTCCCCGTTTATTGGTGTGTCCCCAATTAGAAGGTGTGTATACATATAAATGTCCCCAATTGACACCAAACACATACGCACACACACACATATACATATATACATATACACACACATACACCTACACATACATACATACACATATATATACATACACATACACATATATATACATACATATATATATACATATATATACACACATATATACATATATACACATACACACAAACACATATATACATATATACACATACACACAAACACATACATACACGCGTATACATACACATATACACACACATATGAGTATGTCTACACCGATTACCATGATTCATGAATGCAAAGAGCATTTAGCTAGTTTATGGATGTATCTTATACACTGTTTGAAACAAACGACTCTTGATTCATTACTGAGAGTGAAACACAAACATCCATTTAATAGCTGCAGAATTTCTTCTTGAGGAGCCATGCTGGTAAGCATAAGGAAATTGATTTCTCCCAATGCAGATAACTATTTTTTCCACAGTTCTTTACGTATATGTTCAGTATCTGGACAGAAAAGCAGCAAGTGTGTTACTTCACAATTAGTATTTATCTTACACTGAGGACAATAAATATCATACTTTCTTGAAAAGAGTCTAGACACAACGTGTATTACTGTATAACAAAATGTCAGTTGTTTACGGTATATTCTACTAAAGTACCATATGTTACATGGTATAAATTTACTGTGAATATATTGAAAGTTACTCATAATGGGATTGCTTTCAATGTTTGAAAACATCTGTTCTTCCACTGCATGTGTCACAGTTTGATTCACTAGTTTTCTCCATGAGGCACTGCTTGGGAAGATTGAGTGAGAGAGATATTCCATTAATACTCTGGTTAAGCCGTATTTACCTAAAATGCGGAATATGTCCGGCATAAACCCGCGTATTTTACTAGGTCTGTTCATGACAGATTGAAGTCTAAATGTAAACATACTTTTAATCCGTTTTTCTGTATCTAACCTACAGAGTTGGCCGAAAAGAATTAATTCCCTTTTATGAATGGAAAACAGGTAGAACATGTTTGGTTAACCGACTAAGGAACGGTATATCGACAAAACCTATATAGGTTTCGCAAAACAGGTTTTGAGTTTTGTGGCTATGAAACACAGGGCTGGAAAACTATAGTATATCAATATCGCACGCATACACATACTTAGTAGCTGGGAGGTACATAGACGATATACTACTCACAATAATAGTGCTAGCCATTATGAAATTAATTCTAGAAAAATGGTCTCGAACCTGCAGCCTGAAGACATTTCTTATACTAGTGTCTTTAATAATAACCATGCACTTCTTAGTGATTTTATCAATATACGTAAATGAAAAGGTCTCGTTTTATGGTAGAAGACCAATGACAAATTACTGGAGTGTTCTAAAGAATATGTCTGGATTATATAAGACTGTTTCCACTACAACTATAAAACCACTGGATTTGTCCGAGTGTCCGATTATACCTCCGGGCTTACGTAAGTATAAAATTAAATTTCATAGTTCATGCTGTGTAAAGTTTGTAAACCCCTTTCATACCAATAGACGCATGTTAACGCCTCCGCAGAAGAAAACTTTTGAAAACATTGGGACAAAAGGAGAAATTGCTCAGAATGAGCAATTTCTACTTTTTCCACAATGATTTTAACTCTATCCAATGAATACTCGTTCATTTATGGAGATTATTTGATGCATAATACTTGTATTTGGGAAAGGATTAAGACGGTTGTCACATCGTTATACTAGCCTCTTATTATCGTTCTTTGGTGAAGTGGTCAATGAACAATCCATCTATTGCCACAATGGTTTCATTTCTTTTCAATAATAAAAAATGTTCATTCTAGAGAGAATCTATAATTTTTACCTGGATCTTTTCCAAGTCGTCGGCTGTGGATTTGTTTTTTGTTGTATGTGGAAAAGAACTGTATGAACAGTGCATACATAGATCAGACTACATACCGGAAGTACTGTCTGGTATGTATCTACATTTTCAATTGTCTTATGGTTGGGTTTCTGGACCCTACTTTTTGTTTGATATACGGACATTCCTGTAAAGACGTAGATTAAATCGGTACGTCTTTCCGGGGACTTCACTGTTTATTAAGCGACAATCATGGTATATAGCAAAACATATATGAGCCGTCCCGCGAGAAAACCAACATTGTGAACTCTGCGTAAAGTATCGACCCGGATCAGCCTAAGCATGCCGCGCAGGCTTACCCGGATAGACACGTGTCGCCTCCTGTGGTTTTTCTGTTTCAGGAACCATAACTCTATACCTCGATCCCCTTGAGACAGGAATGTGTCAGTCCGGATTAGTCTGCGCAGATTGCGCAGGCCGATCTGGGTCGATACATTACGCAGAGGCCATAATGTTGGTTTTCTCGCGGGACGGCTCATATTTATTTAGCATTGACTATTGAATACTAATAGCCAATACACATATAAACATTTACAATAAAACAGGGTCGTGTATAAGAACAATAAGTCTTTTTCGAGAATTTTTCGATTGAATATATGGAATGTTTAAGTCGTTTTAAAATCAATATGAATTTAAGTTTTACCAGACGTTTTGAAACAAAAAATGGGAAAATGAAAGCATATCAAACAATTTGATTTATGTTGTACAATAGTTGGTTTTGGGAAATATACTGAGATATTTGTTTTACAGAACAGAACAGAACAGAAGTTTAAATAAATTAATAAATATATTGGTTTCTCAGCTTTAAAGCATATATACAATAAAGAGCAAGTTTGGTAAGAGGTTTTTTATATGTAGAATTAATCAGTCTTGTTAATTTGAATACATTTGATAGATTAACGTAGTATTTTTTCATGTATTTGTTCCTTATTTGTGTAAAAAAGTTTTTTTATAACAAAGTGGTTTTCATCTTCTAAATCGTTTAAAGTACAAAGCTCACATTTTATGTTGTTGCTGTCAATTTGTCTATGTCTACCACTTTCTTTGTGTGTCTATTGTAATGCTAATGAAATTGATGACGAATTTCACTTCATTTGGTATGTGATATACATTTTCGTAACAGGTAAAAATATATCAATAAGGCCGTTACATTCTCCAAAGAAAAATTAAGTATTAAATATATGTATCTATATTCGTAAATGTTACATCTTTATAATAATGCTTGACCCAATCAAACATTTCTCTACATATTTTTATTTGATTGAAGATCTTGTATTTTTTGTTGTTGTGGTTGTTTTTCCTGATATTTTGATTTGTTAATTTATTGTATTTGGTTCGAAACATTGTATGTATGTTTATAATCAATAAATATGTTATATGTTCTATGTTCTATCATTATATTATGGGATGAAAGTCTAAGTTTGGCAATTGATTGTCGAAATAATTTGGTTTCTAATACGTCCAGATACCCTGCTCGAGCGAAATCAGTCTTAAATGATCTGTAAAAATATAATGCGGGGGATAGTTGGATGCTTGCTTGCCATTGATTGACATATATATCTTTAAATCGTTGTGAAATTATAAGTATAAACCTATTCACTAAAACGGATTCGGGATACAACCAAATGTCAGAAAAACCTGCATAACTGCATAACGTGTTCAAAACACAACACTTAGCATTTTTGAATTATTTACAACTGATAGAAGCATTACCCCGTATGCTATGTTAAGATGTTCGGTATGTAAAGATTCAAACTAGAAACATATGAGCCGTCCCACGAAAAACCAACATTATGGTCTCTGCGTAATGTATCGACCCGGATCAGCCTATGCTATTTTAAGATGTTCGGTATATAAAGATCCAAACTAGAAGCATATGAGCCGTCCCACGAAAAACCGACATGGTCTCTGCGTAATGTATCGACCCAGATCAGCCTGCGCAGTCCGCGCCAGCTAATCCGGACCAACACATTTCGTCTAAGGGGAGTAGGGGTATCAGCCACAATTATACGATTAACACTACACAAACTATACAAACAAACGGTCATTAATAAAATCGAGTGCGGCTATTTTCACAGTTATGTAAACACTTCCGACCGAGGTGTGAATAATTACCATCTGGTCAGTTACATGTGACAAATTGAAAAGAACAAAAGGAAAACTACAACTGTGTATATATTTCATCTTTTTTTCCAAGTACCCGGTTACTTGAATTACTAACCGATTAATCGAATAACATACGGTTAACCGAGTAACCGATTAATCGCTGAGATCCCTAGTATAGAGTAATGATTCCTGAAACAGAAAATCCTAAGGAGGCGAAAAGTGTCTATAGTGTACTATCCGGGTTAGCCTGCGTGGCAAGCTTAGACTGATCAGGGTCTATACTTTACGCAGAGTCCACAATGTTGGTTTTCTTGTGGTACGGCTCAAATTATTTATAATCTGACTGGAGAACACTAATGGTAAATAGGATACCAATCATTTCGATAATAGAACGCAGCAAGCCCGCCTGGGTGCTGTAGTGAATAGAACGTCCGCCTCAAGAGCGGGAGACCAGGGTTCACTCTCCGATCTGGGTTGTAATGTTCCCAGGAAACGCCGGTATATGTATGAACTACTGTAAAAAACGCCGTTATATGTATGAACTACTGTAAAAAACGCCGTTATATGTATGAACTACTGTAAAAACGCCGTTATATGTATGAACTACTGTAAAAACGCCGTTATATGTATGAGCTACTGTTAAACACGCCGTTATATGTATGCACTACTGTTAAACACGCCGGTATATGTACGAGCTGCTGTTAAAAAAGACGTTAAATGAATGAACTACTGTTAAACACGCCGTTATATGTATGCACTACTGTTAAACACGCCGTTATGTGTATGTTGTACTGTTAAAAACGCCATTATGTGTATGAATTCATACGGCACAATGCTCGTTATGCGATAAACAGGCTAGACAATGTACCACTGTTTAAGCCGTACTAATTATTGACTGTTATCTGCTCGTATTATCCTTTTGCTAATAAACGGAAATAAGCTGCATATTGTTTGTATGTGTGAAAGGGTTAACATTTTTACTTTCATGTTTGAAGCCTTAATTTCCATAGTTTGCCTGTAGTAGGCTACTCGTAATTTACCAAAGAAGTAGTAGTTCTTTATTGCCTCCATTAACGGAGAGTGTTACATACATACAATTTATACGAAAGACAAAACATTACAAACATAAAAAAGACATGTGACAAAATAGAACATAAGTGAAATCAAACAATGCAGTATGCAATACTATACACACATACATACACATATACATACACACACACATATACATATACACACACATACACCTACACATACAAACATACACATATATATATATACACATACACATATATATACATATATATATATATACACATACACATATATACACATACACACATATACATATATACACATACACACAAACACATACATACACGCGCATACATACACATATACACACACATATGAGTATGTCTACACCGATTACCATGATTCATGAATGCAAAGAGCATTTAGCTAGTTTATGGATGTATCTTATACACTGTTTGAAACAAACGACTCTTGATTCATTACTGAGAGTGAAACACAAACATCCATTTAATAGCTGCAGAATTTGTTCTTGCTGAGCCATGCTGGTAAGCATAAGGAAATTGCTTTCTCCCAATGCAGATAACAATTTTTTCCACAGTTCTTCACGTATATGTTCAGTATCTGGACAGAAAAGCAGCAAGTGTGTTACTTCACAATTAGTATTTATCTTACACTGAGGACCATAAATATCATACTTTCTTGAAAAGAGTCTAGACACAACGTGTATTACTGTATAACAAAATGTCAGTTGTTTACGGTATATTCTACTAAAGTACCATATGTTACATGGTATAAATTTACTGTGAATATATTGAAAGTTACTCATAATGGGATTGCTTTCAATGTTTGAAAACATCTGTTCTTCCACTGCATGTGTCACAGTTTGATTCACTAGTTTTCTCCATGAGGCACTGCTTGGGAAGATTGAGTGAGAGAGATATTCCATTAATACTCTGGTTAAGCCGTATTTACCTAAAATGCGGAATATGTCCGGCATAAACCCGCGTATTTTACTAGGTCTGTTCATGAAAGATTGAAGTCTAAATGTAAACATACTTTTAATCCGTTTTTCTGTATCTAACCTACAGAGTTGGCCGAAAAGAATTAATTTCCTTTTATCAATATAAGCTTCTAATGGCATAATGGCCAGACAACTCATAGCAATAACGGACGGAGTGGAGCGTGGCATTCTCTGAATATGCTTGATACATTGCTTATGTGCACGTTCGAGGTTTTGCAGATGTGATGCACTTAAACAATTCCATAGCTCACTTCCATAAAGCGCTTTCGATAAAACTACCGTTTCATAAATGCGCTTCAAGGAAAGTGGATGCATGCATTCACGACTTATGCCACTGTCATTTAAACTAAAATATGTTTGTCTTATCTTTGAACAACATTCTTGCACTGATTGATCAAGCGACATGTTTTTATCATTGATTACACCTAAATGAAGAAAACTATCTCCCTCTTTAACACTATTCACCCCTAAAGTCCATTTACGCTGACTGTGTTCATAATCAAAATGACTTTCGTTATACACTATTACCTTACATTTTAAGGGATTGTATGAGTATTTATTATTTATAGAGTTTTCAAAACACATATCAATAAGTGTCTGTAGACCGTTTTTTGTTAATGACGTCAACATCATATCGTCGGCAACAGTAGGACAACCATATTTGATACTGTTTAATTTAAGGCAGTCATCACTGGCATCTATATTATTCATGAGATCGTTTATATATACCAAGTACATTAATGCACTGATTATTTGTCCTTGTCTCGCCCCTTTCCTGATCGGGAACCAGTCTGATATAATACCGTCTGATCTGACACAACTAAAAATATTTGTTAATAAACTTCGGATTATTATGATAAACCTTTTGTCCATACCATTTTGGTATAATTTTTTCAACAGTAGGTCGTGGTTCACATGATCAAACGCCTGTTTTACGTCTAAGTAACATGTATACAGTTTTGAACTGTTCTCAATGGCATTATAAATGGATTCACGAACCATGAAAGATGTTAATGCGCAACTTAAATTTCTTTGGAAACCGCCTTGTAAACTATTTAGTTCAATTTCACTACCCATATAACTTAATAACACCTTTTCATACAGTTTTAGGATCGTCGAGCAGAGTGAAATCGCGCGGTACGAGTTCGGGTCGCACTTCTTCTTGTTTCCTCCCTTGTAAAGAGTAGTGATTATCCCCCTTTTCAAATTTACTGGGCAATAGGCAAATTCATTCATAGCATTGAATAGTGTCCTTAGGACCTGCAGTAATAATGTACCACCATAAATGAGGTTTTCATAATAAACTTGATCGTAACCACAAGCCTTATTCTTTTTACAAGATGTCAATGCCGATTTAACATCTTCTACCTTAAAAACGAGATCATTACTACATGACATACATCGATCATTCTCATTGTTCACTGCAAACATGACACTCTCCGCATTTTCCACATTGTCATGTTCGTCATAGGAGTATAGTTCTTTAAAATGGTTCATCCATCCGCAGTTAATTTCTTCTGGTGTTTTACATTGTATATCTTTAAAAATCATTTCAAATGTTGGATGCGCTTTTGATTTTCGTTTTTTATTTATTAACTTCCAAAATGCGCAAATATCGGCCTCCGCGGTCCTATCAATTTCTTCCTCTAAGAGGTCGGTATATTGTTGTACACTTTGTCTATGTGCCCTACGAAACTTTCGTTTTGCCGCTTTATACTCTACATAAGTCACATGATCTGAGCATGGTCTATTTTCATTTATCCAATGTCTACGCTTATCTTTAACCCTTTTATGCAAACTTGTTAGGTTTTCATTCCAATAAGGTTTTATATGAGGTTTATATGTCGACCTAGGAAAACAATTTAAAGTAGCGTCATTTATGACACTAACCAAATTTTTAAAACGCAGTCAATATCCTCGTAATTTAACATTTGAACATTAGAAAGAGCACTTAAAGACTCGCTTTTATTAAGATACTCGGTATATAATGAGATGTTTTTCTGTTTTACATTCCTCCAGATAATGGAGTTATTGTCACGATTAACTGATTTTTTTGTGACATTGACTGGATGATCAATAACACAAGATATTGGTCGATGTGTAGACACGTTTAAAGAGTGATCCGCGTGAATCATACATTTCTTTACTTTGGTTATATGAGCTGATTGCATTAATATATAATCGATCAGAGTTTCTCTTTCACTATTGTACGGCACATTGCTGTATTTTGAGCCTTTACATAAAGGGAGGC
Organism: Serripes groenlandicus; assembly: GCA_031761405.1. NCBI lineage: Eukaryota > Metazoa > Mollusca > Bivalvia > Cardiida > Cardiidae > Serripes > Serripes groenlandicus. The sequence goes on along the minus strand of JASEVX010000001.1, from coordinate 226,814,794 downwards.
AATTCACGGGAACTAAGTCTAATGATATGAGGGATTGACCCAATATCTTACTCCTGGTGCCAAGAACTGTCGACGCGTTATCCGCGTATCCTGGTAGTTCTGTATTGAAATCTCCCATCACAATTATGTTGCCCTGCCCTATGTAGGTGAATATGGTATTTTCAACATCTTCTATAGCCGACTTATATTCATACATCGAGTGGTTTTTACAAGGTATATACACTTTAAATATGTAGTAATAGTGCCCCGGACTACACATAAATTGTACACCAATTATATTTTTGCTGTTTATGGATAGAGGTATAACCCTGTTTGATAATGACTTTTTCCATAAAATACACAGTCCGCCTTTACCAACCCTACGGCTACTAACAGTGTTTAAATCAGGGTCGGATATCGCATATTTGGTGTATTTACTGTTAATAGAGTCTAGAAAATGTAAGTTATATCTAAACAACCAATGTTCACTCAATCCACAAAAATCTACGTTAGTTTCGTCTAGGAAATCGCTCAAATACGTTGAACTCGACATAATTCCTGTCGCGTTCCAGGTTGAAAAACGTAACTCGTGTTTTATGTTCATTTTGTTTTCGTTTACTGCTTCAAATGCTTAAACACTTTCATATATTGAAATGTTGTTTAATCTACGCCTTTGCAGTCACTCAACACTGAGTAGCGGTTTCTGCCTGCAAAACTATTTTCCTCATTGTAATTATCATAGTCCCCATAATGTCGTCTGCTGTGGAATTGCGTATTACTTTGATTCGAATTCCTACGTTGCCAGGGACGACATATTATACCCCACGGCCAAAAGTAGGGATCGTCCGTCAAGCAGTCACAGTTTCCGTCATCTTCTACGCTCACACGCACGGTGGCTTTGTTATACATCTGATTCCGAAAAATGTTAACTTTAGTTACTTTGACTCCACGGTCTGAGATGTAACTTGAGATGTGATTTTCAGAAACCGAAGGCATAAATCCACCGATAAAGTAATGTTTCGGTTTTCTTTTGATATGTTTTTCAAACTCTCTGTCATCAGTATAAAGAACTTCATTAGGAGGAGAATAACCCTTAGTGTATGATTTGGGTGCATCCTTAAGCTTTTGTTTTTCAAGTTCTTCGTTGATGAATGAAAAATTTACTTTTCGACCTATGTACGTTTTCCCGTGTTTTTTGTGTGGGACTTTATGTTCAAACTTATCATGTTCGGGCGCCCTACGATCTGTTATAATGGTAGGAATCTTCATATTGCCGAACGTTAGATTTTGTTCCATTTCATTTTCGACCACAATGATCGTGTCATTGTTTAGTTGTGTTGTAAAGTGTTTTGCACAATTTGAATCTTTTTCAGTGCTATTTTCAAAATTGTCCACGTGGAGCGGTTCACATGTGTTGACCTCCTTTGCAATATTACAACTGGAATAATTGTTGCCAATGTTTTGTTTGGATGCGCTCTGCTTAATTGAAATGTCGTACGCACTGTTTTTTACTGAATTTGACTGTATGCCACTTAATATGTCATTCCTTGAAGACGATGATGTTTTGTTGGATCCATAAATGGTTTCAACATCAAACATGAGTTTTGCCACTGATTCTTGTAGAGTTGTAATTGACGCATATGTTGAGGATATCCTTTTCTTGATATCTATAATTGAAGCGCTCTCTGCTTCTCGATTTGACTCGAAGGTTTGCAATTTCGACTCCATCTTTTGAACATTTCCCTTCATATTAGTGAAATCTCTGTTAATAATATCCCTACCCTCTGACATATCTGAGCGTAATGACTCAATTGAGTTAACCGTTGATTCTACAGTAGTTTTACGAAAATTTTCCGTTGCAACTTGTCTCTGTTTCAGAAGCAACATGTCTGCCTGTAGACCACTAATCAAACTTCTTAGCAATGGTATTTCTACGTTACATTGGCATTTTTGAATCGTCGGTGGGCTGCATGAGGCGTTTGACACTGAGATTGACCGAGCCGACTTTTTCGACGTACTAATAATATCTTTAACCGAAAGAAAATCACCACCTTCACTAGCCAGCATCAATGTGTGTACATCATTCGCGAGTTTTACTGCGACAGACTCCCCAAACAACCAAATGTCAGAAAAACCTGCATAACTGCATAACGTGTTCAAAACACAACACTTAGCATTTTTGAATTATTTACAACTGATAGAAGCATTACCCCGTATGCTATGTTAAGATGTTCGGTATGTAAAGATTCAAACTAGAAACATATGAGCCGTCCCACGAAAAACCAACATTATGGTCTCTGCGTAATGTATCGACCCGGATCAGCCTATGCTATTTTAAGATGTTCGGTATGTAAAGATTCAAACTAGAAGCATATGAGCCGTCCCACGAAAAACCGACATGGTCTCTGCGTAATGTATCGACCCAGATCAGCCAGCGCATTCCGCGCCAGCTAATCCGGTCCAACACATTTCGTCTAAGGGGAGTAGGGGTATCAGCCACAATTATACGATTAACACTACACAAACTATGCAAACAAACGGTCATTAATAAAATCGAGTGCGGCTATTTTCACAGTTATGTAAACACTTCCGACCGAGGTGTGAATAATTACCATCTGGTCAGTTACATGTGACAAATTGAAAAGAACAAAAGGAAAACTACAACTGTGTATATATTTCATCTTTTTTTCCAAGTACCCGGTTACTTGAATTACTAACCGATTAATCGAATAACATACGGTTAACCGAGTAACCGATTAATCGCTGACATCCCTAGTATAGAGTAATGATTCCTGAAACAGAAAATCCTAAGGAGGCGAAAAGTGTCTATAGTGTACTATCCGGGTTAGCCTGCGTGGCAAGCTTAGACTGATCAGGGTCTATACTTTACGCAGAGTCCACAATGTTGGTTTTCTTGTGGTACGGCTCAAATTATTTATAATCTGACTGGAGAACACTAATGGTAAATAAGATACCAATCATTTCGATAATAGAACGCAGCAAGCCCGCCTGGGTGCTGTAGTGAATAGAACGTCCGCCTCAAGAGCGGGAGACCAGGGTTCACTCTCCGATCTGGGTTGTAATGTTCCCAGGAAACGCCGGTATATGTATGAACTACTGAAAAAAACGCCGTTATATGTATGAACTACTGTAAAAAACGCCGTTATATGTATGAACTACTGTAAAAACGCCGTTATATGTATGAACTACTGTAAAAACGCCGTTATATGTATGAGCTACTGTTAAACACGCCATTATATGTATGCACTACTGTTAAACACGCCGGTATATGTACGAGCTGCTGTTAAAAAAGACGTTAAATGAATGAACTACTGTTAAACACGCCGTTATATGTATGCACTACTGTTAAACACGCCGTTATGTGTATGTAGTACTGTTAAAAACGCCATTATGTGTATGAATTCATACGGCACAATGCTCGTTATGCGATAAACAGGCTAGACAATGTACCACTGTTTAAGCCGTACTAATTATTGACTGTTATCTGCTCGTATTATCCTTTTGCTAATAAACGGAAATAAGCTGCATATTGTTTGTATGTGTGAAAGGGTTAACATTTTTACTTTCATGTTTGAAGTCTTAATTTCCATAGTTTGCCTGTAGTAGGCTACTCGTAATTTACCAAAGAAACGCCGTGATATAAGTGAGAAATTATTGAAATCGGTGTAAATACCATGTAAACAAACACATGAGGCTGATCTGACGCTACTCCAGTTCCCTTTATGGGTTTCTTATGCAACAGTTCATATACACTCATCTATTTCAAACATAATTTATGCATGTAGATCTACACTTTCGAAAATAAAAATATATGATACAAAAAGAGATGAAAGATAAACCCGTAAAACCTAATTTTCCACATGCAACAGTTCTACAATAATCGACTTTGAAAATATTTGCTTAAAACATATGGAATATCTCTGTAAATAAAGGTAGAATTATTGAATAGATTTTGAAACATTGTGACAAAGCGAGAAAATGCTCTTTAATATAAATTTCTCCCTTTTCACTTTTACAAGTTAACTGATGCAGATGCGTCATAATACGGCTGCATGATGGGAAAGAATTAATCACTGTGTGCAATGTATACTTTATCCAAATGAATGTGTTCGAGGTTTTATGTACTAGGATCCGAAGAATTTGGTATTTGTTTAATGAAGAATATGTTTGGTGAAACGGGGTGAAAATTATAATCTCTGAATACATTATGTGTTAAGCCTTTCCTACCTTTAGTAGACGCATTTAGATACCTCTGCAACAGACGACTTTACACAACATTGTGATAATAGGAGGAATTTCCTTTCATGAGCAATTACTCCTTTTTACAACAATCTTTTCGATAATTACACTTTCTCATTTAGAGATTTTCCATAATTTTGAAACGTCGTTATATGAATGAACTACTGTTACAAAAATCGTTATATGAATGAACTACTGTTAAAAACGCTGTCATATGTATGAATTACTGTTAAAAACGCCGTTATATGAATGAACTACTGTTTAAAACGCCGTTACATGAAATTACTACTGTTTAAAACGCCGTTATATGAATGAACTACTGTTAAAAACGCCGTTATATGAAAGAACTACTGTTTAAAACGCCGTTATATGTATGAACTACTGTTAAAAACGCCGTTATATATATGAACTACTGTTAAAAACGCCATTATATGTATGAACTACTGTTAAAAACGACGTTATATGAATGAACTACAATCAAAAACGCCGTTATATGTATAAACTACTGTTAAAAACGCCGTTATATGTATGAACTACTGTTAAAAACGCCGTTATATGTATGAACTACTGTTAAAAACGCCGTTAAATGAATTAACTACTGTTTAAAACGCCGTTATATGTATGAGCTACTGTTAAACACGCCGTTATATGTATGAACTACTGTTAAAAACGACGTTATATGAATGAACTACTGTTAAAAACACCGTTTTATTACATTCCTATCAAAGAACTTAGAGGATTTGTCAGTGTAATAATTTTAAAAATGTTCACACTGTATATCATCGCTAGTGATGATATCAATTTTTGAATGATGATATCATTTTGCCGGAACTACTTTTTGTACTTTCCTAATTATTTTCAATTTACTGAAAAATGTAAACAATGTGAAAACTATTCTAAACTTACCTTCAGTGTATCTTATAGATCAGTATTGTCAATCTTCAATTGAAATTGAACTATAAAATGTACTATAAATCTCCATTCTTTTAAAATCCATGATAGGCTTCTAGTCAAGTAATTAGTGTGTTTCTTATCATTGGTGATGTTTATGCAGTAAGTCACATTTCCCAAGTCAAAGATGCTTGCTTTTTAAAACAAACAAACACTTATGACCAAAGGACAAATTACATACTGCCTTAAGTTTAATTCACTGTTAGTCCTTTCCTTCATTTGTTATCCCTTCCTCCAATGTCCACAGTGAAGTACAATAAATAAAGGTAATCCAAATGTGTTGTCGTCTGCTGCTCCTGTCAAAATAATGGCTGACCTACTGAGCATTGATGACTTGAATGAAATTCTATGCCAATCAGAATTTGATGAATTAGCACCCTATGGAATTCCAGTACAGAATATTCCAGAAAATATGTCTGAAAGGTTTGGAACTAATCAGGAAAATCAAAACACCAAGAGGAAAACGGTTTATGATGTAAAACTGTTCACATCTTTTCTAAAAGAACAGGGTGAAAATAGAGATGTTGGGGAGTTATTGCCACATGAACTTGATCATTTTTTGGGGAACTTTATAGCTGTACTGAAAAAGCCTAATACAACTGAGTTTGAGCCATCATCGATTCGTGGATTCCTATCAAGTTTGGAGAGGTAACTAAGGCAAAGGAGTTATGCCCAAAACATTTGTAAAAGTCCCATGTTTTCCCACTCAAATAATGCCATCAAAGCTAAAATTACATTTTTAAAATCCATGGAACATGGAAACAAGCCTAACGAGTCGGATGAATTGACTGATGAGGACATTGACAGATTATTTGAATGTGGACAATTGGGTACCGACACACCCTATCAAATTGTTAACCTCCTTCACCTCACATTTTCTCTGGTAATGGGCATAAGAGGAGGTAAAGAACAACATCAGCTACGGTGGGGAGATATCAAACTATGTGTTGATGAAGACGGTGATAAGTATATTCAACATACAAGGGAAAGGCAAACGAAAACAAGAACAGGCGTAAATCCCAAAGATACAAGAAAGTTCAAGCCGAAATCTTATAACAACAAGGACAATTCAAACCGATGTCCAGTTTTAGCCTATGAAAAGATGGAAATGAATAGACCAACAAATATGTTGACACCGGAAAACACTTTTTTCTGTCAATTAATCATGCCTTCCCCAGCAAGCAGACAGCTTTACTGTTTAAAAACTGTGCTATGGGTATTAACCATATATATGGCTTAGTGAAAAGGATGCGAGAAAACTGTCCTCAGATTAAGGGAAATAAATCACCAATCACAGTGTGAGAAAACACCTTTTACAGAAATGTAATGACATTGGACTGCCACCAAACCAGGCAATACAAATAAGTGGCCACAAAAATATTGGGAGTGTTAATAATTACAGTAGCATGACCTCGAAACAACAAAAGGAAATTGCTATGGCAATTACAAACAACTCCATTCCCTCGACCTCTACAACAGTTATGCAGAATAAATCTCCAAACAATATTCAGTTCAGCCAAGCTTCCAGCTCCAAAACGTCATCAAAGTGCGAGATTGAGTCAATGTTCCAAGGAACGACAATCATACACGGAGGTATTTTCAACTTCTACTCGAAAGCTGAGAGCCCGAGTCCAAAAAGAAAGTTCAGACGAGTTATGCCGTTATCAATTGATTCTGACAGTGATTAAGACTTATAAAGAGTATCAATAGTTAAGCACTACAGTACTTGTCAGTGAAAATTGTAATTGTATAAACATTTACTTTCTGATGTCAAGTTATAAATCCATTTGTTATTTAATCCATTTCTTGAAGTTAACTATCACATATCTTTTAATATTTCTCATGAACATTAGCCTATCAATTTAGGAATTTAATTATATGATCCAAAAACACTTTGAATTAAATACAACATGTTCACGTTATTTTACTTTCACATTTTGTCTTGTGTTATGTTTATATTCCGTTTCACCAGGCCTGACATTGCCGTTGTGTAATACACGCGTGTTGTCCTTGACACAGTATGAAAGCATCTGAAAAAGGATACCTGTAGGATTGTTTCCGGGTTCTGAAGGAAGAATCTTAGGGAACTTTTTAAACCCACCGTCTTTCAGCAATTGTTCTGTACGGTATCATTTGGCCCTCAATAATGTTGGAATAATGATGTATTTCTATACTATTTTTAGTATCACACTGTCAATTGTCTATATATATATGTATAGAGACAATAAATGTCTATGGCAGTAGAAACTTAAATTTACTAGAAGTAATTGATTCTACGCAGCAAGATATACGCAAGATATATACGTATATGTTGATAATACTGTCATAAATATGACAATTAAAACTTATATTTGACATTTTCTGGGAAGTGCCGGTCCAGTAGTATTTTAAAATCTCCCACTGTTTTTGCATCTACAACAGATTGTGTCCTCATGTGTTCGATAAAGTTGCCAATTTGAAGAATTTTTGTTTGTTACAGTCGTCTATTCTCTTTATTATTTTAAAAGTTTGTATTGCATCTCCTCTTAATCTACGGTGTGCTAGTGATGGCAACTGGAGTTTCCGAAGACGGTCCTCATATGGCAAGTTTTTGATCCCAGGGATTAGTTTTGTGGCTCTCAGTTGAAGTCTTTCAACACTTTCAATATATTTTCGCAGGTGTGAATACCAGATTACATTTGCGAACTCCACATGTGGACGTATTAGTGCCGTGTACAGCTTAATAAATGCATATTTGTCTATAAATTTAAGTGATCTACGAAGGAGATATAAAGTGCTGATTGCCTGGTTAATTTTCAAAGCAATGTGTTTACTAAACTTCATGTCTTTTTGGAATGTTACCCCTAGATCACACTCTTCGTCAGCTGACTTCAGCATAACATAAACATAATATAACATATATATATATAATATATATATTTATTAATTAACTATTGCGTATTTGACGCGATACTAGAACAACCGTAGAGCTAATACAGAACAAAAGAAGACAATATTTGCTAAAACTCGCCTAATATGGACCAAGTCGGCCAATATGAATTTCTGCCGTTTTAATTGGCTACAAAACTCGCCAAATACGAAATCTGAGGAATGGACCATTTTCATTGGCTGTCGAAACTCGCCTTATACGAGAATGGTGGAACACAAAAATGAATTAGGTAGCCGTCTTTTTTAAAGATCAACGCATTGAATTGACAAAGTAACCGATTTTAACTTATATTTTCCGCCATATTAACCATTAATTGTTTATTTAAGATTATAACTAAAGACTCATGTATTTATAAAAAAGTTGATTAATAAAACACTTATTAATTAGGTGATTTCATATTGGCCGAGTTATTTGTCCTCTGTCAGCAGTATTGTCCTTCGCCCTTCGGGCTCAGGCCAATACTGCATACCTCGGACAAATAACTCGGCCAATATGAAATCACCTAATTAATAACATTATAGTATAACATAAAAACGCCGTTATATGTATGAACTACTGTTAAAAACGCCGTTATATATATGAACTACTGTTAAAAACGCCATTATATGTATGAACTACTGTTAAAAACGACGTTATATGAATGAACTACAATCAAAAACGCCGTTATATGTATAAACTACTGTTAAAAACGCCGTTATATGTATGAACTACTGTTAAAAACGCCGTTATATGTATGAACTACTGTTAAAAACGCCGTTAAATGAATTAACTACTGTTTAAAACGCCGTTATATGTATGAGCTACTGTTAAACACGCCGTTATATGTATGAACTACTGTTAAAAACGACGTTATATGAATGAACTACTGTTAAAAACACCGTTTTATTACATTCCTATCAAAGAACTTAGAGGATTTGTCAGTGTAATAATTTTAAAAATGTTCACACTGTATATCATCGCTAGTGATGATATCAATTTTTGAATGATGATATCATTTTGCCGGAACTACTTTTTGTACTTTCCTAATTATTTTCAATTTACTGAAAAATGTAAACAATGTGAAAACTATTCTAAACTTACCTTCAGTGTATCTTATAGATCAGTATTGTCAATCTTCAATTGAAATTGAACTATAAAATGTACTATAAATCTCCATTCTTTTAAAATCCATGATAGGCTTCTAGTCAAGTAATTAGTATGTTTCTTATCATTGGTGATGTTTATGCAGTAAGTCACATTTCCCAAGTCAAAGATGCTTGCTTTTTAAAACAAACAAACACTTATGACCAAAGGACAAATTACATACTGCCTTAAGTTTAATTCACTGTTAGTCCTTTCCTTCATTTGTTATCCCTTCCTCCAATGTCCACAGTGAAGTACAATAAATAAAGGTAATCCAAATGTGTTGTCGTCTGCTGCTCCTGTCAAAATAATGGCTGACCTACTGAGCATTGATGACTTGAATGAAATTCTATGCCAATCAGAATTTGATGAATTAGCACCCTATGGAATTCCAGTACAGAATATTCCAGAAAATATGTCTGAAAGGTTTGGAACTAATCAGGAAAATCAAAACACCAAGAGGAAAACGGTTTATGATGTAAAACTGTTCACATCTTTTCTAAAAGAACAGGGTGAAAATAGAGATGTTGGGGAGTTATTGCCACATGAACTTGATCATTTTTTGGGGAACTTTATAGCTGTACTGAAAAAGCCTAATACAACTGAGTTTGAGCCATCATCGATTCGTGGATTCCTATCAAGTTTGGAGAGGTAACTAAGGCAAAGGAGTTATGCCCAAAACATTTGTAAAAGTCCCATGTTTTCCCACTCAAATAATGCCATCAAAGCTAAAATTACATTTTTAAAATCCATGGAACATGGAAACAAGCCTAACGAGTCGGATGAATTGACTGATGAGGACATTGACAGATTATTTGAATGTGGACAATTGGGTACCGACACACCCTATCAAATTGTTAACCTCCTTCACCTCACATTTTCTCTGGTAATGGGCATAAGAGGAGGTAAAGAACAACATCAGCTACGGTGGGGAGATATCAAACTATGTGTTGATGAAGACGGTGATAAGTATATTCAACATACAAGGGAAAGGCAAACGAAAACAAGAACAGGCGTAAATCCCAAAGATACAAGAAAGTTCAAGCCGAAATCTTATAACAACAAGGACAATTCAAACCGATGTCCAGTTTTAGCCTATGAAAAGATGGAAATGAATAGACCAACAAATATGTTGACACCGGAAAACCCTTTTTTCTGTCAATTAATCATGCCTTCCCCAGCAAGCAGACAGCTTTACTGTTTAAAAACTGTGCTATGGGTATTAACCATATATATGGCTTAGTGAAAAGGATGCGAGAAAACTGTCCTCAGATTAAGGGAAATAAATCACCAATCACAGTGTGAGAAAACACCTTTTACAGAAATGTAATGACATTGGACTGCCACCAAACCAGGCAATACAAATAAGTGGCCACAAAAATATTGGGAGTGTTAATAATTACAGTAGCATGACCTCGAAACAACAAAAGGAAATTGCTATGGCAATTACAAACAACTCCATTCCCTCGACCTCTACAACAGTTATGCAGAATAAATCTCCAAACAATATTCAGTTCAGCCAAGCTTCCAGCTCCAAAACGTCATCAAAGTGCGAGATTGAGTCAATGTTCCAAGGAACGACAATCATACACGGAGGTATTTTCAACTTCTACTCGAAAGCTGAGAGCCCGAGTCCAAAAAGAAAGTTCAGACGAGTTATGCCGTTATCAATTGATTCTGACAGTGATTAAGACTTATAAAGAGTATCAATAGTTAAGCACTACAGTACTTGTCAGTGAAAATTGTAATTGTATAAACATTTACTTTCTGATGTCAAGTTATAAATCCATTTGTTATTTAATCCATTTCTTGAAGTTAACTATCACATATCTTTTAATATTTCTCATGAACATTAGCCTATCAATTTAGGAATTTAATTATATGATCCAAAAACACTTTGAATTAAATACAACATGTTCACGTTATTTTACTTTCACATTTTGTCTTGTGTTATGTTTATATTCCGTTTCACCAGGCCTGACATTGCCGTTGTGTAATACACGCGTGTTGTCCTTGACACAGTATGAAAGCATCTGAAAAAGGATACCTGTAGGATTGTTTCCGGGTTCTGAAGGAAGAATCTTAGGGAACTTTTTAAACCCACCGTCTTTCAGCAATTGTTCTGTACGGTATCATTTGGCCCTCAATAATGTTGGAATAATGATGTATTTCTATACTATTTTTAGTATCACACTGTCAATTGTCTATATATATATGTATAGAGACAATAAATGTCTATGGCAGTAGAAACTTAAATTTACTAGAAGTAATTGATTCTACGCAGCAAGATATACGCAAGATATATACGTATATGTTGATAATACTGTCATAAATATGACAATTAAAACTTATATTTGACATTTTCTGGGAAGTGCCGGTCCAGTAGTATTTTAAAATCTCCCACTGTTTTTGCATCTACAACAGATTGTGTCCTCATGTGTTCGATAAAGTTGCCAATTTGAAGAATTTTTGTTTGTTACAGTCGTCTATTCTCTTTATTATTTTAAAAGTTTGTATTGCATCTCCTCTTAATCTACGGTGTGCTAGTGATGGCAACTGGAGTTTCCGAAGACGGTCCTCATATGGCAAGTTTTTGATCCCAGGGATTAGTTTTGTGGCTCTCAGTTGAAGTCTTTCAACACTTTCAATATATTTTCGCAGGTGTGAATACCAGATTACATTTGCGAACTCCACATGTGGACGTATTAGTGCCGTGTACAGCTTAATAAATGCATATTTGTCTATAAATTTAAGTGATCTACGAAGGAGATATAAAGTGCTGATTGCCTGGTTAATTTTCAAAGCAATGTGTTTACTAAACTTCATGTCTTTTTGGAATGTTACCCCTAGATCACACTCTTCGTCAGCTGACTTCAGCATAACATAAACATAATATAACATATATATATATAATATATATATGTATAACATAAAAACGCCGTTATATGTATGAACTACTGTTAAAAACGCCGTTATATATATGAACTACTGTTAAAAACGCCATTATATATATGAACTACTGTTAAAAACGACGTTATATGAATGAACTACAATCAAAAACGCCGTTATATGTATAAACTACTGTTAAAAACGCCGTTATATGTATGAACTACTGTTAAAAACGCCGTTATATGTATGAACTACTGTTAAAAACGCCGTTAAATGAATTAACTACTGTTTAAAACGCCGTTATATGTATGAGCTACTGTTAAACACGCCGTTATATGTATGAACTACTGTTAAAAACGACGTTATATGAATGAACTACTGTTAAAAACACCGTTTTATTACATTCCTATCAAAGAACTTAGAGGATTTGTCAGTGTAATAATTTTAAAAATGTTCACACTGTATATCATCGCTAGTGATGATATCAATTTTTGAATGATGATATCATTTTGCCGGAACTACTTTTTGTACTTTCCTAATTATTTTCAATTTACTGAAAAATGTAAACAATGTGAAAACTATTCTAAACTTACCTTCAGTGTATCTTATAGATCAGTATTGTCAATCTTCAATTGAAATTGAACTATAAAATGTACTATAAATCTCCATTCTTTTAAAATCCATGATAGGCTTCTAGTCAAGTAATTAGTATGTTTCTTATCATTGGTGATGTTTATGCAGTAAGTCACATTTCCCAAGTCAAAGATGCTTGCTTTTTAAAACAAACAAACACTTATGACCAAAGGACAAATTACATACTGCCTTAAGTTTAATTCACTGTTAGTCCTTTCCTTCATTTGTTATCCCTTCCTCCAATGTCCACAGTGAAGTACAATAAATAAAGGTAATCCAAATGTGTTGTCGTCTGCTGCTCCTGTCAAAATAATGGCTGACCTACTGAGCATTGATGACTTGAATGAAATTCTATGCCAATCAGAATTTGATGAATTAGCACCCTATGGAATTCCAGTACAGAATATTCCAGAAAATATGTCTGAAAGGTTTGGAACTAATCAGGAAAATCAAAACACCAAGAGGAAAACGGTTTATGATGTAAAACTGTTCACATCTTTTCTAAAAGAACAGGGTGAAAATAGAGATGTTGGGGAGTTATTGCCACATGAACTTGATCATTTTTTGGGGAACTTTATAGCTGTACTGAAAAAGCCTAATACAACTGAGTTTGAGCCATCATCGATTCGTGGATTCCTATCAAGTTTGGAGAGGTAACTAAGGCAAAGGAGTTATGCCCAAAACATTTGTAAAAGTCCCATGTTTTCCCACTCAAATAATGCCATCAAAGCTAAAATTACATTTTTAAAATCCATGGAACATGGAAACAAGCCTAACGAGTCGGATGAATTGACTGATGAGGACATTGACAGATTATTTGAATGTGGACAATTGGGTACCGACACACCCTATCAAATTGTTAACCTCCTTCACCTCACATTTTCTCTGGTAATGGGCATAAGAGGAGGTAAAGAACAACATCAGCTACGGTGGGGAGATATCAAACTATGTGTTGATGAAGACGGTGATAAGTATATTCAACATACAAGGGAAAGGCAAACGAAAACAAGAACAGGCGTAAATCCCAAAGATACAAGAAAGTTCAAGCCGAAATCTTATAACAACAAGGACAATTCAAACCGATGTCCAGTTTTAGCCTATGAAAAGATGGAAATGAATAGACCAACAAATATGTTGACACCGGAAAACCCTTTTTTCTGTCAATTAATCATGCCTTCCCCAGCAAGCAGACAGCTTTACTGTTTAAAAACTGTGCTATGGGTATTAACCATATATATGGCTTAGTGAAAAGGATGCGAGAAAACTGTCCTCAGATTAAGGGAAATAAATCACCAATCACAGTGTGAGAAAACACCTTTTACAGAAATGTAATGACATTGGACTGCCACCAAACCAGGCAATACAAATAAGTGGCCACAAAAATATTGGGAGTGTTAATAATTACAGTAGCATGACCTCGAAACAACAAAAGGAAATTGCTATGGCAATTACAAACAACTCCATTCCCTCGACCTCTACAACAGTTATGCAGAATAAATCTCCAAACAATATTCAGTTCAGCCAAGCTTCCAGCTCCAAAACGTCATCAAAGTGCGAGATTGAGTCAATGTTCCAAGGAACGACAATCATACACGGAGGTATTTTCAACTTCTACTCGAAAGCTGAGAGCCCGAGTCCAAAAAGAAAGTTCAGACGAGTTATGCCGTTATCAATTGATTCTGACAGTGATTAAGACTTATAAAGAGTATCAATAGTTAAGCACTACAGTACTTGTCAGTGAAAATTGTAATTGTATAAACATTTACTTTCTGATGTCAAGTTATAAATCCATTTGTTATTTAATCCATTTCTTGAAGTTAACTATCACATATCTTTTAATATTTCTCATGAACATTAGCCTATCAATTTAGGAATTTAATTATATGATCCAAAAACACTTTGAATTAAATACAACATGTTCACGTTATTTTACTTTCACATTTTGTCTTGTGTTATGTTTATATTCCGTTTCACCAGGCCTGACATTGCCGTTGTGTAATACACGCGTGTTGTCCTTGACACAGTATGAAAGCATCTGAAAAAGGATACCTGTAGGATTGTTTCCGGGTTCTGAAGGAAGAATCTTAGGGAACTTTTTAAACCCACCGTCTTTCAGCAATTGTTCTGTACGGTATCATTTGGCCCTCAATAATGTTGGAATAATGATGTATTTCTATACTATTTTTAGTATCACACTGTCAATTGTCTATATATATATGTATAGAGACAATAAATGTCTATGGCAGTAGAAACTTAAATTTACTAGAAGTAATTGATTCTACGCAGCAAGATATACGCAAGATATATACGTATATGTTGATAATACTGTCATAAATATGACAATTAAAACTTATATTTGACATTTTCTGGGAAGTGCCGGTCCAGTAGTATTTTAAAATCTCCCACTGTTTTTGCATCTACAACAGATTGTGTCCTCATGTGTTCGATAAAGTTGCCAATTTGAAGAATTTTTGTTTGTTACAGTCGTCTATTCTCTTTATTATTTTAAAAGTTTGTATTGCATCTCCTCTTAATCTACGGTGTGCTAGTGATGGCAACTGGAGTTTCCGAAGACGGTCCTCATATGGCAAGTTTTTGATCCCAGGGATTAGTTTTGTGGCTCTCAGTTGAAGTCTTTCAACACTTTCAATATATTTTCGCAGGTGTGAATACCAGATTACATTTGCGAACTCCACATGTGGACGTATTAGTGCCGTGTACAGCTTAATAAATGCATATTTGTCTATAAATTTAAGTGATCTACGAAGGAGATATAAAGTGCTGATTGCCTGGTTAATTTTCAAAGCAATGTGTTTACTAAACTTCATGTCTTTTTGGAATGTTACCCCTAGATCACACTCTTCGTCAGCTGACTTCAGAACTTCGCCACCCATAATATATTCATGGTTGTTGTTGCTTTGCCCATAATGCATAATCTTACATTTATCAACATTGAAAGTCAATTCCCAATCCTTTGCCCATTGCACACGAGAGTCAAGATCATTTTGTAGATTAGTATAATTAGCAGCGGAACTGTACAGTTTGGTATCATCAGCGAACATTTTCACAAGGCTTTTCACATGTTCAGGGATATCATTTACATACAGAATAAACATAACTGGACCTAGCACGCTACCGTGCGTCACCCCGCTGTCCACACTCTTCCAGATTGAAGAATTACTATTTATTGAAACACATTGTTTACGATCTCTTAGAAAATCTTGAAGCCATGATATAATGTTTACCCCTATGCCGAATGATGATATCTTATTTATTAGCCTTTTATGGCTAACTTTATCAAAGGCTTTGGCCAGGTCTAGGTACACAGTATCCCAACTCTCGTTAGTTTCAATATAATCTGTCCATTCTTGTAATACATTAAGAAGTTGGGTTGCGCATGATCTTCCTGATCTAAATCCGTATTGCTCATCAGAAAACAAATTGTTACTTGATAAATGGTCCATTGTATGTTTTCTGACTATTTTTTCCAAAGTTTTACACACTATTGATGTTAAACTAACTGGGCGGTAATTACTAGGCTCAGTTTTGCTACCTTTTCTAAATATTGGTGTAATCCTGGCACTTTTCCATGCCGAATGCAAAAAAATGTTCCCAATTCTATAGACTTTTTGAATCTTAAAGTTATTGGAGTAACAAAAACATAAGCCATAGATTTCAGTATGAATGGGTGAATATCATCTGGACCCATTGATTTGCTCACATCAAGATTTTTTAACAACTTACACACCTCTGTCTCACTAATTTGGATAGTTTCTAATTCTGTGGCCACATCTTTCTCCTTTATATCCGGAATATTGTTTAAGTTCTCCTTAGTAAACACAGACGTAAAAAATCATTTAGTAGTTCAGCTTTATGTTGATTTGAACTAATATACTGTCCATCACTATTTTTCAGGTTTGAAACACCCCCTTTCACCTTAGTTTTGCTCTTAACATATCTCCAAAAGTGCTTTGGTTCAGTCTTGGCCTTCCTAGATATCATTTTCTCATAGTTACCTTTCGCAGTTTTCACATGCTCGTTTGTTATATTGCGTGTATGTTTATATTCTTCATAGTCGATATGTCTCCTTGTAGCAAGATACTTATTCCAGGCATGTTTCTTGGCCATTATATGCTTTAGAGTATCCCCCGTCATCCATAGTGGTTTTGTTTTACTACGTTTTTTAGGTTTTACTACGTTTTTTAGGTTTTGACTTGGGTACATATTTATTTACATTTTCATGAAATTTACTAGCAAAAGTCTCCCACATTTGTTCAACAATACAGTTTTCAAACTTATTTTCCCAGTCAATATTCACCCATTCGCTAGAAAAGCCTTCCAGGTTACATTTGGTGTATAATATTTACAAACGCCACTGTATACTTGCCGAAATTCACAAATAAAGTCAAATACTAATACTACATGATCACTGCATCCAGGTGATGGATATATTTCCATATTTTCTATATTATTTTCGTCTTTTGTAATTACCAAATCTAGTATGTTACTAGTTTGGTCAATTCTACATCTTGTAAAATGTCTTACATGTTGAAATAAGAAGTTATCTCTTAAACATTCTATAAATCTATATTCCACATGTGTATTATTATGATTAGTAGTATAAGACTCCCAGTCAATATTTTTCAAATTGAAGTCACCCGTTATAATTATATCATCACATATTTTCGAGGCCTCATTCAAAAGTCTTGTAACACTATCACAGGCATCGTTTTCAGACGGACTTCTGTAAATACAACCTAATACCACTACTTAAATGTATCCTCAATTGTCCAGTCTAGCCACGAAGCATCATGATACATAGCATTTAAATTCAAGTTTGGTGCAAAATTATATTCAGATTTTACATATATAATAACACCCCTTCCATTATTAGCACTCGGAAACAAATAACAACCATCAATGTTGTAAATCATGGAAGAGCAAGTAATATTATCATTATGGAGTTTAGGTAAAACCTAAGTAATAAAGATAAAATCGGGGCACATCTGTCGTATCTGAAGTTCAAGTTCATCCATTTTATTACAAAGTTGGTCAGCATTAGTGTATAAACATTTACAATTACTAATAACAGTTTCAATACGTTTGCTACCTTCATTTTCACTCCCAGCACTTGTTCCTGCACTCGTATTTTGTACCGTTTGACTAGATTCAATGAGATCATTTGAAATAGTATTATTATCAGTTAAATTAACAGAATTAACTATATTTACAGTTTGACTAGATTCACTGTGGTCAGTTTTATATAAACTACACTCACCTAGGTCCTTTGTAAAAGTACCACAAAAAGGCAAAACAACAGTATCAACCAATGAACTAACATTAACAGGAACAGTATTTAAATGTTCATTATCCTTCACTTTACTACCGAAACGTCACTGTTTTACCCGAACCAGGGTTTAGCCTGGATTCAGGCCTTGCTGTATCAGCATAGGACTTTTTTTCAACAATCTCGCCTCTAAAGATGACTAAATTATTGTTATTTTCATCATTTCTCATCCTCTTTATAAAGACACTGCCCCATTTATGCGCATATTCATCGCCATGTTTTACTCTTAAGAAACGTGTGCCGGCAAGAATGTTATGCTTATCTTCCAACGATCCAAGTTTGACCTTTATTAGCCTAGCTTTTGTGCCCGGTTTACCCATTCTGATGGTTTCTCTAATAACTACTTCACACTTAGTGACCTTGAAGATGTCGTTCAAACTACAAATATAATCTTCTTTCTTGTTCTCACTGTTGGATAGTGGCTCTGGGACATTATGCACTATTCCATTTAACTTCCTTTCCTCCCTGTCTTTAAACTCCGTAATTGCCATCTCAACTTTTTCTTGGACGATTTTGTCCATACTCGTAATAACACGGCACGTTATTCTAAGTCGCTAAAAACTAACTAGACTACACAAACCAAATTATATTCACGATTGAAATCACAACCCCTTGTTTAAAGTATGTTTAATCCAAAATATCACAGCAAACACACTTTCCCAGCTTCGCTGTATAAATACAACATGAAGGAAATTTTAAATTTGACAGGTATTTGTGTATTCATGCGCGACAGTTACGTCACTCGAGCTTGGCTTCTGACGTCATGGCTCCTCCCAATTCTACCTCTAAATTATAATTATCATCACTTCAAAAAAGATTGAAGGTATATAATAAACAGATTAATTACCTGTATTCCGATGATATTAAAAATATGTCACTCGAATGGGTGTTATCGGGTGAAAAAAACCATTCTCGTGACATATTTTTAATATCATCGGAATATCATCATTAATCTCTATATATGTATGAACTACTGTTAAACACGCCGTTATATGTATGAGCTACTGTTAAAAACGCCGTAATGTGTATGAACTACTGTTAAAAACGCCGTTATATGTATGAGCTACTGTTAAAAATGCCGTTATGTGTATTAACTACTGTTACAAACGCCATTAAATGAATGAACTACTGTTTAAAACGCCGTTATATGTATGAGCTACTGTTTAAAACGCCGTTATATGTATGAACTACTGTTAAACACGCCGTTTTGTGTATGAACTACTCTTAACATTGCCTTTATATGTATGTACTACTGTTGAAAACACTGTTATGTGTATGAACTACTGTTAAAAAGTCGCCGTTATATATATGAACTACTGTTTAAAACGGCGTTAAACACCATACAATCAAGCAAACCAAAGGTAAAGAATGCTTATGGCCTTTCTAATACACGCTGTTATCTTTTGACCACCAGAGGTCTATAAATAATACAAATAAGACACAACTCCATCTTCAAGCTTTGGGCCTAAGCCTTTTTCAGGAATTAGATATACTCTTACTGTTTCTATTCCATGCAATAACAACACTTTGACGTAAACGGTATCATTTCAGAGGGACGTGTGGAGGTTAACACTCAAATTCCAGCCTGGGCCCATATCGAAGAAGAAAATCCATTATTGAAACCAGGGGGCCGGTATAAACCCCCGGACTGTATAGCCCGGAACCGTGTCGCCATCGTCATACCTTTTCGAGACAGGGAAATCCATCTAAGATTATTTCTTCAAAACTTACATCCATTCCTACAGCGCCAACAGTTAGATTATGGAATATTTGTGGTAGAGTTGGTATGTATGTCTGTAACAGAGCTCTAGATAAGGGGGTTTAAAATCCTTATTTAACCGTTAACCCAATGTTGTGGATACCCTCAACATTGGGTTTGCTTTAATAATAAGAGAGAAATTGTGATTTCATCATCGGACACCGGTTTCTTTGTGTACGACATGCTCCATCTAAACCCTTTCCCCCATACAACAAATCTGCAGCAGACGAATTTGAAAATATCTAGATAAAAACAAGGAAAATCTCTATAAATGAAGGAACAATTATTGAAAAAAGTTGAAAACATTGTGGGAAAAGGAGAAATTGCTTGTTTTGAGCAATTTCTCCTTTGGTCACGATGTTTTCAAAAGACGTCTGCGTCAAAATACGTCTATATGTGGGTTAAAAGAAGGCATGCGGTGGGTGCCGGTGATGGTCATAGTCAAGCATCAACTGTTCGTAATACCATTCGCCGCGTTATTTCCGTCCATGCATTATATAGGTCACAATACACCAATACCTTCTCTGTTTCCTTGTAAATTAACCAATGTCAACCCTCAATTGTCAAACTTTCCAAACGTTTCTCAGGTAGACCACACTACATATATATCAAAAGAAAATGGGGTGTGTGTGTGGGTGGGAGGGGTCATGCATTATACAAGACAAAATTTAGACTTGAATTTAAACAAAATGTCATAAAGTCAATGCAATCTGGTGAAAGAATACACTCATTTCTACGCGAACAATGTTGTGTTCTTGATGTAATTGGCGTAGTTTGACCTTATATAAGGTATAATACGCGATGGGTGTGAAGTAAGTTGGTCTATCCAGGAAACTATTTGTATATTGGCAGGCACACCCGAGTCTCAATGAGCGTTAATGCAACAGTAGACCTTTTGAATGTTTGTGCCATAATATTTAGACCAAAATGACAGGGTATTTGATCATATGCTTATTAGAAACTGAAAATCACCATTGATATGTTATCAACTGCTCCTTGTAATTATACGTAGGCCGCGCAATGGCCTCTGATCACTCACTACTTAACAATACCATTGCATGGAGTAAGATATACATGTGTGTGTTTAACGCGAAGATAACATGGGGAAGATATTTTTAGACTGTTAGGAATGAAACATGCTTGTAAGAGTAGAATTCTAAAAAAACGCAAATAACGGAAGGCTCTTTCTCAAAGTGAAACAATAGACACATATTTATTGATCCCGGTGATCTGTGAAAGCTAGATTTATATCAAAGTCCATGCTACAGGGTCTTATCAGAAAAGTCTTTATGTAACTAAATGACGAACAGTGCAGATCCAGATTAGAATGTTCGGAGGAGCATGATGCACCGGATCTTCATTTGCCGTAAATGCCGAACGGTTGGGTTCCCTTGAGCACCGCACATATCGTAAAGCCTTCCAACTTCGTGATCTATCTTAGTTCCTGACGTCATTATTATCGTCCTTTTTTCCCATATCTTTGTTTTAGCAAGTATGTAACTATTTTCTGATGTCTAAAGATTCATTTAGTATTCGATAATGTAGTTTGTTTAAATGCTAATGGTCACGAACTTATGAGACTCGTAGATAAATGAGCCGTCCCGCGAGATAACCAACATTATGGCCTCTGCGCAATGTATCGACCCAGATCAGCTTGCACAGTCCGTTCAGACTGATCCGGGCAGACATATTCCGTCATTTCGTATTTGTTTAATCATTACAGGCGCATGGAATACCGTTCAACAGGGCATTATTAATGAATGTCGGGTTTGTGGAGGCCATGAATCGGTACAACTACCAGTGTTTTATATTCCATGACGTAGATCTACTTCCGGAAGATGACCGGAACCTATACACGTGCCCTTCAATGCCGCGTCACATGTCCTCGGCTATCGACAAGTTCAATTATAGGTAGAGCTCTATGTTGAAATAAGTAAAAACAAAATGTCAATGTAATATTCACTGCTGTTTATATTCTAATCCTTAACCCTTTCGCTGTCAAAGACAATAAAAGGCTTTTGCAAACAATGCAGATGCAGGTTAGACAGCTCATAACGAGCTATCTCTCCTGAAATCTGGATTGTTTGCCACATAGACATTAAACTTTACCAAGTTTCCCGTTGGACGACAAATGGAGAGGTCCGATTTTCAAGATGGAAGAGTCCAATTTGTGAAATTCGGCAGCGAAAGAGTTAAAGATAGTTCTAAATCTTAATAAAGTATATGTATTTACAAATCAAACATTAAATGAGGTCGTCTCGAACACTGTAGGATAAGTCTTGGCATTGGCTCCGTCTACACACATTTTAAGACGCTTCAAAAAGTGTAGATCTTGATCAAGTTCATAAGCCACGCCATCAGAACATCTGTTGAAATTATGAAGGCCATGCCGTTCAAATTTCTTTTTAATAAATTATCCACTAACCTAATGATCATTTTAATCTGTGAAACAGACATATGAGCGGTACCACGAGGAAACCAACATTATGGCCTCTGCGTAATGTATCGACCCAGATCAGCCTGCGCAGTCCGCGCAGGCTAATCCGGGCAGACACATTCCGTCGTAGGTGGATAGAGGTATAGAGTAATTATTCCTGAAACAGAAAATCCACTGGAGGCGGAAAGTGTCTGTCCGGGTTAGCCTGCGCGGCATGCTTCGGCTGATCCGGGTCGATGCTTTACGCCGAGTCCGTAATGTTGGTTTTCTCGCGGGACGGCTCAAATTAAAGATCCATTTTACGTTATGTTAACGAATACAATCTGATACACCATGGTACATTAGACTACTAATATAATACACGAACGTCACAATAATATACAAATGTCAGGATCAAGGTCCAATTCCACCAACCCTACTTAGTGCTAAGTAATACTTAAATATTGTATTAATGTTGTTTCCATAATATTTTGTAAAGCAACAATAGTGAGATGAATTTTAATCAATGATTAATTCGAAATAACGACCTGTGGACGTATGCCAAAAATATTGTACGTCAAAATGACGCTCGATCGACTTTAAGTGCGTTTTTCCTTTGTATTTGCATGTTATTTAGAAACTCAAACTCAAAGTATATAAATATTAACAATAATTTCATTTATTTAGCAGTTATTTTTCTTTCTCCGGCTTGTCGACTTTCTCTTCCGGTTGTGTCCTTTCTGTAAATGTCTTCACTCATTTTCGGCTGGATCAATACAGTCATCTGCAAAAATGGTCAGAACAAACCACGTATGTTGTGTCGGACCTTTCCAAAGTTATAAAATCCTTATTTGATACTCAAACCCTATGTTGTGGGTACTCAAAAGAATTGTCTTAGTGAGACGATTCTTTTGAGAACCTACAACATAGGGTTTGGTTGAGTCATAGAATAATATAGTTGGTAAAAGACCACTTTAGGCCTCCTTGTCTAATCCTCTGGTAGTATGTTGAAAAGGGTTCCAAAGCACGATGGTATTTAATACCAAATCGTGTTATACACCTTACCTATCTTTCAGGCTGCCGTATTCCCAGAGTTTCGGCGGTGTAAGTGCGATTTCTACGGCACAGTTCCGCCAGATCAACGGGTTCTCAAATATTTATTTTGGTTGGGGTGCAGAAGACGACGATATGTACAGAAGGTACGTTAATCCCAGGGACACTATATTACATATTATTTCACCTCCCACTAGAAACTGGCCTTTTCATTGGACAAGAGAAGTCACGTGGTGACCCACTATTTTTCTATAGTGGGTCAGTAAATTTCTATAGTGGGTCAGTAGTCGACAAAATGGCCGCCATTCATCCATTCTTCCTTTAAAATCACCTTTTTCTATCCCAAAATGACGTAAATCACTAACAATATTACAACTGTAAATTGTGTTTTTAAGGAATGGAGAGCCTTTTTTTCGTTTTTATGGGGGTATGAACAAAAAAACCTGATCACTCTCTATGAAATCGCGAAGCAAAAGTGATGAACCCAAAAAAAACTAAAATATATGAAAATGAACACAATATTTTTTCCGTAGAGGGTTAGTAACAGACTAAATAACTGATTTATTTCATCAACCACCTTTCATGACCAAGTTTCATTTCATTATTAAAGTGGGTTTAATACTAGGAATTTTAAAAATATTGGGACCGAATACTAGGAAAATGACGTCACGTCAGCGGTTTTTGACGTCATAACGCTAGTCATTTGGCGCCAAAATCCGTAAATTTCTTCTAGACATATTGTAAACGTTAATGTAAATGAAACAATATCAATTTTCTTTGCTCATGAAAGGTGGTCGATGAAATAAATCAATTATTGGGTTTGTTACTGACCCACTACGGAAATATAGGGGGTCTGTAGGATTAATAGGGGGACTCGGCTATCGCCTCGCCCCCTATTAATCCTACAGACCCCCTATATTTCCGTAGTGGGTCAGTAACAAACCCAATAACTAATAATAACACATATGCAGCAGATTATTTAAAAAAAACATAATTTATAAAAGGTGATATATAGGGAATATTATGTTACAGTAGCGATAGGTCAACAGGCCCTTTTTAAAGGGGCATCTAAATCGTAATAAAAAAACAAATATCCAGGCGTAAATACAAGAATAGGAGAATACACGAGTTCTAAATGGAAAACACTGTTAGAAAAGGCGTTACACATAATTTTATCGACGATTCACATTTCGAGTCGAGACAACAATGGCGGTTCGTAAATTATATTTTCCACGACCTTAGCAATCATCGTAAAGGAGAGTATAATTGCGCGATATATCGTTAATGTTTATTTATTTGAACAATCCAAAACGAGTGTTCATTTTCTAAATTTGTGACGTGTTTAAAATAAACAAAACGACAAATTTAAATGGCCAATATCAAATTATACAATAAAAAGGTTATTGCATGATTATGGGAATCTATTGTGTTGGGATTCATTCCTTCGGCGGAGTTCTGCCCTCGAAAGCTCGGGCAACTCAGCCGAAGGAACTCGTACAACACAAAATTTTCCCATATTGATGCAATAACATATAATATTGATGCAATAACCTATATGATTGGCGTGCGCCCAACAACGACATTTTGAATGAAGGCAAAAGCATACTTTTAATTTTTTTTTCAGTGATGTACCATTACCATATTTGGTAACGTATTTAACCAATACGGAATTTATCGTCGTGTTTGAACTGCGCATGTATGTATTTGCATCGTAAATGTTCAGGTATATAATAAAGTCCTAGATGCATATAAAAAAGGAAAAATGTAAACCCATTTGTTCTACGCCAATTTTCCTTTATATGATTCCGTAGCGGAGTGTTATATGTGTTACCTCCCCTGATATCACGCTATCGCAAAGTGAGAACGAGGAACCAGTTTTCATTCGATGACTATAAAGATTCCATGTCACCACAATCCGATTGTATTTCATTCATATCTTATATGAGCCGTTCCACAAGAAAACCAACATTATAGACTCTACCAGATCAGCCCGCGCAGGCTAATCCGGGCCGACACATTCCGTCTCAGGGGAATAGAGATATAGAGTGATGATTCCTGAAACAGAAAATCCATAGTAGGCGAAATGTGTCTTGCCGGATAAGCCTGCGCGGCATGCTTAGGCTGATTCGGGTCGATACTTTATGCAGAGTCCACAATGTTGGTTTTCCCGTAATTCGGCTCAAATGACTTTCTAATTCCAGGATACTATACAGTAAACTGACGGTTATAAGATATCCTAACAATGTTGCTCGATATAAAATGCTGGTTCATAAAAAGGCTAGCGGTAATCCGGAGAGGTAGCTAATGAAATCGTAACCCTTTCCCCCATGCAACAAATCTGCAACAGGCGACTTTTAAAACATCAAAACAAATGTTAAAGAGTTAAAGAGTAGTTTTGACTTAATAGGGGTATAGTTACCATGTAATTTCCCTTTTCTCCATACACTCTACGCTGTGGGTACTCGTCAGGTCACAAAACAATGGGACATTTTTATTGTGTACAAATACATTTGGATTGAGTCGAATTTTAATTTACTCGATTTTTAGTTGCTTGATATACAACTTTTGCTTAAAAAAACTATGGCAAGTGATTTAAAACCAAATCATTACGCCCTTCCATATACATTCGATTTCTGACGCCTCTGCAGCAGATGACTTTTTTGAAAACATTGTTGTAGTGTCTTAGCATCATTATATCTAGTATATAAATAACGACTGATCCCTATCTGTTTGTAAATAGCAATTGGTCCCTATGCATTGCGCATGTGTATTGATGAGTATTGTTTTAGTTGTTTCCGGTATTAAAAGTGTTTGGCATTTACGTTGTAGTCTTGTGTTAAACATGGCGTAATCCACTTAGAAACATAACAATTTGCGACGAGGATGGGATGTGAAAGCTCTACCGACGTGCAATTATCTAGATACAGAAAATATTTCCGTCCGATGGAAAATATGGCATCGAGCATTTTAGCTGTATGTGACTGGCAAGGGGTTGACAGACGCTGAACAGAAGAAAGCGTGTTTGCTGCATACGGCCGGTATGGAGACACATGACATTTACTACACGCTTCCAGCTGTCGGAGGAGAAAGCTGAAAAGGCACTTTGACAGATAATTTTACGTCTAAAGAAAACGTCCCGTACGAACGGCACATGTTCAGAAGCATGGCACACACACCAACGGAAACCGTCTACCAGTTCGTCACGCGATTGAAAGCAACGGCGGTCAATTGTGATTTTGAGGATAAAAAAGAGTAACAAATTCGTGATCAAGTTATAGAAAAGTGCGTTTCTCACAGGTTGAAACGGAAGTTGTTGGAAAAAGGAGGAGCTTTGACACATAGACAACTTACGGACATCGCTAGGATAAACGAGGATAGTGAGAGACAGGCGAGTAGCATGGAAGAACTAAGTACGATTGTTATCAGGCTAACCGTAAGGAAGAAGCCGTATTTTCCAACAAAAGTACAGAAACATGTTTAAACTGTAGAATGCTTCAGTTGTCGACCCGGCCGGGTAGCTCAATTGGTAGCGTATCTGACTCGTGATCTGGAGGTCACGGGTTCGATACCCGGTTGCGGCGACATTCTTTCGAGCGATGTTTTCCATTGCCTCTCACCTCTGATCTATGTGAGAAAGTAGTCAGTGGCTTCGAAAGAATGTTGTGTAAGTACTGGTGTGGGAAAGCCAGGAAAACATGGGTAGGTGCACTGACCGCCGTGATATAACCAAAGCTGTTGAAAGCGGCGTTAAACTCCAAACAAACAAAAAAGCTTCAGTTGTGGTCGAACAGGCCACATGGTCAAAGACTTGAACTGTCCAGCAAAATACAAAAGGTGCCGACGTTGCCACGTGATTGGTCATTTCGAAAACAAATGTAAAACTAAACGAAACACATCCGACTGGGGCTGCCTGTGAAGGAAGTGAAGATGAATATACGTTTAGTATTTGGGGTTCAAGTGATAGTGGGAAAACAATTGTAAATGTGGGTGGTGTAAACATACAAATGCTCATTGACTCGGGGGCAACTTGTAATAGTGTTGACCGCAGCACATGGGAACACTTGAAGCACACCAAGGTAACATGCAAGTCGAGCAAATCGACCAAACAAATATTTGCATATGGTAGTGTCAAACCCTTAACAGTGGCAGGGAGATTCAAAGCAACCATTCAACATGGGGATAATAACCTAAATGAAGTGTAATTCCTCGTTTTTGAAAGAAATGGACAGTCCTTGCTTGGTAAGTAGACTAATGTTGCTCGTCGTGTTCTATGTCTCAAACCGGAAGCAGCAGTGAACACAAGTTAAAAATGATAAGGAAACATGTGAAATACAAATTTGTGGCAAATACAAACACTTTCAACTTCATGTGCCAGTAAACAAGGACGTTACTACAGTTGCGCAGTCAGTAAGACGGGTTCCATATCATCTTAGGGCCAAGCTGGATGAAAAATTGAATGAGCTTGAGAAAGCGGACATCACCGAAAGGATGGAAGGTCCAAGCACATGGGTGTCTCCACTGGCGTGTGCTCCGAAGTCCAATTCAGAGGAAGTTCGCATCTGTGTTGACCTGAGGCGAGCCAATGAAGCCGTGATCCGAGAGAGAGAGACATCCAATACCAACGATTGAAGACATAATGCAGAACTTGAACTAAAGTAGTGTCTTCAGCAAGTTAGATCTTCGCTGGTGCTATCATCAGATCGAGTTGATGACGAATCCAGGGAAATAACAACTTTCAGCACCCATCGTTGTCTGTACTGTTACAAACGCTTGATGTTTGGAATCAGTTGTGTGCCTGAAATGTACCAACAAGTGATTCAGCAACTGTTTAATGGGCGCGAGGGTGTTCACAATATTGTAAACGACATAATTGTGCATGGTGCTAGTGTGGAAGAGCACAATGAGAGACTAAAGAATGTGTTACAAATTCTAAACGAAAATGGTCTGACCTTGAATAAAGGCAAATGTCAGTTTGGGGTAAACAAGTTGGTCTTCATCGGGCATCTCTTGTCAGATAGGGGTGTAGGGCCAGCTGAGAGGAAAGTCACCGCAGTCTTGAATGCTCGTGAATCGGAAAACGTGACCTACAGTTCTAGGGTCATCCCTGACTTAAGTACCGTGGCAGCACCGTTACGCGAGATGACAAAGAAAACGCTCCATTCGAATGGGGAGACGAACAGAAAAAGTCGTTTGATTAGCTTAAGAAACTTCTGTCTTCTGCTAAAGTGCTAGGTTATTACGATATCGAGGCCGAAACACGGGTTATCGCCGATGGGAGCCTTGTTGGGCTAGGAGCGGTTTAAGTGCAGAAACAAAATAGAGAATTCTTAGTCATCTGCTACGCTAGCAAACCCTTAAGTGATGTTGAACTAAGGTACTCGCAAACAGAAAAAGAAGCGCTAGGTCTTGTTTGGGCGTGCTTACTTGTTTGGCACCACGTTTGAGTTATTAACAGATTTTAAGCCACTAAAATGTATTTACTCGCCGCGGTCGAAACCGAGTGGGCGAATCGAACGATGGGTTCTTCGTTTGCAACCGTACGACTACACGGTTCGGCACATACCAGGGCTTCGCGAACGTGTTCTGCTCTTAGCGCATGAAGAACATACTGGTTAGTATAAAAAGGCGATTACGAGTCAAAGTATGGTGGCCAGGTATAGATAGGCAAATCGAAATGTTCTGCAAGAGCTTTCATAGCTGTCAGCTAGTGTCACAAGTCAGTAAACCAGAGCCAATGGTGAGAACTGACTTGCCATCAGGTCCTTGGCAAGGTCTGGCTGCAGATATTCTAGGTCCGTTGCCGTCCGGAGACTCTATCTGTGTGGTTGTTGACCATTACAGTCGATATTTTGAAATTGAGATTGTAAAGTCGACCACTACAGAGAAAATAATGTTTTGCTTGAACATGATGTTCGTGACACATGGGCTACCTCTTACACTGCGGACAGACAATGATCCTCAGTTTGTTAGCAAAGAGTTTAAAAATTACCGTGATGAATATAGTATTAGTCATAGGAGAACTACCCCATTGTCGCCACAAGCCAATGGTGAGGTTGAGCGACAGAATCGTTCAATCATGAAACGCGTACACATAGCGCTAAGTCAAAACATTGACTGGAAGACCGACCTTCACAAGTACTTGATAATGTATCGCTGTACTCCAAACAGCACAACCGGAGTCATACCGGCGGAGATGTTGTTCAATAGAACGTACAGAACGATATTACCGCAATTAGGTGACGTTCATGTAAACGATTTAGCTATCAGACCGTGACTCTGAACTTAAAGAAAAAGGGAAGATGTACGCGGATAAGAGGCGTGGTGCGCGCGAAAGCGACATTCAGGCGGGTGACAAAGTTTTGGTACGGCAAGTTAAAGTCAATAAGTTCTCTACATTATTCAGTCAATCTCCACTTACTTTACGATAAAAGGACGGAAATAGTGTTTTGGTTGAATCAGACAGTGGTGTGCAGTATAGCAGAAATATAACTTCTGTGAAACGGTATTATCAGCCACCACATTCTGACCAAGGTATCACTTGCAACACGAGTAACCAAAGTTTATCAAATGATAGTGACAAGATGTATGAGAAAAGTAGCTCTGGGAAAAAATTTAACAATGATACAGTTATAGAGGTTGCAAGTGGTTCATGTGGTTCAAATATAAACCCAACTGTATCTAAGAAACAAGAGGTAAAGCAAGAAGATCAATTTGTAAGTCGCAAGTCAGACAGGGTTAGGAAAACGCCTTCGAAGTATGGTGATTTTGTGATAAAGTGACAGTGAGAAAAGCGTGATAAGTGTTGCATAGTAAAGCAAAGACAGTAAAGACTTGTTTCAGTAGACTAGAGATTTCACAAGTGCATTACTATTGTTCTCTTTTAGAGATTTATTCAATATGTTTTGTGATTTAAAAATGTTGAGTTATGAGTAATCAGGGATTCTAGTCACATTGTTTGTTTCAAAGTTATTCTTAGTTTTACAAAAACATACTGCCAAAGTAAGCACTTTTCAAATTGACATATTGCATAAAACTCTATTGCATTGTTTCTTAATTTTGAACGTTGTTGTAATGTCAGATCATGGTTTAAGATCCATTGTTTCCAGTTGAGAAAAAAGAAGAGATGTAGTGTCTTAGCATCATTATATATATTATATAAATAACGACTGATCCCTATTTGTTTGTAAATAGCAATTGGTCCCTGTGCATTGCGCATGCGTATTGATGAGTATTGTTTTAGTTGTTTCCGGTATTAAAAGTGTATGGCATTTACGTTGTAGTCTTGTATTAAACCTGGCGTAATCAACTTAGAAACATAACAATTGTGACAAAGGGTAAACTATATTTAATGATTAAAATTTAATGTATAGATGTTTCGAAGTCGTCTGCTGCTGATTTGTAATATGTGGGGGAAAAAGTATACACGATTTGGGTATTAATCTGATCACGAAAATGATATTTGAACATTCTTACAGCTTATTGAATTAAGATTGTTATGAAAACGAGAAAGTTATGCGATCTGATATGAATAGTCATTCACTTTAAAACATCTTTTTAATAGTATTATTTTTAATATTGCATGGCTTAAACTGTATTTCCTATCGTAGGACTTTCTTTCAACATCTACTTTCTTACAATACCAGTCTATGAAGGCCTTCAGGAAACACGAATAACTGCTGAAATGGCGACGTTTTGATGGGTTAGGCATCAACATTTTCAAAATTATTGAATAATTTGAATAATATTATTACAATTTTCTACAGTTTTCCTATTTAAGAATTTCAAAAGGAATCTGTGAATGACTTTATATGTGTAGATAGGACGAAATTAGATATAAAAACAAATCAACAAAATCAACTAAAACTAACAAACCTGAATCATTCTTGTGTACGTTTTCTTTCAGGTTTAAGCTTTTAAAAACCGTGAAGATGCGGCAAGATTCGGACGGAATATCAAGTCTTAAATACAAACTCATTACATTCGAGAAGAAACCGTTGTTTACCTGGATATTGGTCTCCGTGAATATGACAGAAGTAGTAAACAGTGAACCAATACATAAACATTTGGTGAGACCCTTAAAGCAGAGTCCAGCCAAAGGTGTAATACCGGAAGTGAATAAACATTCCAGTAGCCAGCCTCAAGTCGCTCAAAATGAACAGAATAATGATAAAAGTGACAAAAAGATGGACCCTTCCAAAAATATGATCAAGCAGGTTATTAAAAAGAAACCGACTGCAATTGTTAATTGGGTACCGGAGAATTTCCAAGGTGAATTACCGGACTATTTAACTAAATTTACATCTGCTAAATTTGTTTTCGAGCCAGCCCCGCAGTTACAGAAACCAGCTGCAAAGAAACCAGGCATGAAGGGTCAAGTGCAAGTAAAACAACATCATCAACAACAACCCCAAGTTGTTGGAAGTAATAAAGCTAAAATTAATAAACAACAACAACAACAACAATTCATACAGCTGAGAAAGCAGAAGATACAAGAACGTGAACGACTATTTCAAGCGCAAAAATTAAAATCGCAAAATAATTTACCATCAAGTTAATTCAAGAAAGAACAAATAAACCCAACACAGACTATTACAGGAGGGCATAATATACACGGTTTACTTACTCCAACAAGGATTGTTTACCGGTAAAAATATAACTATCAATCGACCCCAAGATGAGTGTTTACCGGTAATAATGAAACGATCAATCGAGCCCATATGAGTGTTTACCGGTCAAAATATTACTATCAATCGAGCCCAATATGAGTGTTTACCGGTCAAAATATTACTATCAATCGTTATACCGATTATAATATTGGTATCAATTGATCTAACTAGCAAAAGTCTAGCATTGTTTACCGGTAACATGTTTACTAGCAAAAGTCTAGCATTGTTTACCGGTAATATGTTTACTTTCAATCGGTCTATCGAAGATTGTGTACCAGTAATTATATTTTAACAATTGATCCCATTACGATTGTTTACCGGCAATAATATTACTAGCAATCAGTCCGACTGGGATTTTTTACCGGTAATGCTATTACTAACAATCGATCCGACTGGGATTTTTTACCGGTAATGATATTACTAACAATCGATCCAACAGAGATTGTTTACCGGCAAGAACATCATTATTTATCGATACAACCAAAATTGTTTACCGGTAATGATATTACTATTAATCGATCCAGCATAGATTGTTTACCAGTGATAATATTACTACCAATCGGTCCTACTAGGATTGTTTACCGGTAATGATATTACTATTTATCGATACAACCAAAACTGTTAACCGGTAATGCTATTAATCGATCCAGCATAGATTGTTTACCAGTGATAATATTACTACCAATCGGTCCTACTAGGATTGTTTACCGGTAATGCTATTACTATTAATCGATCCAACTGAGATTGTTTACCAGTGATACTATTACAATCGATCGGTCCCACTAGGATTGTTTACCGGTAATGATATTACTATCAATCGATCCAACAAAAATTGTTTACCGGTAATGCTATTACTACCAATCGGTCCCACTAGGATTGTTTACCGGTAAAGATATAACTATTTATCGATCCAACAAAAATTGTTTACTGGTAATAATAGTACTACCAATCGGTCCCACTCGGCTATTTACGTTAACACACATCGGCATTTAATTACGTTTTTTATACAAACGGCTGCTCAAAATAGTTAGGTAAAGGAGTGAAAACCCGACTCCTTAAAGCGTCCTGTGTATATATAATTCAAACAAAACTTTCTAACATGGAGATGACATTGTTTAACTTGTTTTTAACCCTTTCCCACATAAAACATAATCTGCAGCAGACGACTTTGAAAACATATTGATATAAACCTGGAAAATCTTCTTAAAAGATAGCTTAAAAGATAGCTTTATTGTTGAATAAAGTTGAAAACACTGTGGCCAAAGGAGAAATTGCTCATCAATGTTTTCAAAAGTCGTCTGCTGCTTTTGCGTCGAAATGCGTTTGCAGGTGGGAAAGGGCTAAGGCAGATAGATCTTTATCTCGAAACGCATTAAATAGTCCTCTACAGAAATGTAAAAATGTCTCCGATATATTCGAATGACTGGAACATGCTATGTTAATTTTTATCCATGGAGATGACCATCATATTTGAATCGAAACATTTACTGGTTAACATAATCTTGCTCTAATACCTAATGACGCTATAATCAATGGGTCACGTCAATGAAAACGGACTTTGGGGAATCTGCGATCATTAAAGGACCAGATCAGCCTGCTCCCCGTGCAGTCGGATCAGGATATTTCATATACGCAATCTAGTCGTACACTTATACTGGAAACCTAACCCTTTACCACATATAGACGCTGTCTGACGACTCTGCAGAAGATACATTCTGAAAACATTTTGTCAAAATGTTTTCAACCCTATGCAATGATTAAACTCTAATTTATAGATGTTTACCACTTTTTTAACCACATATTTTGGAGGTCGTCTGCTGTCGATTTGTTGTATATGGGAAAGGCTTAAGAACGGTAACGACCAAAAATGACTATTCACAAATGTAAATGTTTGATCGTTTATAGTATAGATATCAATATCGCCGAGAATTGAATTTCGCGTGAAGTGGTCTGTATAATGTCGTATCAACTGCATTCCGTTTGTTGTAAATAATTATGCCTATAAAAGGGTCCTACACCGATCTAGACACAATGCGCTTTGAAGAGGCCAATGTACTGAAAAACACTTCTCACATTACACTATTTGAGCGAGAAAACCAACATTATGGCATCTGCGTAATGTATCGACCCAGATCAGCCTTCGCAGTCAGCGTAGGCTAATCTGGGCAGACACATTCCGTCTCAGGTGGATAGAGGTATAGTGTAATGATTCCTGGAACAGAAAATCCACAGGAGACTCAAAGTGTCTCTCCTGGTAAGCCTGCGCAGTATGCTTAGGCTGACCCGTGTCGATTCTTTACGCAGAGTCCACTTTGTTGGTTTTCTCGCGGGAAGGCTCATTTTAAGAATCAAGACAACAAAGACTTTTAATTGCAGAACAATACATGAGCTGTTCAAATATGGATGGAAAAAAGGATTATTAAGTTCAATGAGGTGAAAGTATTTTACATTTTTTATGGTACAATGTCAAACGCTATCTAAGCTAAATACGCACAACCCTCTCTCACATACACTAAATATACAGCGGACGAATTTGAAAACATACATGTATATAGGCAAATATAAGCATTTTTTTTAGCTCACCTGAGCTTTGCTCAAGGTAAGTTATTGTGATCGCCCTTTGTTCGGCGTCCGTCATGCGTCGTGCGTCGTGCGTCGTGCGTCGTGCGTCGTCCGTCGTGCGTCGTGCGTCAACTTCTTCTCCTAAGTAACCAGTAGGTCAATTGGGATGAAACTTCACAGAAAGCATCCTCTCAATGACCTAACCAGATTTCCTTCAAATTGTTGGGGTCCATGCAGAATTCTGGTTTCCATGGCAACGAAGTGAAAACAACTTCAAAATTCTTCTTCTCCCAAACTGGTTGGCAGATTCTCAAATAATGTTGTTCAAATGTTCCTTGGATGACCCTCTATCAGATCCCTTCAAGCCATATTGGTTGGTAAAAAAACATGGCCGCCAGGGGGCGGGGCTATTTTGCCTTTTATGGCTATAGTGAAAACTTAAAAAATCTTCTCCTCCGAAAGTGTCATGCTGATTTTCAAATAATTTTGTAGAAATGTTCCTTGGATGACCCTCTATCAGATTCCTTCAAACCATGTTGATTGGTCGAAAAACATGGCCGCCATGGGGGTGGGGCTATTTTGCCTTATATGGCTATAGTGAAAACTTGAAAAATCTTCTTCTCCGAAAGTGTCAGGCCGATTTTCAAATAATTTTGTAAAAATGTTCCTTAAGTGACCCACTTTTAGATTCCTTCAAGCCATGTTAATTGGTCGAAAAACATGGCCGCCAGTGGGCGGGGTTATTTTGCATTATATGGCTATTGTGAAAACTTAAAAGATCTTCTCTTCTTTAAAAGTGTCAGGCCGATTTTCAATTTTCAATTTTGTAGAATTGTTCCTAGGGTGACCCTCTATCAGATTCCTTCAAGCCAAGTTAATAGGTCGGAAACTATGGCCGCCAGGGGGCGTAACTTATATAGCTAAAGTGAAAAAAAAATATCAGGTGAGCGATCCAGGGCCATCATGGCCCTCTCGTTTATAAATGATAGGTTGTTTTTAGTATAGTTTTCTGTGGCTAAAGGGGAAATTTCTCATTACTTTTGCAACACTGTTTTCAAATGTCGTCTACTGCAAAGGCGTCAGACAAAAGTGTCTGTATTTGGAAAAGAGTTAATATTTTGAGCTGTTTACCTGTCGTGCAACACTCGGCTATTTACGGAAATAAGATATAGTAACCCAAATTCAACACATTTGAAGCAGACACCTTGGATGAAATAATATCAGCATACATAGGGAATTACTTCATAAATTATGGTTTAATTATTGAAAAGAGTTAAAAACATTTCTTCTTTTGTCAGAATGGTTTCACAAGTCGTCTGTTGCAGAGTCCTCACAATGTTTCCATATGTGTGAAAGGGTTAGTCTGAGAGGCAGTTCTGATGGTTTAACAGAATAAGTAATCGGCTGTTGTCCTCTACCAATTGAACGTCATCTTGGAACTTGACCATGAAGCGGAAAGCTTTCATCATTCGGGTATACTCCTCGACCGTGTCCGAGGTCTAAGAGAGTTAACACGTATTGATAATGAGCCGTCCCGCGAGAAAACCAACATTATGGACTCTGCGTAAAGTATCGACCCGGATCAGCCTAAGCATGCCGCGCAGGCTAAATCCGGACACACACATTTCACCTCATGTGGAGTTTCTGTTTCAGGAATCATTACTCTATACCTCTATCCCCCTGAGACGGAATGTTTCGGCCCGGATTAGCCTGCGCTGACTGCGCATGCTGGTCCGGGTCGATACATTACGCACACTCCACAATGTTGGTTTCTCGCAGGACGGCTCATATGCTAATTAACGTGTCTTTATAAGATTATAGGTCAGGAGAAATAATTTAGAGCATGATAGTGGTTGCTCCTTTTCCTGAATGCTTTTAACAAGGTGGTCAAATCAGTCTTTCGTTTGTGAATGCTGTTTAACCCTTTTCTTCAGATATTTTACATTTGGAAGAGTCCAGAAACAGTGTATTATAGAATGGTTTAGTCCATATTAACTGTTGTATTTATTGATTAAATGTTATAAGTATTTAGATATGAGGGAATAAAATATTTTATTTATTTATTTATTATTTACGTCTTTTGTACAGCCTAAAACCAGCCAAAACTACTATATCAACTCTTTTAGCGCCGAACTTCCAAAAGACAGACGTGGAACCATGTTCAAAACTACTGTATCAACTCTTTTAGCGCCGAACTTTCAGAAGGCAGATGTGGAACCATGTTTAAAATCGGGCGAATCCATTGTTAATGCGAGAAGAGTTTTCGAATATTTTGATAACTCAAAGACAAACAATGCTGATTTCAGATGAGGCAGCTCGTTACAAGATGTCTCACCTGAATATTGTTTGCAAGAACCTCGACTTTGCAATTTGCTCTGAAAGAGTTAACAAGCCGAGACCTAGCTTATTGGCGATGTGGCAATCCAGAAGTGTATTCCGATTTACAATACACAGTGTTAGGTGATACCCAAATAATTGGTTACAGTGAACATAACACAGTATCAGGTTATACCCTAACAATTGGTTACCTTGAACATAACACAGTATCAGGTTATACCCTAACAGTTGGTTACCTTGAACATAACACAGTATCAGGTTATACCCTAACCGTTGGTATCGTGA
The DNA here is from genome assembly GCA_031761405.1 of Serripes groenlandicus. NCBI lineage: Eukaryota > Metazoa > Mollusca > Bivalvia > Cardiida > Cardiidae > Serripes > Serripes groenlandicus. Next base: position 226,777,606 of record JASEVX010000001.1, on the reverse strand, counting down.
ACATAACACAGTATCAGGTTATACCCTAACAATTGGTTACCGTGAACATAACACAGTATCAGGTTATACCCTAACCGTTGGTTACCTTGAACATCACAGTATCAGGTTATACCCTAACCGTTGGTTACCGTGAACATAACACAGTATCAGGTTATACCCTAACAGTTGGTTACCTTGAACATAACACAGTATCAGGTTATATCCTAACAGTTGGTTGCCGTGAACATAACACAGTATCGGGTTATATCCTATCAGTTGGTTACCGTGAACATAACACAGTGTAAGGTGATACCCAAACAGTTGGTTACCGTGAACATAACACAGTATCAGGTTATATCCTAACAGTTGGTAACCGTGAACATAACACAGTATCAGGTTATACCCTAAAAGTTGGTTACCGCGAACATAATACAGTGTTAGGTTATACCCTAACAGTTGGTTACGGTAAACATAACACAGTATCAGGTTATACCCTAACATTTGGTTACCTTGAACATAACACAGTGTTAGGTTATACCATAACAGTTGGTTACAACGAACATAACACTGTATTAGGTGATACCCTAACAGTTGGTTACAACGAACATAACACTGTGTTAGGTGATACCCTAACTGTTAGTTACAATGAACATAACACCATATCAGTTGATACCCTTACTGTTGGTTGCAACGAACATAATACAGTGTTAGGTGATACCCTAACTGTTGGTTACCGCGAAAATAACACATTGTTAGGTGATACCCTTACAGTTGGTTACCGCGAACATAATACAGTTTGTTGTGATACTCTAACTGTTGGTTACCTCGAACGTAACACAGTGTTAAGTGATACCCTAACAGTTGGTTACCGCGAACATAACACAGTGTTAGGTGATACCCTTACAGTTGGTTACCGCGAACATAACACAGTGTTAGGTGATACCCTAACAGTTGGTTACCGCGAACATAACACAGTGTTTGGTGATACCTTTACAGTTGGTTACCGCGAACATAACACAGTGTTTGGTGATACCGTAACAATTGGTTACAACTAACATTCCATAGTGTTCGGTGATAGCTAACTGATTGGCGACGTGACCATCCAGAAGTGTATTCATCCTAACAGTTGGTTACCGCGAACATATTACAGTGTCATGTGATACCGTAACAGTTGGTTACAAAGAACAAAACACAGTCTTTGGTGATACCTTTACAGTTGGTTACAGTGAGCATAACACAGTGTTTGGTGATACCCTAACAGTTGGTTACAACGAACAAAACACCGTGTTAGGTGATATATAACTGTTGGTTACAACGAACATAACACAGTGATTGGTGATACCCTAACAGTTTGTTACAACGAACAAAACACAGTGTTGTGTGATACCCTTACAGTTGGTTACAGTGAACATAACACAGTGTTGGGTGATGCCCTAACAGTTGATTACAGTGAACATAACATAGTGCTTGGTGATACCCTAACAGTTGGTTACCGCGAATATATTACAGTGTTATGTGATACCCTAACAGTTGGTTACCGAGAACATAACACAGTGTTAGGTGATACCCAAACAGTTGGTTACAGTGAACATAACACAGTGTTAGGTGATACCCAAACAGTTGGTTACAGTGAAAATAACACAGAGAACAAAACAAAGTCTTTGGTGATACCTTTACAGTTGGTTACAACGAACATAACACTGTGTTATGTGATACCCTAACAGTTGATTACAAAGAACAAAACATTGCCTTTGGTGATACCTTTACAGTTAGTTACAACAAACATAACACAGTGTTATGTGATACCCTTACAGTTGGCAACAGCGAACATAACACAGTGTTTGGTGATACCCTAACAGTTGGTTACAACGAACAAAACACAGTGTTGGGTTCCGCTTACAGTTGGTTACAGTGAACGTAACACAGTGTTGGGTGATGCCCTAACAGTTGGTTACAGTGAACATAACATAGTGTTTGGTGATACCCTAACAGTTGGTTACAACGAACATAACACAGTGCTTGGTGATATCCTAACAGTTGGTTACCGCGAACATAACACAGTGTAGGGTGATGCCCTAACAGTTGGTTACCACGAACATAACAGTGTTTAGTGATACCCTAACAGTTGGTTACAACGAACATAACACAGTGTTTGGTGATACCCTAACAGTTGGTTACCGCGAACATAACATATTTAATTAATGATTCGTCATATTTAATGATTCGTTAGATTGTTCAGATAATGGTTACAAGTAACAACCACAGTCGATGTAAAATTTTTGTTACTTGTAACAATTGTCTGAACGAGTAACAAGCACCCTAGCGTCTACGGTAGTAGGTGCATCTGAATAAACCAACCCCCTTCACGTTGAACTGGAATTCGTTTTATTTTAATGTATTTTATTTGTTTTATTTTATTTTATGAGGGTTTAGCGCTGTTTTCAAATAAGTTCATTTATAATCACAGCGACAGTTCACTTATTCATGATCCCTTGGTAAACATACCAGTACTAGGCTAGGAAATGTGCCTAGCCCAACGGCACTCAACCATGACAAGGGTGACGCGGTTGTGGATCGGTCCGTTTCAAAAGCAGGTATTAATGCAATGCCCTATCATACACTTTACTTGCCTGCCAGTGCTAATGATGATGGTAATTTTATACTAGACTTGGAACAGTCGAACAAGGATTGCAGACTAATCTTGGTCTATATTGTTTGATTTTAATGTATCGATTACCATCGTAGACTACTCCATATATGAGCAGGAACTTGGCACAATTTAATGATGATATTACCAGTTTCAAGAATTACGCAGGAAAAAGTGTTAAACACCTCACACAATGCCTGCCCTGATATCATAAAACTGGTCCAGTCTGCGACATGTGCCAGAGGCTCGCTTTGTTTCTAGCCACAACCTATATTTTACTAGTGAGGTTCGGGCGGTGTTTCTCATTTTCGAGTTATGTCTTTAAAAAACTAGCGATATTTGGAAGCGTGGTTTCCAGTATTTCAATGAGGATGCCTTGATAAAAACATATATCGATGAACTTGTCATAAGCGGTAAGATAGTCAAAATTGAGCAGCATTATATAATCTTCGTCCTGTCCAAACTATGGCTTGTGTTTTACGCCCTTTTCAACAGTAGTTTAGCTATGTCTTGGCATATTTCGGGTAAATAACCGATTCAACAATAGTAATACTATCCCCGCTAACCTCGAGTGGCAAGCCATTACTACCATTTGTAAAGTCGTTTGTATGAATGGACGGGGTAATCGAACCCTAATCTCACGCTATCAAGGCGAACGCTCTAACCACTACACAATGGAGACGACTTTATACAATCTAGTCTAACACCGGAGTTTATGTCAAGTACAAAACATAATTTAATGTTAGGAAAATGAGGTTGATGAATCCAGTTGCATACTGCATTATGCCTTTAACCCTTTCACATATTCAGCAATCTGCAGCAGACGACTTTGAAAACATTCAGGTAAAACTATTGAAACTCTATGAATAAAGGTATAAATAAGTATTAAATAGAGCTGAAAACATTGCAGCTAATAGCGGTATTGCTTGTTATGAACCGTTTCTTCTTTTGTCACACTGTTTCAATAGTCCTCTAGGCAGATGCGTCAAAATGCTGCTAAAGGTAGGAAAGGGTTAAAAACAATCTACGTCCTAAATGGTTCATAGCAACAACGTCTTTGCCTTACTGAGTTGAACACACTGTCAAATGGAAACAAAATGCTTATTTTTGAGCAATTTCTCCCCTTGCCACAGTATTTTCAAAATCGTTTGTAAGATACGAGTTATAATTCAGGTCAAAGGCATGTAATTGCAGGTTACATCACATACTAGTAACTATAGCAACGGTCAATGTCAATAAGCAACTTATAAACCATGAATATAAAGTAAATATTTATTACACCAATATGGCTATCTTTGGTAACCAAAGCAATGTATTATATGAAAATAATTTGTATTGTGCTGAAGACTATAAAAACGTCGGAAGAGAGGAAATGTTGCTTATGATGAGCAAAGTCGATTTTCTAGAATCTGTTTCAATCATTCTCCAGCGTATAGATTGCATTCCCTACAGATGACTTGTTTTTACTTGAAATGTTTTAAATAGAAATTTTCAACAGTTGACCTCAAATAATAGTTCCAGTGTCGTCTGCTGGGACCATATCTGAGGAAGTATTGCTATATTGGAAAAAGAGGAAGAATAATGGTAAAATCGAGTTTAAAACATTCTGGGAAAATAAGAAATTGCTCAAACCAGGTCATATCTCCTTTCCAAACAAAAAATTCAAAATGTGTCTATCGATGGTATTGCTCATTATTTCTCTTTTTGCCACAATGTTTTCAAATCTAGTCCATAGTTTAAAATTCATCTATAGAGATTAGACATCATTTTTTCTAGATATGTTCAAAGTCGTCTGCTGCAGAATTGTTGTATGAGTGAAATGGTTAACATATAAATCATACATAACACAGAGTTTTGGTCACCTAGGATACTACACGATAGGTAAAAAATATCACATTGGAAGAAGACCTGCTCCATTATATAAAACAACAAAATGTTTTGACAGACTTATGAATGATAAAAGTAGTAATGTGTTTTAGCAGGCTTTCTCGCAGCAGTACTTCTCGCAGTATTCTATGCAGATAACTGGCTATCGTAATCAGTTCGTATGCAGAAGAATAACGCCGCTAGTCACATTGTCACAATGACAATGACTCATTAAACAAAATGAATGAACGAGTTTGGATTTGAACTTACAACCTCTAAATCCAATTGATTAATAGCTCTCGTCGTTATCAATCGAACTATCACAACTCGATAGGTATATGAATAAAATAACATATATTGATTACATACTTTATTTGTATACATATTTACAAAACATAAAATCGTCTACAAAAAACGTTGTACACGTGGAACACTTAGTTGTCCGTAATTACTATCACTTTGAAGACATTGCGGGAAGGCAGCTGACATAATATCAATAATATAGGCATCATTATTGTCCGTATTAATTGTATCGAAAACTTCAATGAAACTCTGTAAGGTGTCCATAAGAATATTTTTGCGTAAGAACAACAGGCAGTAAAGTCCACATACGTTCGATTCATTGCTTTGAATTTGAACGTTATTAAACAATGCAGTTTTAGCACGTCTATTTATCCAGTTTGAGATATAAACACTGTTTTCTCTCGGAGATCTCCCGAACGAATCCATCGCTTCCATGTTCCCATTACCATCGTCATAGATGGACAACCAATGAACTCCAATTTTGGAATCAATATCCGTATTAACGATTAATGAATGAATGTATATTGTTTTATGGCGCATCGACAGCTAAGGTCATTTAGCGCGCAATTAAATTTAATTATTCATGATCCCTAGGCTAGAAAATGTGCCTTGCCCAAGGGCACTCCACCATGACCGTAGTGCCGCGACTGGGGATCGAACCCGGGACACCCGGTTTCGAAATCCCCGACGCTAACCACTCGACCACAGCGGATTCCTGTATTAACGATTAAACCATAGGGACGGTTGAATCCTTTTTGTGGGAGACGGTTCGCCGCGAACACTCCTATAACATGCCTATGTAAAATGGGGTCGCAGTTGATACAGCATAACAGTTGACTTGTATTCATCATGGAAAGATAACGTCTCTCTCCTTGTTTATTTCGAAATAACCTACACCTTCACTGTAAACGATGCAACTCATTGGCTCTGAAAATATTCAAAATATAAAAATTCATTATATGTATGTCATATAACCTTATACACTTATAATATGAGTTGCTAATCTGATATATTCTTGGATTAATAACTATTCTGAGTATACTGTTTTATTTATTAATTTATAATAATATATGAAATGTATATAACATTTAATATTTACCTGCTAAGGCCTTGGCGAACTGAACATCTAGTCTAACGTTACCGTTCTTTAATAAGCTTATATATTCTCCATGATGCGAGTAAGTCGGTTCAATTTGAAAAGCGAACAGTGTACTGCCGCTGTTAAAATGATTTCTGTCCAATGCATTGCCTTCATCAAATCGCCATTTACCGCTTGACAACAATAAGTTGGTAAAAGCACGCATGCTAGTAGTTCCGTCATCAGCATTAAAATTCAATTTCAACGGATTACCGCCAACAGCTAAACCGTCTAGATATAAAGCAATATGTCGAATGTTACAGTGTTCAAAGTTAAATGGGTTTGTAGTATAATCCCCATTCACTGCTTTGCTCTTCACAAAGCCTACCACCACTTTATTAGGTCTCCTTCCTTGAAACATGTTCTCCCAGTGAAAAGATGTATTGCCTGTAGCGATACTTTGAGATCGGCATTCCACTTTCGTAAAAGGATAAAGAGCATTTTGCTTTTCTAAAATCTGTGAATGACCGTAAATAACGGCAGGATTGACTTTTATTTTCTTTACTAATATATAAATATCTTCAATTTGAATTTTAAAGTCAGTACTGTTATCCTTTGCTAACAGAGCGAAATTGGCGGAACTCCTATACAGCTTCACTTTAACATCCACTTGATTAATGAGGTAACGATCCATAGAGAATAAATCGTGGAAAATAGGTCCCTGTAAATCCAGAGTTTTGGATTTGGTGATATATGCCGCTCTAACAAATAACCCATTATTTGTAGAGCCAGTATCTGTAACTACTGAATCCGCGCCATCCATCTGCCATAGTTGCGTCTGTAGTTGACTGGACAACGCATCCTGACCGTTATTCAACAGAGTCTGTATGTATGCTCGATATGGGTTGTAGTTACAGGTTAAACTGGCTTTGTTTTGAAGCGTGACTTCGCTTGTAGAAAACAATGTTTGTAAAAATAAGTTAGCAGGTCCCACTGGCTCTGTGGTTAATGCAGACCCGTCTGTCTTCTCAACTTTTAATTTGACATATAATTGAGAATTCTTTAGATCACAATAATCGCTAGAATTCTGTGAATGAATTCTAAACTCGAAAGGACTGTCGTCTGACACCTGTGATACTGGACGCACTTCTTCATAGTATACGTCGTTTACGCTGGTTTGAGTTGGTGGCAAATCGAATAAAGCAAGTTCAGATACGAGTCCTTCTTTAAACTGTTCTTCGTTAAACAACGACATTGTCTTTAATTAATTTCAAAAATATCACGAGATCGTTTAGAACTATGTTTTCTCCGTTTATATTTCTTCCCAGCACGTTTTTTCGTTTTACCTGCACCACTTTGTCGTTTTACACGTTTATTCGAATTTCTTTTAGAGGTTTTTTTCCTTTTGATCCCTCTTCGTCGACGACCTTTACTTGTCTGAAGCATATTCACAACTGCAGTTGAATTTCTATCTTCTCTTTGTAATTCCGATTTAGCTTGGGCAGTGGTTTGCTCTGCGGGTAAAACTGTTCTAACAGGATACTGTTTATTATCACTACTTTTTGAATGATCGACAGATATCACCTGTAATCGTCTACCACCGCCTGATTGGTTTAAAGATGCGCTTCCGGAGCTAACGCGATCAAAGAAGTCGACCCATTTTTGCGGATTAGGTATATATAATTTCATGTTTTTACAAAAACGGATAAGGCTTTAAATGTACTGTTAAGTATGCTGGTCCACTCAATTCTGACGGATATAGATCGTTCTCATCTTTTATATAGATTTCAAATTCTCTCACTTCACCCCTTTTCACCGTAACGTAAAATGGATTATCAAAAATGTAATTCCACTCAGCTTTTTTATTCTTTCCAAGTCGTCTTAGTAGAGGTCGTTCTTCACCATATACAATACTTTCCTTACACAGATCTGAATATATGTAAATAGCATCCGTTGCTTTCGATTTCACCTTCTCCTTAACACGTAATTGAACTAACGCCACCTTCCAAACTCCGGTTAAATATAAAGGTAGTTTTAAATGTATCTTAAACTTACAAGTCTGATTATCCACGAAATAAGAGTTACTTTCGTCACTTTTTATATAAATGTAACGATCCATAATTGTTCATGATACGTTCTCACTTGCGTCTTTCACATCGTCCGCGTCTATCCAGCTATTAAATTTCTTGGGAAATCCCTGCCATTCGACAAAGTATTGTAGCTTTTTGTTTCGTCGTCTCTTTCGTATGATTCTCTGAATAAACCACAAGCTGTTTTCGTCTTTATTAACATTTTGTAACTCTTTCGTATAAAATAGTCCTTTAATGCTTTCATTCATCAGGTCTTTCAATGTATACATAGGTATACCTTGTTTCAACAATCTAGCAGACACTTTAAATACTTCCGTAGTAAACTGTTCTTGATAGGCCCTACGAAACGGTTGTTTCGTAAAACTAATGCGAACTAAATCACCCATTATATATTTAAAAACGGGCTTGGTTTTCACTAGTGGTTTCTTTTTTAAATATATATAGGCCCAAACATCAGCTTCGTTTTTCTTATCAATCTGATTAGGTGTTAATCCATTTAAACTTCTATGCGATGTATTTTATAGTTACTGGCGATGGCCTCTAGGGAATCGATGTATCGATATGAGCGTTTCTGTCTCATCATCCTGTAAATCGAAGTTGTAATTGTACGTTGTACACGTTCAACGAAGTTTGCTTTGACGGGGTTTTGTGTTGTAAAAAAGTAAATTTCCACGATCAGCTCGTACTTTCTTTGGTTTTTGCTCACGTAATATACTTTTCATCGCTTCCAAAACAATTTTTGCCGTTTTGTTTTTAAGCGGTCGTATCCATATTCGTCTTGACAAGATATCGATTGCAAATAAAAGAAAATGTATGTCATCATTTTCATCCGCCAAATTGGCCATTGAAAGCAAATCTATATCCCATTGTTCATTAATAGAAGTTACACGAACATTCGCCGTCTTGAAACGATGACGAACCGGTTTCTGTAAAGCGTATGAATCTTGATTGCTCAACCATTGTCGCACATACTTAATAGTAAACACGTCTGGATGCTTCCGAATTAACGCATTTAGTAATTTTTGCGGTCCAGCATACGCTGCTGGATTGTTTTCATTAAAGTAATACTTGTTTAATATGTTTCGTTTCTTCTTATCATTCATCTTTCTTCATACTCCACTGACACTTAAATGAATACTACGAACGTTAAAGATCTGAATTAGTAACTTAGTATATCATTATCAATATTTAAAGGGACGCAATAAACGCGTTACATTTAACTGTTGACTCGCATCAGTCTTCTCCCTTGCTTTATCGGAAAACCGCGCCTGTCCAATGTGTCCCTCTTTTTAAAAACACAATTATCATCCGTCTCGGATGATACGCATCCGTCTCGGATGGCACGGTTTAACGATGTCATATGATAACGAGGAAATGCTCCCGAGTTTGTACTCAAACCGACGATTACTCTCTTTACCGAGGTTTTGCTCATCGCGAGGATTACTCTTTACCGAGGTTTTGCTCATAGCGAGGATTACTCTTTACCGAGGTTTTGCTCATACCGAGGATTACTCCCTTTACCGAGGTTTTTGCTCCTATTTGCCGAGGTAGGCTCCCTTTAATTTAACACTACTAGTATTGTCTTTTACATTTCTGAACTTGCTTATCAAAATGTTTTCGTTTATTACAATATACTGCCTTGAACATAACTTTATCTGCCCTATTTGAGGTATTTAGCCATTGTTTTTTATACAAACATACATCATTCCATAAATCAGTGAGATATTCATTCCACCAAGGTTTATAAACCTTTCTTTTTTTATTGTTAAAAGAACTATTAGACAACAATTTTTTGCAGGGTATTTTATCATTCATCTCAACCTTAACCAATGTACACAAAGATTTATATGCATCATCAATATTTTCTTGCGTCCTGTAGCCTTGCTCTAGACCATGAACTGTATCAAAAAGACTATCACAAATTTCTCCAGTAAGGAAGTCATTTGGCATATTATTTACTTTAAACTTGACTTTACCCTCCTCGACCTGGTTTTGACCACCAGACTCGCCATTATCAAAGCACTGGGAACTATTGCCAAATGAGAATTCCCATGTAAGTATAGAGTGATCAGGAATACCAACACATCCCTGTAAACCTGCTTTTTGGACTAATTCCCTTGCCCTTACTACTGTAAAATCACTGTAAAGGTGTAGAGAGTCATGGCTTACTAGACAATTGTCGACAACAGAGCATCCCTGAGGCCGTATGCACATTACAACCAACGCTAGATCAATACCGTTTTTCTATCTCGTTTATGTATACGGGTTATCCCCCCTGTTGATACCTAGGTCAATCTGAAACGACCATCATAAGAGAACTATTAGAGTGTTTTCTATTTTAACGATGCTTAGGTTTGGTTTCAATGAGATTTGTGTTTGTGTTTGTGTAGCATGGAATAGGAACAAGGTTTATAATACAAGTGATCTAAAGTATTAAGAAATGCCGGTGTGATAGAAAATCACGTGGTACCTAACTAAATACCGTTTCTTTTTAAAGTGAATTCATACAAGCTCCCTACTTGACCATTTTACTATTTAACTTACTATTGTTATTTTCACGCTAAAACAAATTCAACTATTAAGTCAAAGTCATATAGTAAACAGAAATACTGGAGCTTTAATATGGTTACTTATAACTTTTACTTATATGCCGAGTTATTTGGACGCATCTGCATCAGACGGCGATTGAAAACATTGTGACGCATTTGGAGCAGACGACTTTTGAATGTTCCCCTGCATTTAATATTTTTACTTTCATGTTTGAAGCCTTAATTTCCATAGTTTGCCTGTAGTAGGCTACTCGTAATTTACCAAAGAAACCCCGTGTTATAAGTGGATCAATGTTGAAATCAGCGTAAATACCATGTAAACAAACAAACACATGAGGCTGATCTGACGCTACTCCAGTTCCCTTTATGGGTTTCTTGTGCAACAGTTCATATACACTCATCTATTTTTAACATAATTTATGTATGTAGATCTACATTTTCGTACAACAAATGATATGATACAAAAAGAGAGGAAAATTAACCCGTAAAACCCCATTTTCCACATACAACAATTCTACAATAATCGAAAATATTTACTCTATAAATAAAAGTAGAATAATTGAACAGAGTTTGAAACATTATGGCAAAGCGAGAAAATGCTAATTGATATCAATTTCTCCCTTTTCACTTTTATTTTTACAAGTTAACTGATGCAGATGCGTCATAATACAGCTGCACGATGAGAAAGAATTAATCACTGTGTGCAATGACTACTTTATCCAAATGAATGTGTTCGAGGTTTTAAGAATTAGGATGCGAAGAATTTTGTATTTATTTAATGAGGAATATGTTTGGTGAAAATTATAACCTCTGAATACATTATGTGTTAACCCTTTCCTACCTTTAGTATACGCATTTAGATACCTCTGCAACAGACGACTTTACAAAAGCTTGTGATAATAGAAGGAATTTCCTATCATGAGCAATTTCTCCTTTTTACCACAATATTTTCGATAATTACACTTTCCCATTTATAGATTTCCCATAATTTTGAAACGTCGTTATATGTATGAACTACTGTTAAAAGCGCCGTTATATATATATGAACTACTGTTAAAACTGTAATGTGTATGAACTATTATTAAAAACGCCGTAATGTGTATGAACTACTGTTAAAAACGCCGTTAAATGTTAAACTACTGTTAAAAATGCCGTTATATGAATGAACTACTGGGGAAAAAATGCCGTTATATGTATGAATTAATTACTGTTAAAATAGCCGTTATGCGTATGAACCACTGTTTAAAACGCCGTTATATGTGTGAACTGCTGTTAAAAACGTCGCTGAAATAATAAACTACTGTTATAAAGGCCGTTATATGTTTGCACAAATGTTAAACACGCCGTTATATGAATGAAATACTGTTAAAAACGTCGTTATATGTATGAACAACTGTTAAAAACGCCGTTATATGAAAGAACTACTGTTAAACACGCCGTTATATGTATGAAGTACTGTTAAAAACGCCGTCATATGAATGAAATACTGTTAAAAACGCCATTATATGTATGAACTACTGTTAAGAACGCCATTATATGAATTAACTACTTGAAAAAATGCCGTTATAGAAAGAAAGAAAGAAATTGTTTATTAAAGTGACATGTGTGAAACATATTATGATTAACAGTATTATATAAAAAACAAAAATGGTCACACCCGGCCCTTTGGGCCTATAAGTCACCTATATGTGTATACGTATATACATATTTACATATAATTATATAAAGTCATAACACATCATATTATTTATAATCCGCAGTCGCTAAGTTTAATATCAGATGTTTTCAGAGAAACTTGCTGAATGTAGACACTTTGAAAACGTCGTAATCAAGGGAGTCAGCATTTTCCTTAAGCAGTGACTATAAGAAAACTACCCTTTCACAGTGAAGAACTCTACGGTATGTTCATAAGTTATGCGGTGTTTTCAGACGTAGTTGATCCCTTGGTTATAATAAGTTGAGAGCTATGTGCTGTTTTCGATACACATAAAAACGTTGTCGTTAAACGCGAGAGCCAATTTCATTTCAACGAAACGAAATAGGTTTTCGCGGTTAATCACTGAGGCATGACGTGTTTTCGCAAGACAGGTTTTATTCCAGAGTCTAATAGGAAGGTAGACACCAATCAGATTAGTTATGATACATGGCTGATCTTCTCTTTCGATAACCCTTTACAATAAATTTAGCGCATTTACGAGGATGATTGTTCATAAGGTATCTCATTTTATGATGATCCCTTAACTGGTTAAATGTATCATCATTGAATTGGTCTTCAAATATTTCTAAACGAATATGTTTATACAATTCACAGTTTATTAGAAAATGAGTTTCATCTTCAACTGAATCTGTTACGCACATATTTCAAAGTCGTTCCTCGGGTGCTCTCCAATATACCGCCCTGTCTCGATTCTAAGGGGGAGAATCCCACACCTAAATTGGTCTTAAACTTGATGTATGTTCTTAGTTTCGGGACGTTTTGCACACTATCTACCCATACGCTACTATAATAAAGGTGTATTTTATCTTTTACTGTTTTCATGTTTATCGTGGTTTTATTGTCGTAGAAGGTTATTAAGTCAAGTTTGTTTAGCACATCTTTTAATTCACTGCACCAGTTATTACGACACAGTCTATAGTCCCTATTAAATATAACCTTTGTGAGTCTCATCGAATTTTACCAATCTGTTCCAGTATCGAATCAGGCTTATCCATCGTCTGTAAATACTAGGGATCCATCCTATATTCCCGTGTATAGCCAACAGCGGTGCAAACCTATGTACCCCCAGAAAGTATCGAATGGCCCTATGGTGTATGTTGTCTATTGCCTGATACCTACGATATCCCCAAACCCCAGAACAATAGTCTAAAATTGGAGCTACTCCTGATATATATATGAACTACTGTTTAGAACTCCGTTATATTTATGAACTGGTGTTAAAACTCTGTTAAATTAATTAACTACTGATAAAAACACCGTTTGGAAAAGAACTTCTGAACTGGTGTTAAAACGCCATTATATGCATGACTTACTGTTACAAACGCGGTAATATGTATGAACTACTTTCAAAATCGCCGTTATGTGTATGAACCCCTGTTCAAAACGCTGTCATATGTATGAACTATTGTTAACAATGCCGATATATGTATGAACTATTTAAAAGAAACGACGCCGTTATGTTTATGAACTGATGTTTAAAACGCCGTTATATGTATGACCTGCTGTTAAAAACGACGTTAAATGAATGAACTACTGTTAAACACGCCGTTATATGAATGAGCTACTGTTAAAAACGCAGTTATATGAATGAACTACTAGGGATACTAGGGAAAATACCGTTATATGTATGAACTACTGTTTAAAACGCCATTATATGTATGAACTACTGTTAAAGACGCCATTTTATGAATTAATTACTATTAAAAAAAGCCGTTGCATGTATGAACTCCTGTTAAACAAGCCATTATATGTGTAAACTACTGTTAAAATGCCGTTACATGTATGAACTACTGTTAAAAACTCCGTTTTATGAATAAAGTACTGTTAAAAACGACTATGAATTACTGTTCGAAACGCCGTTATATGTATGAATTACTGTTAAAAACGCTCCGTTATATGAATGAAGTACTGTTGAAAACGCGTATGAATAACTGTTTAAAACGTCGTTATATGTATGAACTACTATTAAAAACGCCAATATAGAATGACGTACTGTTAAAAACGCCGTTATATGTATGAACTACTGTTAAAATCGCCATTATATGAATTAACTACTAGAACAAAATGCCGTTATATGTATGAACTACTGTTTATAACGCCGTTATGTGTATGAACTAGTGTTAAAAACGCCGTTAAATGAATGCACTACTGATAAAAACGCCGTTATATGTATGAAGTACTGTTTAAAACGCCGTCATATGAATGAAATACTGTTAAAAACGCCATTATATGTATGAACTACTGTTGTTAAAAGCGACGTTAAATGAATGAACTACTGTTAAAAACGCAGGTATGTGTATGAACTACTGTTAAACACGCCGTTATATGTATGAAGTACTGTTTAAAATGCCGTTACATGTATGAACTACTGTTAAAAATAACGTTATATGGATGAACTACTGTTGCAAATGACGTTATATGAATGAACTACTGTTAAAAACACCTTTATGTATTTGAACTACTGTTACAAACGCCATTATATGTATGATCTACTTTTAAAATCACCGTTATATGTATGAACTTCTGTTAATAATGCCGTTTTATGAACGAATTACTGTTAAAGACGCCGTTATTTGAATGAACTACTGTTAAAAACGCCGTTATATAAATGAACTACTGTTAAAAACATCGTTGTATGTATGAATTATTACTGTTAAAACGCCGATATATATCTGAAGAAATACTGTTAAAAACGGCGTCAATGTATGAACTACTGTTACAACGGCGTTATATGTATGAACTACTCTTAGAACACCGTTATATGATTGAACTACTGTTAAAAACTCCTTTATGTATATGAAGTTATGAATTATGAACTACTGTTAAAAACGCCGTTATATGTATGATCTACTGTTAATATCACCGTTATATGTATGAACTACTGTTAAAATGGCCGTTTTATGAATTAATTACTGTTAAAAACGCCGTTATGTGTATGAACTACTGTTAAAAACGCCGTTATATGTATGAACTACTGTTGAAAACGCCATTGTATGGATAAACTACTGATAAAAACGCCGTTATGTGTATGATCTTCCGTTAAAACGTTGTTATATGTATGATCTACTGTTAAAAACGCCGTTATATATATGAACTACTGTTAAAAACGTTGTTATATGTATGAACTACTGTTAAAAACTCCTTTATGGTATATGTATGATCTACTGTTAAAATCACCTGGTCATTTCCATCAACAGATGAAGTACACAATATGTACTACACCATTCAAAGACAGCACATGTCATTTTGCATGTGACACAAAACGAGAAATGGACCACATTGATGTATTAAAGGGTTTCGGTCTGTTTCAAACACATTTTCAGTTTCAAGCAGACTTTCCCTTATTGACTCGCTGACTGAAGGAGGTTTATCAAGACTGCATCAAACCCATAGAACATGATAGGCTAGGTTGGGCACTCAGTGAAGTTGATATAAATCATATCATCCCAACCACTGAATTAATATTGCGGCGGAACGCATTGTCAACTGAATAAAGCGATACACCTTTTAACGTTTACTCAAATGTACCCATTGTTTTGCCAAAGCATATTTTACATGATGCAAGCATTGATGTAGGTACATATCTTATGTTATATGGCAGATCATCCAATATTTCCAGTAACGCATGCATATATACCAAATGTATCGCAACAAGAAGCCAGTCATGACCTCATTTCTAAAGCCGACAAAAGTAAGAGAGTGACCTTAAAAAGGGCTATTAAAAATAAATTGCAAACATTGCACCGTGAAAAGGACCTTGAGGAACAAACACGTAAACATAATGTTGACAAAGAAATTAAAATTATTGACTGCCAGTAATCTGCAAATAATGCTTGTCAAGCATGGGTGAAACCAGACTCGTCAAAACCAAAAGTAATGAAATCTCTTGGTATGCAAAGAGCTTTAAAAAGATTAGTGACATCCATATTTGGACAAAACAATACCACTGAACATGAACTACAAAACTATTAACAGCTAAATGTAGACTACATTCCAAAAACCGTCATTGAAAGAGTTATGCACTGTTGAATTTGCAGGGATGTAGTTTAAGGCAATGCATGTTAAGTCAGGGAAAGAGTACCTTGAAATGACAGAAACTGTTATCAATTCATTCACTAAACATGCAAGCTGCTTAGCAACTATCAATATAAGACCAGATGTCTTTAAACAATCAACAAGAGCTCAAATGTATGTAACCAAAAGCATCTTAAGTCAAAGTCGTCCTTTTTTAATCATGATTCATTCAATAAGGATGTCATTACTAAAAGTGACTTTGGCAAAGAAGCAATAAGCACATACTTTGCAGAAAACATTAGCAAAATATCTTTAGTTGGACATTATGAAATGATAGTTGACAGTGAACTGATATTCACCTGTAACTGTCAACTACAAGAAGCATGTTCATGCAAAAGGTTTGCAGTGCCTTTGTCGGTAAGAAATAGTTCTGTTGAGAATATCAATGTTAAACAGAGAAAAGATGAGGCAGAAATGGCTGTAAATGATTGGCTTGGTCATGACAAAGACACCATACACAATGATAAAGCGCTTGCCTGTTTAGTGACATCAGGTAATATTGATGCAGTTTACATTCATCTCTGTGCTGTGAACAGATTTTGGCCAAAGGTCAATGGGAAGTTTGCATGTCAAGTTTATGTCATATTACAAAAGCCAAGGTCAAAATATGAAAGGTTAATGGGAAGTTTGCATGTCAAGTTTATGTCCTTTGACAAAAGCCAAGGTAAAAGTATGACATATATAACATTACTGCAATACTAGATACACCATGTTGCACAGCGTGGTGCACGCAGAAAGTTCATGCTTACATCAACCCCAAAGGAAAAAAAGTGCCAAGACCTTTACAATAATACAAATTTCTCACATTCACAGTTTATTTTAAAAAGTGCACATAATCTCTATTGAAACAATGCCATACTGTCTAATATGTTTCTAGACGCATAACACGCTAACCACTTCATAGATATCTAAAATGGCATTATGTAGATATCTGTTGGCAGTAACATCATTTGTTTGTGTTGACATAAGTATCTGTTAGCATAAACATTAACGCGTTAATCAGATGTTTATCATGATAATCAAGTGGTTATTTGGTGGCAGAAGTGTGCGTCCATAATTAATAGATCACAAAATGGGCCTGAATAATTTCTTTTTTGCTTAACTAAAATACTTTTCTAAATTGCGTCACACAGACGATACAATAGTTGCAACAAATAGAGTATTATGTATTCCAGATCAATGTAAATGCTGCATACGCCACTAAGCAACTATGTTTTAAAATGAAGAGAAAACTTTCTTTATGACAATAGAATTTTCATATGTAAAAGTAGATTAGTTAAAGCTATGTTCGGCAAAGTTGCAATGTCAGAGGTCAAATGTCAGCGTTAAAAGTATTCCCGAATATTGATAATGCCATGAATATGCGTTTGATCCTCACCATATTCCAATA
This sequence comes from Serripes groenlandicus, assembly GCA_031761405.1. Taxonomy (NCBI): domain Eukaryota; kingdom Metazoa; phylum Mollusca; class Bivalvia; order Cardiida; family Cardiidae; genus Serripes; species Serripes groenlandicus. The sequence continues at coordinate 226,759,913 of JASEVX010000001.1, read as the reverse complement.
TAAATATCTGTAAAATATTTCCTCCCATTTGAGACAATATCTTACACTACGAAAAATACTGTTTGCATAATTTCGTACAATGTTTATGAATCATAACATACTTGTACATGTACCATTACTTCTTGAAATATGTATGTCCTTGACAGTGTAAGAAATAGTAAGAATGTTCAGCCCAGTTCTCATTTTCGCTGAGAGGTAATCTCTTGCTATTATTTTTCTGGCGATTGGTTTGACAATCGCCACAATGCTAATTCAAACAACAACAACGAAAACATTTACATACTCAGTTTTGAACAGCCAGTTGAGTTTTTATTCCTACATCCGTTAAACCGCCAAATATATAGTTCCATCAGTCATGTTTAGGCAGATAATAAATATCATTGCGCGTTCTACATGTATCTTCCAAGCAAAGTACTCTAAAAACACCTCACCAAAAATGGAAATTCCAAAAGGTTCTATAAATAGCTCGCGAGAATGGTTATCGATTGTTCTCAAATCTCAATATTATTAACGCTTTTTTGTGTGTAGTTGTTGCAATATACGAAAGCGTCTAGATGATAAGACTGGTTTACAAAGGTTTAAAGGACTCGATGTCATGCAGCGTACAAGTTAGACACGTCTGTACGTTCTATCGTCAATAAGCAAACAATGATGAAAGTGTAGCCGAATTGAGTTGGAGATCCAGCATTATCGTATATGCCTATATATAGTGAAAATTGCAAGGCCTACACCGAGATACTGCTTGTTACTTTGCAGGATTTTCTACACGATCGCCTCTACTGTGCCATCGACGCTTTGATTCTATGTGAAATGCAGTTTTCATATGTTTCAATGTTTTGTCAAAGAATACTTCATTGTTTGTTCAATGTTTTGTAAAAGAAGACTTCATTATTATTTCAATAATGTTTACACACACGTGTGTAAGCATTTTTGTAATTCAAATCAATGTTACATGTAATTTAAAAAACTACGCAATTAGGTTGATAAATCAGTACAATACAATACAATACAAATACCTTTATTTCTCTCATTTCTATAAACAGTATACATGAGGATGAAATAAATATACATACATAGTCAACGAGGCGAATACAAATACAAAAAGAGCGGTAATGTTGACAAACACATAGTTCAAATACCTGAATTGTGAAATATAAAAGAAAGTTCAGTCTTCAATCCACAATTACAAAACACTGTCATATGAGATCGCTATTTTCATGCGAAGGAAGGCTTTTTCAATAACAGAAAGATAGAGAAAGTACGTGAGAGAGAGAGAGAGATAGAGAGAGATAGGAGCGCGCACACGTTTCAGAAATTACTTAGAATAATTTTCGAGCAATTGCAAAGATTAATTTGCTCATTTTTGAATTTTGCATTCAAAATATATAATGGTATGTCTGATCAAATATGTAATGGGGATTAACTGTTTTCTTATTTACTTGAATAATTACATTCTAACAAAAAGTGGTATTCGATGTTCTCCGATGTTGCTGTTACAGAGAGTGCATGTTCTTTCATTTATATTAGTATTTGTTCATATGCCACTTTCTATAGGGATCGTTTGTTCTGAATTAAAGTAAGTATTTCATTAGGTGGTGGGGGATGTCAGTTAAATATTGTTCAAAGCCAAATTTCTTTTAAAACAGTTTATATGTTAAGTAAGCATCGTTTGTTTCTATTGTATTGTACCACGAGAAAACTGGGAGACCAACTGTTAAATGAAACTTGTATATTTCGAAACTTCTGATAATATCTGTTATATTCTATTCTGTTTTGAAAGACACGATAACCTAGAGACAGTTAGATCACAATGGGTAAAAAGACAAAATAAAGAAGTTCCCACATGCAACAAATCAGCGGCAGACGTCTGCTGTAGATGCGTTAATTGCCTCTGCAAGTGGAAAATGGTCAAAAGCCAAAATGGGTGTTTAACAATACATGGCGTCATGTTAACTCCTTCCAACATACAACAAATCTGCAGCATACTATCTTGATTAAATTATGAAAAATCCAAAATTCACATTTTCTTCAATATCTCTAGAACTGTCACAGATATTATTTTGAACATTTATATTTGTGTTTAGTATCATAAGACAACATCACATACCAAGTTCAATAAATGTGACTGTTATTTTGACAAAATTATTCCCCTTTTTGAGACTTATAAAATTTCCGAAAATTCATATTTCCTTAAATATCCTTTGCTTCAAAACGTAAATATTATAACAGGACTACAGCTAAGGATTTTAGTGAATTGGGTATTTACTCATCGACTTTTCACTTAATTTGGTATTCAGAATTTTAATTGAGTAACAAGCAAACCGGATACTCCATCAACTTAGTAACAATTGCTTAACTATACTGTACAGTGGCGTTAAAATATTATATGCACAAATAATGAAATTTCCACTTACATTTATTAAAGGTCATAAAGTATGTATCAGTCCAGCCATGCAGATGCAAGTCTTTAATAATATCTCTAACTGTTCATAGGAATTTTCATTTATAATTTTCATTCATGATTTACATAGCTAACTGTATATGTAGCATTGAAACTAAATGTGATCTTCCTGATCAAAACAACTATAACTTACTAACTATTTAACAAAAACACAAAACTTGGAACTATTATAATAACTTCTGTTACCATTTAGTCTTATCACATGTCACTTAGCATAGTTTGGGCCTTTTGGCTGGCCTTGGTTGCAATTCATTGAACAATCTCCCCCTCCTTTTCTTCTTTTGTCTCATCCAGTGTGTGGCTACTGGTGCTGGATCATAAGCAGATACACTCGGTCCTAACATACTGATTGACATTAACATATTCAATTTGTCTGATCCTATGGATGCCCTAATGTTCTTGTGTATTACGAGTATACTCTTGCATAGCCTGTCAGTACTCATGTTAGCGTGTGTGCCCCTTATCATATCATATAGTCTAGGCCACTCTTCTTGCACTCTCTTCGGATCAAGCAAAGGCTCGACTACACGGACATGATCTTCAGTCCCATCTGTAAGATTTCCTTCAATGACTGTCACTGCTTTTTCATACCCATACTGAGTGGACAGGGATTCAATAGCCTTGTTACATTCATCTTCTGTTAATAAGTTTACAACTATGGGCTCAAACACATTGCTAAAATAATCTAATATGGCACTGTCTTCCTTTGGGAACCTGTTGTTGATGTTCTTCTTCAACCTTTTGATATAATCCTTCCTGATACTTTCAAATTCGGTGTCCATTCTATCATGATAACTGAGCTTTTCAACTCCATAGAAGACACCGTCATGCTTCTTTTCTATCTCTGCCTTCATCTTCCCCAAACACTCTCCGTCCCTGGATTCAAGACAACTGAGCTTTGGGACAGTACCATCCAATAGAGGTTTGATTTCACTGAACAGCAAGTTTTTCTTTTGAAGTTCACAACTTAAGATAGCTAGTTTATTGTGCACATCAAGAACAAGGGCAATGACTAAACCTACTTTGTATGAGCAGAAATACTTATGGAGGCCCTTGGCAGTAGCATTCTTCTCAGCTGCAAACTTTGAAAATGTAGTGAGCACTGATGCAACTGACACAAACACTGCTGATACTGCATCTCTCAATCCTAGCCATCTAATGGAATAAGGCATTTTGACCGAAATCTCTGGCTCTTCCAATAATTTCTGAATTTTCTTAAGAGCAAGAGTCCTAATCATTGAGGCATTTATAAAATAATAAAGGCTGTTGAACTTGTCTCTGAACTTTAACATGTACTCATACTTCTTAATGGCATCAGTACAGGCCAAGTTTATTCTATGCGCCATACAATGGATTTGAGTACAGAATGGGGAGTACGTACTAACCATTTGCTTCCCTACTCCTGTATACTTGCTCATCATGACTGCAGCCCCATCTGTTGCCAAGGACGTACAGTTGGCTAAATCTAGGTCAACACGTTGAAACTCCTATACTACAGTGTTGACAATAGTGTGAGCACGCCCATCGTCTACAGGAACATTACACAACATATTTGTCACTGACTCCCCGTCTTTGACATACCTTACACATATACTCAATCTCTTGTCAACTGTCACATCAGTACTCTCATCAAGCATCACTGCAAACACTCCCGATGACTTAACATCCTCAACTAGTTCAGACCTTAGGATGTGGGCGATTGAACTTTGCATTTCACACAGAGAGTCCCAACTGAGGTTGGTGTTAATTCACATCAAGGCCATTTTTGTCTGTAACTCTAACAACCCATTGACATTGTTTGAGGAAATTTTATTTTTAGCAGCAAAGTACACAGTATTAAAGACTATTTTATCCGAATCTCATAGTGTTATAGGGGTTTCTGGTTCACCAAAACAAGACGCTGTGTCCAAAACTACTCTAACTCTTGCTTTCTCTGACTCAACACATGCATTGTTGTGCTCAGTGCTTTGATTATGCCTGGTGATGCTAGACATCTGAATATTGGGTGTGCCTTCATTTTCCCAAACATTCAATAATTTTAATTTATTATCATTTATGACAAGCCATGGGTACTTGCTTTTCTATTCCGTAACAGTGTTTTTACCGACTCGACAGTCGTCGTGCTTCTTTGGTCTACATACAGAGGTTAAAAGCTCGTCCAAAATGCTACTAACAACGTCTTTTGCAATGAGAAGCATGTTATCAATGATGCCATCAATGATCTTTTTGCAAATCGCATCGGGTACGTTCCCCGAAGGTTGCTAATAGCCAAATTTGTGTTTGTTTGGTCACTTGTCCGTGATTTTTTCCTTCCTCTCGTAGCCATTTCGAAAGCGGAAACGCAATATTTGACTGGTTTACGCAACGTACCTAAAATTGAGACGACCACGTGTATTTTACGGATGAATGAACAACCAGTCCGGCCACTCTGACAGGTGCGAGAAATTTGACTGGTTTACGCTATGTACCTAAAGTAAACCTGCAGAGGAAAGACACCCTGTCTATTTTGCGGATAATTATGAACAATTTAAAAAACAGTCTGGTCTAACTTACAAATTGTAAACAACTCATCGAAAAACATTGTTTTGCTTATCGATACGTGGTTATTTTGAAGTCACCGCGTGAACCACTTTTCCAATTGCTTTTAGTTACTCCTCCTTTTTTAAATAATTGCTTTTTCAACGATTTTAATTGCGTATTTACGCAGTTATGCACCTCATCTGTAACCCTGAATTAAATCATCAAATATTATTAAATTATCCGAAGCTAAGTTGATGACCAAGTCCCATTACTGTCATTTTCGTTTCTGACAAATGATCACCATTGTTATAAACGCGTTTTGCGTTAGTCGACATACTCAACTTCAGACAACTAATTCAGCAGCCAACAAATGATTACAACTTCACCATTGCCTAAACTTTACAAATTCCGCCAATGGAGACGGTGCTGCAGGAACTTGTGAACTATTACTCAGATCATAAACTAATCTGGATATCATTGAAATGCTAACTCTGCTTAAATACTGAACAGGATTTTAAACTGTACCATATTCGTGATTTTGACAATATATAATACTAATTTACGGAATTTGTGACACTTCCCTGGATACTTAAGATTCAAAATCATGATCAAAACATTTAGATATAGATAAATGGATTACCAAAATAGTGTCAATTTATCAAGAAAAGTGCCATGTACTGCTACTACATGAGACACTACAATTGTTCAGCATTTAGAATCTTCAGACTGCACATAACCTGACCTACATCTAAACACTGGTATATACTATAGTCTGTTAACATATTGTTAAATTGGGTCAATCTACCAAAAATATTGTTTTTATCTTTTCCTGCACTCTAGAGGCCACATTGTTAAGTGATGTATGTTTTAATGCTTTAACGTTAAATGCATGCTTACAAATCATACAATCAATGAGTATCTTAAAAGGCATCACTCAAATCAATTTGTATTACAAATTTTGACCCTTTCCTAAACTATGCCCCTTTCATGAGAATGACCTTCCTTTAGTGATATTTCTAGTTCGTGAATGCATCAAGTACCATTCATAACCTTCCTGACGGGCGTATTTTGTAGCAATTTGCTACTCTTGTTAGGTCCGTGAAGTAAGGTTGACGAGTGACGAACTGCGACTTTTTTTAGGTCCGTGAAGCTTGGTTGACGAGTGACGAATTAAAGAGTAACGAACTTCAAATTCTTTGTGACGTTAGGTTGACGAGTGACAAACTGATGTGAAGTTAGCTTGACCCGCGACAAATTGACGAAAGACGAACTGCTGTGAAGTTAGCTGGACAAGCGACGAATTGACGTTTGACAAACTGTTGCTGCTTCATCAATTCGTCAACTTGTTTCTTGTATGATAAATTATACAGCTAAAGTAAGCTTATATTTTCTGGAGATGTAAATTATTCACCGTGCTTCATGTAAATCAATCTTTATAGGAGAGGACCTAAGATAAGCTATGAGCTTTCAAGCCAATCCATTTATCCAATGTATATTTCTTGATGTTTCCTACTATATAAAATATATGAGAATTTAATATGTTTAAACTAATCTAGCAGAGCTTCGTCAATTCGTTAATTTAGTTGACGAATTGACGAAACAAATATGTGTCTAAAAATTTCATTTCTGTCATTTAGATAATGTGTCTGGACGTATTTCATGGCCATCAGTCATTCAGAAGATTTTCGTCAAGTTCGTCAACTCGTCACTTTGATAGACGAATTGACGAACAAAATAAAACAATAAAAAGATAATGTATCTGAACTTTTTGAATGCAAATTAGGCCCTATTTCAAATATAATGGCCGTCAGTCCTTCAGTTCGTCAGCAAGTCATTTGGTTGACTAATTGGCGATTTTCTTCTTTTTTGTTTAAACTTTATTTCTGTCTTTTAGAATCAGACGAGCTTCGTCAAGTTAGTCAATTTCTCCACTTGTCAGTTTGGTTGACGAATTGACGAAACAAATATTTTTCTGAAAACTTTATTTTTGTCTTTTAGATAATGTATCTGGACGTATTGAATGAGAATTAGGCCCTATTTTGAAGTTCATGGTCATCAGTCATTCAGAAGAGCTTCGTCAGCTAGTCACTTTGGTTGAATAATTGAAAAAAAAAATAACTTTATTTCTTTCTGTAAGATAAGGTATCTGGACGTATTGAATGCAAAGTAAGCCCTATTTCAAAGTTCATGGACATCAGTCATTCAGAAGAGCTTCGTCAAGTTCATCAATTCGTCAACTCTTCATACACATGTTCTTGCTAATGGAGAAATTTATTCTGTGGCTTGTCCACGCATGAAAATACCTAAAATATACAAGAACTGGTACACGGTCCCCAAACGCATATCCTAGATGTAAATGAGCCTTGATGTTTGTCAACGTATAAAACGCACCAAAATAAACGTTGACAAACATTACAGACTGAAAGCTCATAAATTATTTTAGGTTTGATTGACAGGAAGCAAGGTGATTATTTTAGATGTTCAGATAATATCAGCTTTAGCTGTACAATTTTTTAGAGAAAAAGGATAGATAGATATATAAAGAGAGAACGAAAGAGATAAAGGAGGGTCGTTGCGCGTATGGGGGGGTTAGTTAATGTTTATGTCAAATATCCATACCAAATAAAATATTACATAAAAATATTCAATAAAGAGTTTAAAGTATTAAAGTAAACAAAAAAAAAAGAATTCAGGAAAGGTTAATCATCGTGAGCTAAACCTTTTGGTTCCGATTACAAATGTTTGAACTGTAACAAAAATAGAATTATATACTTGGTTTGATGAGCATGCCCTGCTCTCGGTTCATTTTCTTTTTTCTTTCGCCACTTTCGCCAAATTGAAAAATGAAATCGCCACTTTTATTATTTAGGAGCCATTTATTTTCATCACTTTAGATAGCTATTTTCAAATAATTCAAAAGAATCACAATCAAGTGGACTTACAAACCATTACTTACATTGTCATTACATCTTAAAAGGCATGTGTCGATCGTCGAAACCCACTTCAATTGTCAATGATCATATTGACAGCCTTTAATGTATAAATATCGCTTAAAGTTGTTTGTCGGTCAGATTCAAAATCTCAAGTAACACTTCACAACAATAAAACAAGTGTGAAACACACAAACTGTCAAAATTTAAAAAAAAAAGGCTTTCGAAAAGAAGTCCTAAAGTGGTCACTGGTTCCCGTGAATAAAATTGAATTCTATCTAATGGTAGTGTTTTATCTGAGATTAACGGAAAACGTCACTGTATGTCGTAAATTGATGTCCCTAACAGGTAGATCTTGGTTTTTAGCTCAACTGGCCAAAGGCCAGAAGAGCTTATGCCGTGGTGTGGTATCTGTCGTCCGTGCGCCCGTGCGTCCGTCCGTCCGTCCGTGCGTCCGTAAACAATTGCTTGTGAACGTGATACAGTCTTATGTTTTGATTTTATCTCAATCAAACTTATACAATAGTTAGATATCTATGAGAGCTCGGTTCCTTTAGCAAATCAGCCAGTTCCGCCAATGCAAGACTGATTATGGCCCTTGATATTGTCAGAATTGCAATAATAGAGCTTGTGAACGCGATAAAGTCTTCAGTTTTGATTGTATCTCAATCAAACTTATACAGTAGTTAGATATCCATGAGAGCTCGGCTCCTTTCGCAAACCAGTCAGATCCGCCCATGCAAGACTGGATTATGGCCCTTGATATTGTCAGAATGGCTATAATAGAGCTTGTGAACGCGGTAAAGTCTTCAGTTTTGATTGTATCTAAATCAAACGTATACAGTAGTTAGCTATCCATGAGAGCTCGGGTCCTTTCGCAAACCAGCCAGATCCGCCCATGCAAGACTGGATTATGGCCCTTGAAATTGTCAAAATTGCTATAATTTAGTTTGTGAACACAATAGAGGCTCCATTTACTAACTAATCTTCACCAAACTCAGATTAAAATTGTCAAAATTGCTATAATACAGCTTGTGAACACAATAGAGCCTCCATTTACTATTCAATCTTCACCAAACTTAGATAGTAGTTAAATATTGACGAAAGTTCGTTTCCTTTCCCAAACCAGCCAGATCAGCCCATCAAAATTGCTATAATACAGCTTGTGAACACAATAGAGGCTCCATTTACTATCTGATCTTCACCAAACTTAGATAGTAGTTGAATATTGATGAGAGCTTGGTTACTTTTGAAAACCAGCCAGATTTGCCCTTGCATGACTGAATTATGGCCCATGAAATTGTCAAGATTGCTATAATACAGCTTGTGAACACAATAGAGCCTCGATTTACTATCCGATCTTCACCAAACTTAGATAGTAATTGAATATTGATGAGAGCTCGGTTCCTTTCGCAAACCAGCCAGATCCGCCAAGGCAAGACTGGATTATGGCCCTTGAAATTGTCAAAATTGCTATAATACAGCTGGTGAACACAAAAGAGCCTCCATTTACTATCCTATCTACACCATATATACATGCTCTGGATTGAAAATGAGCAAAGAACCATACCAGTAGAGCATAGACCCTCATCGGCCTCTTGTTTTACAAGAAAATCCTTACGCCACTTATTTATGCAAATCATGATTTTGGATTTCCGTGTAACAAAATCAAGTCTAATTGTTTGTGGAAAGTCTCTTAGCATGCCATGTCTAATATCATTATTAATAGCAGGGACATTCAGATAGGTAATGTAAAGATGTTTAAATTTTTACACAATCGCAAAGGGCATCGTTTCAAAATTGATTGCGCTGCTATCAACAATTTTTCAGTTATATCAAGGAATTTCCTGGATAAGTTACCAGTTCTACTGGTCCATATATCCTGACACCAGTCAGTCAGTCCTTATGCCACCCCGCAACCCTGAACAGGTGAGGAGCCATTACAACCATTTCAAAAGTCTTTAAAAGTCCGTCAGGGATCGAACTCGCGACCTCCCGCACCCTAGATCGTTTTAAAAATACACATTAATTGTATCGATTGGTTTGATATTTGAACACATTTTGGTAAGCATTTCATCATCTATGGTGGGTTATGTCAGAATTTATACATAAGGATCTTCCAATAATATCCGAACAGTGAAGATTCTGGTTAAACTATGCGAGTACACATACTCATCCGAGTCAGTACAAGAGTCCCCATCTCGTCTTACACGGTCTCGTCTTACACGGCTGATTTCTATTTTCACCGAACCAAACAACATGGGGGATGATAAATGTACATTGTAAATGCAAATAGATTTTACGAGAACCATAATGTTAACATGTAGCGTTAAGTAGTCAGTCATTTGTAATAATAATAATAATGATAATATCTTTATTTTGTTAAGGTAACATCTAAGACAATTTAACAATGGCTATACATATCTTATTTTCATATGGCCTTCAATAATATTAGAACACACTCAAACTTTACATCTAAACAAGATGCAAATTTGAATGAAAAAGTATGACATTAAATACAAATATAACTAATTTTCAATCATGTAAAGGCAGACACTCCAAATACTTTAAAACACAATTCTCATCATAATAACGGCAAGTATTCAAGATATTGTTAGTATGGAACCTTTTCCAGAAGGTATTTCTTACAATTTTGTTTGAATGATACACTAGACGTTGAATGTTTTATATGTGATGGAATGCTATTCCAGACTTTTAAACCAAAATATCTAAATGAATTTAACATGTAATTTGTTCTAGGTTTGTAGGTCAATGCTAAATTAATGTTGGATTTTGAGTGAAGAGTGTAATATTTATTTTCCGAAAATATTAAAATGTCATTTATGTATATTGGTGTTAAATTGTGAACGGCCTTGTAAATCAGCAAGGCTGTGGGATACCGACACCTATCGTCAAAAGACAGCCAATGCAAGTCATGGCAAAGATCCGTTTTGATAGACTCGCGAGGTTTTGCAAGTATTATTCTTGCGGCCCTTCTCTGAATTGAAGATATCTCAATTCTGTATGTATTGATGCCATGTCCCCAGACTACACATCCATAATCAAACACTGGGAGTATAAAGGAGTTATGATGCAATAGTCATGTAAGTTGACTTTGACGGATTAAGGGACATGTTGTTTACTTTGCACCGTTCCATGATATAGTTTATGTTTTCTTGTACCTTGTCTTGTACATCACATAACTGAAAACCGGAAGCGTACACAGTTGAATCGTCTGCGTATAAGTATATGTTGACAATACGGCCTTTTAACGAAATGTCATTTAACAGTAACGGACCTAAAATTGACCCTCAGGAACTCCTGATGTTATTGGTAGTAAGGGTGGTGATATATTATCAAGTTTTACTAATTGGGTTCTGTTATATAGGTATGATTGGAAAAAATGTATTGATGTTTCAGAAAAATGATCAAGTTTAAGATTATGTAAGATAATTCGGTGGTCCACCAAATCAAAAGCTTTTCTTAGATCTAGACTCACAGTGCCTACTAACATTCCTTCTACATCTTGTAACCATGTGTCAATAAGTCTAACTAGAGCCGTATTGAAGGAATGATCTTTACGAAATCCCGATTGTGTTCGATGTAGAATGTTCGTTTTAGTAAAATAAGCCTGAATATGTTGAGCAATATGTCTTTCGAATATTTTTGAAAGTGTTGGTAATATAGAGATAAGGCGGTAGTTGCTAGGGTCGTCCTTATCTACAGATTTATACTTAGGTATAACCTTCGCGCTTTTAAAAAGGTCAGAAAATGTGCCTGTTGCAATACTGTTATTTATTATCGATGTTATGCAGGGTGTTATGACATCGCCAAAATGTTTTAAAATCTTTGGACCTATTCCATCTAGACCTGTTGATTTATTGGTGTTTAATCTACCTATATTATTTCTGAGTTGAAATGTTAACAAAATGTTTATTAAATTCATCGATGATATTTTGCTTCCTTCAATTGTATTATCTCTGATGATTTGTTGCGGTATTACTAGACTAGTTGCTTTATTAAGATGGAAAACGTCTTTCAAGTGATTCCATATGTATTTTGAGTCTTTATTTTCACTGATTGCCATTTTTGTGATTTGTGTTTCGTTTATGAATTAGCGATTGTCTTTCCTCTGTGAACCATTTAGGTTGTTGTTCTCGTTTAATTCGTTTTGTTTTAATAGGTGCATGCTTTGATAATGTAGTTTCCAATATTTCATAGAATAAACTTAATGCTGCGTTGGGGTCAGCTATCGTTGCAATGTTATAAAGACTAGAACAAGCTAAGTCTTGTTAACATTTTGACTCCTCGAATCTCTTAAAGAATCTATATTGTATTGTTGTGTGTTCAGTTGATGCTTTATATCAAAAATCTTGTCCATATTAGATCGTGTAAAACATATAGGATAATGATCACTAATATACAGTCTGGATACAAATACTTCACTTACTCGACCAGCACTATTCGTATAAATATGATCAATAAAAGTACTGCTTCGTTTTGTCACCCGAGTCGGTGTTTCAACAAGTTGATCTAAAACAAATTTTGCTACAATATCATTCCATTTAGAATTGCCATATTTTGTGTGCTCCTTACTTGTTAAATATTGAATATTTATATCTCCTAAGACGTAAAATTCGAGGCTAAGCCGGTCTACGGATACTAATTGTGTCTCATATAAATCAATCCACGCTTGAGTGGAACTAGGAGGTCTATAGACAATATTTATCAATAATTGTTGTTTGTTACTTGTTTAAAAATGCCATAATGTGTTCAAGAGTCGTCTGCTGCAGAAAGGCGTCAGCAAGCGTCTATATAAGGAAAAGGGTTGAGATGAATGTCGTTTTGATTACTTGCTTTGTCAGTTTTGGGTCATAATCCTCCTCAAGTGCCTTCCGGTATGTTTACAGATAGCCCGTCCGTAGGTAAACTGCTTGCCATTTTTTCACTCATATCACGACGGCCAGTATCTCATGGCTTTCTCACACCAGTATTCCACAAAACAGTCTTTCCAAGCAACTGACTGCTTTTCCAAATAGACTTATAGCCCAATTAGTGGAAGACGAATGATCTTTTCGGTTTGATTTTTGTTTACCCTCAGAAATAATGTCGGCCGAGTTTGGAAACGAAATCAATCCCCTAATTGAACAGCGCGCGTCGCTACAGGGGTTCGGCCCGTTTTCAAAAGGATGCAAGTTGGCATGAAGAGTGTAGGTTCGGATCAGATAGTCCATTTGTTAACAAGCTGATGTAAGTAGTATGTGAACATTGTATATGTTTGATCTGACTAAGCGGATGTATAGGCTGATCTGGATCTACTTTTTTCACAGAGTCCAATTTGTACGTTTTCTCGTGGACGGGCTCATATGACGAGATATTAATCAGTCTAATTATTATCTTGGCAAATCCCAAAAGTCGGTAATCGTGTGACGTAGCCCTTTGTATCGGTCCAGAACATACTTGTCATAGTCTCGACCCCGCCCATAAGTATGCATCGTTAACTCGTTTTGCCTGATGAAGCTCAGGTATATGTTCACGTATACTTGGGAGAGGTCAGTCACAGCATGCTTATTAATCGCCGGGCAGAATTATTTTAACTTATCAATACGGACATTGTGCTGCAGGATAACCAAGTCGGTGACGACGAGGACTATCAATACAGGGGTCGTTTGTTCGAACACCGGCTCGGCCAGAACGTAGAGACCATGGTGCTGGCGTGTGTGGCACTCCACCATATGCTGAGGACGGCCTGCGCAGATTATGGTGCACTTGACTTTGAGAACGAGCCGCACATCCTCATCCCCGGCTTGTGGAGAGATGATGATGTTTTGGATGTTTTGGAAAGGCGGCTATACGGAAACAACACCAGCGGGGCGGCGAAGAGACATAGACTGTATCTAAAGCACTTCTATAACGGAGAGGCCGGGTCGTGCCATGGCAGTGACGTATGGTGCAGTGATGGTGAAGTGCAATGCTTGTTTATTGTATCAGTGGGGTCACCATTTCATAAACTTGTTAATTCAAAAAGAGGGGTCACCATTTCATAAACTGATTTGACCTTTATTTAATCAATTAATGGTAAAATAAATCAATTAATATATATCGGACCTTTAATGTTTTAATCTTGATCCCGCTTATAAATGAAGGTGTAATAAATAAATGTCTAATAAAGGTAAAAAAAAAGAATAGTTGTAATGAATTTATGTTCAAAATGCCAATGGGGATTGTGAACGTCACCCCTTCTTTCCGCAAGGTATGTGCAACAGTCCGTATCTGAAGATATCTATCGCATATATCCACATCTAAAGGTAGCAGAAGGTAATGGAAGGAAAGTAATCCGTACCTATCCGTATATATCAGTATCGTGTCAACTCAAAGGGAACGTATCTAGAAATATGAGTTGTTGTAATAGGATGAAAGATTTAAAGCTTCCTTCATTGACGTATCGAAGATTCAATTTAAATATTTTTATTGAACAATGAAGCGAATTTACAAGATATGAAAAACTTATTATTAAAGAAAGTGTACTGATAATCTATATATTTCTGTACACAGTATAGTGAATATACAACAAACTACATTTTTATATTATATAAACTGACAATTGAACGAGGGGTCGGAAACTAGGAATCTAAACTGAGGGGTCGAAAAGTCTTAGGTATCAGGGGTCGAAAAGTCGGAGGGTCGAAAAGTCTGGCTACCGTGTGTTCGAACACAGGCTCGGCCATACATTCTTTGAATTTCTTTCCGATGATACAAGTCATTGGCATTTGTCACACATGAGCTAAATAGTCTATGTGAGAAGGTAGCCAGTTGCCGTTGAAGAATGTTGATTGGGGTACAGGTGCGAAAAGGTCGGAAAAACACTTTGGATGAACTGACCATCGTGATATAACTTAAATTCCTTTGAAATCGGCGTTAAACTCCAATCAGTCTAATAGGAAATTCAACCTTACGGTATTTGTCAGTCTATCAATACGTGCAGTTTGATAGTGCTCTGCAATGTTAGCCAAATATTTCAAGACGTGTTCGACAAACATTGTGTTTTAGGATAAAGTCAGATAACATGTATGCGAATGTTAGAGTCACCGTGCATGCAATGAACCGTTCCATGAGAATACTAACATTATGAACTCTGCGTAATGTATCGACTCAGATCAGCCTGCGTAGTCCGCAATTCGGGACGACACGTTCAGGAGGATAGAGGTATAGTAGTAGTAGTAGTTCTTTATTGCCTCCATTAACGGAGAGTGTTACATACATACAATTTATACGAAAGACAAAACATTACAAACATAAAAAAGACATGTGACAAAATAGAACATTAGTGAAATCAAACAATGCAGTATGCAATACTATACACACATACATACACATATACATACACACACACACACACACACATACATATACATATACACACACATACACCTACACATACATACATACACATATATATACATACACATACACATATATATACATATATATACATATATATACACACACATATATACATATATACACATACACACAAACACATATATACATATATACACATACACACAAACACATACATACACGCGCATACATACACATATACACACACATATGAGTATGTCTACACCGATTACCATGATTCATGAATGCAAAGAGCATTTAGCTAGTGTATGGATGTATCTTATACACTGTTTGAAACAAACGACTCTTGATTCATTACTGAGAGTGAAACACAAACATCCATTTAATAGCTGCAGAATTTGTTCTTGCGGAGCCATGCTGGTAAGCATAAGGAAATTGCTTTCTCCCAATGCAGATAACAATTTTTTCCACAGTTCTTCACGTATATGTTCAGTATCTGGACAGAAAAGCAGCAAGTGTGTTACTTCACAATTAGTATTTATCTTACACTGAGGACAATAAATATCATACTTTCTTGAAAAGAGTCTAGACACAACGTGTATTACTGTATAACAAAATGTAAGTTGTTTACGGTATATTCTACTAAAGTACCATATGTTACATGGTATAAATTTACTGTGAATATATTGAAAGTTACTCATAATGGGATTGCTTTCAATGTTTGAAAACATCTGTTCTTCCACTGCATGTGTCACAGTTTGATTCACTAGTTTTCTTCATGAGGCACTGCTTGGGAAGATTGAGTGAGAGAGATATTCCATTAATACTCTGGTTAAGCCGTATTTACCTAAAATGCGGAATATGTCCGGCATAAACCCGCGTATTTTACTAGGTCTGTTCATGAAAGATTGAAGTCTAAATGTAAACATACTTTTAATCCGTTTTTCTGTATCTAACCTACAGAGTTGGCCGAAAAGAATTAATTTCCTTTTATGAATGGAAAACAGGTAGAACATGTTTGGTTAACCGACTAAGGAACGGTATATCGACAAAACCTATATAGGTTTCGCAAAACAGGTTTTGAGTTTTGTGGCTATGAAACACAGGGCTGGAAAACTATAGTATATCAATATCGCACGCATACAAATACTTAGTAGCTGGGAGGTACATAGACGATATACTACTCACAATAATAGTGCTAGCCATTATGAAATTAATTCTAGAAAAATGGTCTCGAACCTGCAGCCTGAAGACATTTCTTATACTAGTGTCTTTAATAATAACCATGCACTTCTTAGTGATTTTATCAATATACGTAAATAAAAAGGTCTCGTTTTATGGTAGAAGACCAATGACAAATTACTGGAGTGTTCTAAAGAATATGTCTGGATTATATAAGACTGTTTTCACTACAACTATAAAACCACTGGATTTGTCCGAGTGTCCGATTATACCCCCGGGCTTACGTAAGTATAAAATTAAATTTCATAGTTCATGCTGTGTAAAGTTTGTAAACCCCTTTCATACCAATAGACGCATGTTAACGCCTCCGCAGAAGAAAACTTTTGAAAACATTGGGACAAAAGGAGAAATTACTCAGAATGAGCAATTTCTACTTTTTCCACAATGATTTTAACTCTATCCAATGAATACTCATTCATTTATGGAGATTATTTGATGCATAATACTTGTATTTGGGAAAGGATTAAGACGGTTGTCACATCGTTATACTAGCCTCTTATTATCGTTCTTTGGTGAAGTGGTCAATGAACAATCCATCTATTGCCACAATGGTTTCATTTCTTTTCAATAATAAAACTGTTCATTCTAGAGAGAATCTAAATTTTTGCCTGGATCTTTTCCAAGTCGTCGGCTGTGGATTTGTTGTATGTGGAAAAGAACTGTATGAACAGTGCATACATAGATCAGACTACATACCGGAAGTACTGTCTGGTATCTACATTTTCAATTGTCTTATGGTTGGGTTTCTGGACCTTACTTTTTGTTTGATATACGGACATTCTTGTAAAGACGTAGATTAAATCGGTACGTCTTTCCGGGGACTTCACTGTTTATGAAACGACAATCATGGTATATAACAAAACATATATGAGCCGTCCCGCGAGAAAACCAACATTGTGAACTCTGCGTAAAGTATCGACCCGGATCAGTCTAAGCATGCCGCGCAGGCTTACCTGGATAGACACGTGTCGCCTCCTGTGGTTTTTCTGTTTCAGGAACCATAACTCTATACCTCGATCCCCTTGAGACAGGAATGTGTCAGCCCGGATTAGTCTGCGCAGATTGCGCAGGCCGATCTGGGTCGATACATTACGCAGAGGCCATAATGTTGGTTTTCTCGCGGGACGGCTCATATTTATTTAGCATTGACTATTGAATACTAATAGCCAATACAAATATAAACATTTACAATAAAACAGGGTCGTGTATAAGAACAATAAGTCTTTTTCGAGAATTTTTGGATTGAATATATGGAATGTTTAAGTCGTTTTAAAATCAATATGAATTTAAGTTTTACCAGACGTTTTGAAACAAAAAATGGGAAAATGAAAGCATATCAAACAATTTGATTTATGTTGTACAATAGTTGGTTTTGGGAAATATACTGAGATATTTGTTTTACAGAACAGAACAGAACAGAAGTTTAAATAAATTAATAAATATATTGGTTTCTCAGCTTTAAAGCATATATACAATAAAGAGCAAGTTTGGTAAGAGGTTTTTTATATGTAGAATTAATCAGTCTTGTTAATTTGAATACATTTGATAGATTAACGTAGTATTTTTTCATGTATTTGTTCCTTATTTGTGTAAAAAAGTTTTTTTATAACAAAGTGGTTTTCATCTTCTAAATCGTTTAAAGTACAAAGCTCACATTTTATGTTGTTGCTGTCAATTTGTCTATGTCTACCACTTTCTTTGTGTGTCTATTGTAATGCTAATGAAATTGATGACGAATTTCACTTCATTTGGTATGTGATATACATTTTCGTAACAGGCAAAAATATATCAATAAGGCCGTTACATTCTCCAAAGAAAAATTAAGTATTAAATATATGTATCTATATTCGTAAATGTTAGCATCTTTATAATAATGCTTGACCCAATCAAACATTTCTCTACATATTTTTATTTGATTGAAAATCTTGTATTTTTTGTTGTTGTGGTTGTTTTTCCTGATATTTTGATTTGTTAATTTATTGTATTTGGTTCAAAACATTGTATGTATGTTTATAATCAATAAATATGTTATATGTTCTATGTTCTATCATTATATTATGGGATGAAAGTCTAAGTTTGGCAATTGATTGTCGAAATAATTTGGTTTCTAATACGTCCAGATACCCTGCTCGAGCGAAATCAGTCTTAAATGATCTGTAAAAATATAATGCGGGGGATAGTTGGATGCTTGCTTGCCATTGATTGACATATATATCTTTAAATCGTTGTGAAATTATAAGTATAAACCTATTCACTAAAACGGATTCGGGATACAACCAAATGTCAGAAAAACCTGCATAACGTGTTCAAAACACAACACTTAGCATTTTTGAATTATTTACAACTGATAGAAGCATTACCCCGTATGCTATGTTAAGATGTTCGGTATGTAAAGATTCAAACCAGAAACATATGAGCCGTCCCACGAAAAACCAACATTATGGTCTCTGCGTAATGTATCGACCCGGATCAGCCTATGCTATTTTAAGATGTTCGGTATGTAAAGATCCAAACTAGAAGCATATGAGCCGTCCCACGAAAAACCAATATGGTCTCTGCGTAATGTATCGACCCAGATCAGCCTGCGCAGTCCGCGCCAGCTAATCCGGGCCAACACATTTCGTCTAAGGGGAGTAGGGGTATCAGCCACAATTATACGATTAACACTACACAAACTATGCAAACAAACGGTCATTAATAAAATCGAGTGCGGCTATTTTCACAGTTATGTAAACACTTCCGACCGAGGTGTGAATAATTACCATCTGGTCAGTTACATGTGACAAATTGAAAAGAACAAAAGGAAAACTACAACTGTGTATATATTTCATCTTTTTTTCCAAGTACCCGGTTACTTGAATTTTTAACCGATTAATCGAATAACATACGGTTAACCGAGTAACCGATTAATCGCTGACATCCCTAGTATAGAGTAATGATTCCTGAAACAGAAAATCCTAAGGAGGCGAAAAGTGTCTATAGTGTTCTTTCCGGGTTAGCCTGCGTGGCATGCATAGACTGATCAGGGTCTATACTTTACGCAGAGTCCACAATGTTGGTTTTCTTGTGGTACGGCTCAAATTATTTATAATCTGACTGGAGAACACTAATGGTAAATAAGATACCAATCATTTCGATAATAGAACGCAGCAAGCCCGCCTGGGTGCTGTAGTGAATAGAACGTCCGCCTCAAGAGCGGGAGACCAGGGTTCACTCTCCGATCTGGGTTGTAATGTTCCCAGGAAACGCCGGTATATGTATGAACTACTGTAAAAAACGTCGTTATATGTATGAACTACTGTAAAAAACGCCGTTATATGTATGAACTACTGTAAAAACGCCGTTATATGTATGAGCTACTGTTAAACACGCCGTTATATGTATGCACTACTGTTAAACACGCCGGTATATGTACGAGCTGCTGTTAAAAAAGACGTTAAATGAATGAACTACTGTTAAACACGCCGTTATATGTATGCACTACTGTTAAACACGCCGTTATGTGTATGTAGTACTGTTAAAAACGACATTATGTGTATGAATTCATACGGCACAATGCTCGTTATGCGATAAACAGGCTAGACAATGTACCACTGTTTAAGCCGTACTAATTATTGACTGTTATCTGCTCGTATTATCCTTTTGCTAATAAACGGAAATAAGCTGCATATTGTTTGTATGTGTGAAAGGGTTAACATTTTTACTTTCATGTTTGAAGCCTTAATTTCCATAGTTTGCCTGTAGTAGGCTACTCGTAATTTACCAAAGAAACGCCGTGATATAAGTGACACATTAATGAAATCGGTGTAAATACCATGTAAACAAACAAACACATGAGGCTGATCCGACGCTACTCCAGTTGCCGTTATGAGTTTCTTGTGCAACAGTTCATATACACTCATCTATTTCAAACATAATTTATGCATGTAGATCTACACTTTCGAAAATAAAAATATATGATACAAAAAGAGATGAAAGATAAACCCGTAAAACCTAATTTTCCACATGCAACAGTTCTACAATAATCGACTTTGAAAATATTTGCTTAAAACATATGGAATATCTCTGTAAATAAAGGTAGAATTATTGAATAGAGTTTGAAACATTGTGACAAAGTGAGAAAATGCTCTTTAATATAAATTTCTCCCTTTTCACTTTTACAAGTTAACTGATGCAGATGCGTCATAATACGGCTGCATGATGGGAAAGAATTAATCACTGTGTGCAATGTATACTTTATCCAAATGAATGTGTTCGAGGTTTTATGTACTAGGATCCGAAGAATTTGGTATTTGTTTAATGAAGAATATGTTTGGTGAAACGGGGTGAAAATTATAATCTCTGAATACATTATGTGTTAAGCCTTTCCTACCTTTAGTAGACGCATTTAGATACCTCTGCAACAGACGACTTTACACAACATTGTGATAATAGGAGGAATTTCCTTTCATGAGCAATTTCATGAGCAATTTCTCCTTTTTACAACAATCTTTTCGATAATTACACTTTCTCACTTTCTCATTTAGAGATTTTCCATAATTTTGAAACGTCGTTATATGAATGAACTACTGTTACAAACATCGTTATATGAATGAACTACTGTTAAAAACGCTGTCATATGTATGAATTCCAGTACAGAATATTCCAGAAAATATGTCTGAAAGGTTTGGAACTAATCAGGAAAATCAAAACACCAAGAGGAAAACGGTTTATGATGTAAAACTGTTCACATCTTTTCTAAAAGAACAGGGTGAAAATAGAGATGTTGGGGAGTTATTGCCACATGAACTTGATCATTATTTTGGGAACTTTATAGCTGTACTGAAAAAGCCTAATACAACTGAGTTTGAGCCATCATCGATTCGTGGATTCCTATCAAGTTTGGAGAGGTAACTAAGGCAAAGGGGTTATGCCCAAAACATTTGTAAAAGTCCCATGTTTTCCCACTCAAATAATGCCATCAAAGCTAAAATTACATTTTTAAAATCCATGGAACATGGAAACAAGCCTCACGAGTCGGATGAATTGACTGATGAGGACATTGACAGATTATTTGAATGTGGACAATTGGGTACCGACACACCCTATCAAATTGTTAACCTCCTTCACCTCACATTTTCTCTGGTAATGGGCATAAGAGGAGGTAAAGAACAACATCAGCTGCGGTGGGGAGATATCAAACTATGTGTTGATGAAGACGGTGATAAGTATATTCAACATACAAGGGAAAGGCAAACGAAAACAAGAACAGGCGTAAATCCCAAAGATACAAGAAAGTTCAAGCCGAAATCTTATAACAACAAGGACAATTCAAACCGATGTCCAGTTTAAGCCTATGAAAAGATGGAGATGAATAGACCAACAAATATGTTGACACCGGAAAACCCTTTTTTCTGTCAATTAATCATGCCTTCCCCAGCAAGCAGACAGCTTTAATGTTTAAAAACGGTGCTATGGGTATTAACCATATATATGGCTTAGTGAAAAGGATGCGAGAAAACTGTCCTCAGATTAAGGGAAATAAATCACCAATCACAGTGTGAGAAAACACCTTTTACAGAAATGTAATGACATTGGACTGCCACCAAACCAGGCAATACAAATAAGTGGCCACAAAAATATCGGGAGTGTTAATAATTACAGTAGCATGAACTCGAAACAACAAAAGGAAATTGCTATGGCAATTACAAACAACTCCATTCCCTCGACCTCTACAACAGTTATGCAGAATAAATCTCCAAACAATATTCAGTTCAGCCAAGCTTCCAGCTCCAAAACGTCATCAAAGTGCGAGATTGAGTCAATGTTCCAAGGAACGACAATCATACACGGGGGTATTTTCAACTTCTACTCGAAAGCTGAGAGCCCGAGTCCAAAAAGAAAGTTCAGACGAGTTATGCCGTTATCAATTGATTCTGACAGTGATTAAGACTTATAAAGAGTATCAATAGTTAAGCACTACAGTACTTGTCAGTGAAAATTGTAATTGTATAAACATTTACCTTCTGATGTCAAGTTATAAATCCATTTGTTATTTAATCCATTTCTTGAAGTTAACTATCACATATCTTTTAATATTTCTCATGAACATTAGCCTTTCAATTTAGGAATTTAATTATATGATCCAAAAACACTTTGAATTAAATACAACATGTTCACGTTATTTTACTTTTACATTTTGTCTTGTGTTATGTTTATATTCCGTTTCACCAGGCCTGACATTGCCGTTGTGTAATACACGCGTGTTGCTCCCATGACACAGTATGAAAGCATCTGAAAAAGGATACCTGTAGGATTGTTTCCGGGTTCTGAAGGAAGAATCTTAGGGAACTTTTTAAACCCACCGTCTTTCAGCAATTGTTCTGCACGGTATCATTTGGCCCTCAATAATGTTGGAATAATGATGCATTTCTATACTATTTTTAGTATCACACTGTCAATTGTCTATATATATGTATAGGGACAATAAATGTCTATGGCAGTAGAAACTTAAATTTACTAGAAGTAATTGATTCTACGCAGCAAGATATACGCAAGATATATACGTATATGTTGATAATACTGTCATAAATATGACAACAAGAGAAAGTTGATGCAACGCATCAATGTCGCCGGATATCCATAGTGCAGTTATGCATAACACTAACATTATAGTTGAATAAACAGTTATCAACTGAGGGGCATATTGGAACATCAGGGGTGGGATTAAGTGAAAATGTATCATAACTTGCATTGTTTTGTCAACGAAGTGAATGATAATTGAAGCCTTCATTATTTATGATCAATCTCCATTCCAAAGTAGGTTGACCATACACACAACCAACTAACTATTGATCATAAACAGTAATGGAAATGAGAAATCTTGCCAATCATTAGTCTTAGTATGTACACAGTGCTTTCATTAAGGAATAATTATAAGATTGTGAATTCCACATACACTTTTCAAGATGTTTGTCAGAATATTTGAATTTTATTATTTTTCAATAAAACCACAAAACAGACAATTTAGGATTTGCATGCAATAGCACGTCATTTTACCTTTCCTCTATTAAAGTCAACAGTGGACACCTTTGCAGCAATCTACTTTTAAAACAATGAGTTAAGGGTTAAATCGCTGAAGACATGAGTTTTCTCTTTTTCTCAAAATGATATTAGCTTGGCATCCTAATTATATCATACTTTAACAAATGTTGAAATGTAGTCCAATATTTATAAATTAGACCACCTTCGAAATATAATATCAACTAAACAGTTAAATCTCATTAAAATTGTTGTATAATTTAAACTTAATTTCGAACATAAACTGAGCCCTACAACATGTTAATTTATTTTAATTCTTTCCTTCCTTTTTTATAACGAAAATAACAAACTACTCATGTTTTAAAATTATATTATGATGAGCGCCCTTGTGTCAATGGTGCATAACAATATGCAGATCGGAAGCAATATGCCTTTAGGGAATTAAATGACACATTTAAAATTGTCAAGGACGAACTAATTTTGTACGAAATACCCGATTCTTTCTTATTCGCAGAGGTGTCGTTCTTGAAACTCTCTTTATAGGCAGAGAGTGTTCGTTCAAAGTAATTTTTCTATTAAAACTAGTTTTATCTCGGTTTGTTCTTTTCTTCATTTGTTTCGAACCAAATATACATTTTAAATCACCTACGATTTACTATTTGTAAGTGAGTGTAAAGAGACGGCTCTCTGCAAAGGAGATTGATCTACGCAGTTGGTATTCGCGAGTCACGCTTCAAGCAGGTGCGCGTATGTAAACAACATTAGACTGTGCGACGTAAAGGTTTGTAGTTATAGCCTTTTGGTTACATGTAGTATATAGTGTAAAATACAGTATTTCATTCTAGCAAATAGGGACTGTTTTGTCTTCGTAAATAAAACAAAAAAGCATAAATGCGAGTCAAAATAAAGAAACTGAAAATTATATTTGACATTTTCTGGGAAGTGCCGGTCCAGTAGTATTTTAAAATCTCCAACTGTTTTTGCATCTACAACAGATTGCGGCAATGCGTTCCATAAGTTGATCACACGGTTTGAAAATTGATTCAAAGCAAAGCTTGTCACACATCTAGGTTTTTCTAGCTTATAGGAGTGTCCTCATGTGTTCGATAAAGTTGCCAATTTGAAGAATGTTTGTTTGTTACAGTCGTCTATACTCTTTATTATTTTAAAAGTTTGTATTGCATCTCCTCTTAATCTACGGTGTGCTAGTGATGACAACTGGAGTTTCCGAAGACGGTCCTCATATGGCAAGTTTTTGATCCCATGGATTAGTTTTGTGGCTCTCAGTTGAAGTTTTTCAACACTTTCAATATATTGTCGCAGGTGTGAATACCAGATTACATTTGCGAACTCCACATGTGGACGTATTAGTGCCGTGTACAGCTTAATAAATGCATATTTGTCTATAAATTTAAATGATCTACGAAGGAGATATAAAGTGCTGATTGCCTTGTTAATTTTCAAAGCAATGTGTTCACTAAACTTCATGTCTTTTTGGAATGTTACCCCTAGATCACACTCTTCGTCAGCTGACTTCAGAACTTCGCCACCCATAATATATTCATGGTTGTTGTTGCTTTGCCCATAATGCATAATCTTACATTTATCAACATTGAAAGTCAATTCCCAATCCTTTGCCCATTGCACACGAGAGTCAAGATCATTTTGTAGATTAGTATAATTAGCAGCGGAACTGTACAGTTTGGTATCATCAGCGAACATTTTCACAAGGCTTTTCACATGTTCAGGGATATCATTTACATACAGAATAAACATAACTGGACCTAGCACGCTACCGTGCGTCACCCCGCTGTCCACACTCTTCCAGATTGAAGAATTACTATTTATTGAAACACATTGTTTACGATCTCTTAGAAAATCTTGAAGCCATGATATAATGTTTACCCCTATGCCGAATGATGATATCTTATTTATTAGCCTTTTATGGCTAACTTTATCAAAGGCTTTGGCCAGGTCTAGGTACACAGTATCCCAACTCTCGTTAGTTTCAATATAGTCTGTCCATTCTTGTAATACATTAAGAAGTTGGGTTGCGCATGATCTTCCTGATCTAAATCCGTATTGCTCATCAGAAAACAAATTGTTACTTGATAAATGGTCCATTGTATGTTTTCTGACTATTTTTTCCAAAGTTTTACACACTATTGATGTTAAACTAACTGGGCGGTAATTACTAGGCTCAGTTTTGCTACCTTTTCTAAATATTGGTGTAATCCTGGCACTTTTCCATGCTGAATGCAATGTTCCCAATTCTATAGACTTTTTGAATCTTAAAGTTATTGGAGTAACAAAAACATAAGCCATAGATTTCAGTATGAATGGGTGAATATCATCTGGACCCATTGATTTGCTCACATCAAGATTTTTTAACAACTTACACACCTCTGTCTCACTAATTTGGATAGTTTCTAATTCTGTGGCCACATCTTTCTCCTTTATATCCGGAATATTGTTTAAGTTCTCCTTAGTAAACACAGACGTAAAAAATCATTTAGTAGTTCAGCTTTATGTTGATTTGAACTAATATACTGTCCATCACTATTTTTCAGGTTTGAAACACCTCCTTTCACCTTAGTTTTGCTCTTAACATATCTCCAAAAGTGCTTTGGTTCAGTCTTGGCCTTCCTAGATATCATTTTCTCATAGTTACTTTTCGCAGTTTTCACATGCTCGTTTGTTATATTGCGTGTATGTTTATATTCTTCATAGTCGATATGTCTCCTTGTAGCAAGATACTTATTCCAGGCATGTTTCTTGGCCTTTATATGCTTCAGAGTATCCATAGTGGTTTTGTTTTACTACGTTTTTTAGGTTTTGACTTGGGTACATATTTATTTACATTTTCATGAAATTTAGTAGCAAAAGTCTCCCACATTTGTTCAACACTACAGTTTTCAAACTTATTTTCCCAGTCAATATTCACCCATTCGCTAGAAAAGCCTTCCAGGTTACATTTGGTGTATAATATTTACCAACGCCACTGTATACTTGCCGAAATTCACAAATAAAGTCAAATACTAATACTGCATGATCACTGCATCCAGGTGATGGATAGATTTCCATATTTTCTATATTATTTTCGTCTTTTGTAATTACCAAATCTAGTATGTTACTAGTTTGATCAATTCTACATCTTGTAAAATGTCTTACATGTTGAAATAAGAAGTTATCTCTTAAACATTCTATAAATCTATATTCCACATGTGTATTATTATGATTCAATATTTTTCAAATTGAAGTCACCCGTTATAATTATATCATCACATATTTTCGAGGCCTCATTCAAAAGTCTTGTAACACTATCACAGGCATCGTTTTCAGACGGACTTCTGTAAATACAACCTAATACCACTACTTAAATGTATCCTCAATTGTCCAGTCTAGCCACGAAGCATCATGATACATAGCATTTAAATTCAAGTTTGGTGCAAAATTATATTCAGACTTTGCATATATAATAACACCCCTTCCATTATTAGCACTCGGAAACAAATAACAACCATCAATGTTGTAAATCATGGAAGAGCAAGTAATATTATCATTATTGAGTTTAGGTAAAACCTAAGTAATAAAGATAAAATCGGGGCACATCTGTCGTATCTGAAGTTCAAGTTCATCCATTTTATTACAAAGTTGGTCAGCATTAGTGTATAAACATTTACACTTACTAATAACAGTTTCAATACGTTTGCTACCTTCATTTTCACTCCCAGCACTTGTTCCTGCACTCGTATTTTGTACCGTTTGACTAGATTCAATGAGATCATTTGAAATAGTATTATTATCAGTTAAATTAACAGAATTAACTATATTTACAGTTTGACTAGATTCACTGTGGTCAGTTTTATATAAACTACACTCACCTAGGTCCTTTGTAAAAGTACCACAAAAAGGCAAAACAACAGTATCAACCAATGAACTAACATTAACAGGAACAGTATTTACATGTTCATTATCCTTAACTTTACTACCGAAACGTCACTTTTTTACCCGAACCAGGGTTTAGCCTGGATTCAGGCCTTGCTGTATCAGCATAGGACTTTTTTTCAACAATCTCGCCTCTAAAGATGACTAAATTATTGTTATTTTCATCATTTCTCCTCCTCTTTAGCTCTTTACGAAGCTTTTAGTTTGATCTGGCGTTATAAAGACACTGCCCCATTTATGCGTATATTCATCGCCATGTTTTACTCTTAAGAAACGTGTGCCGGCAAGAATTTTATGCTTATCTTCCAACGATCCAAGTTTGACCTTTATTAGCCTAGCTTTTGTGCCCGGTTTACCCATTCTGATGGTTTCTCTAATAACTACTTCACACTTAGTGACCTTGAAGATGTCGTTCAAACTACAAATATAATCTTCTTTCTTTTTACTCACTGTTGGATAGTGGCTCTGGGACATTATGCACTATTCCATTTAACTTCCTTTCCTCCCTGTCTTTAAACTCCGTAATTGCCATCTCAACTTTTTCTTGGACGATTTTGTCCATACTCGTAATAACACGACACGTTATTCTAAGTCGCTAAAAACTAACTAGACTACACAAACCAAATTATATTCACGATTGAAATCACAACCCCTTGTTTAAAGTATGTTTAATCCAAAATATCACAGCAAACACACTTTCCCAGCTTCGCTGTATAAATACAACATGAAGGAAATTTTAAATTTGACAGGTATTTGTGTATTCATGCGCGACAGTTACGTCACTCGAGCTTGGCTTCTGACGTCATGGCTCCTCCCAATTCTACCTCTAAATTATAATTATCATCACTTCAAAAAAGATTGAAGGTATATAATAAACAGATTAATTACCTGTATTCCGATGATATTAAAAAATATGTCACTCGAATGGGTGTTATCGGGTGAAAAAACCCATTCTCGTGACATATTTTTAATATCATCGGAATATCATCATTAATCTCTATATATGTATGAACTACTGTTAAACACGCCGTTATATGTATGAGCTACTGTTAAAAGCGCCGTTATGTGTATGAACTACTGTTAAAAACGCCGTTATATGTATGAGCTACTGTTAAAAATGCCGTTATGTGTATTAACTACTGTTACAAACGCCGTTAAATGAATTAACTATTGTTTAAAACGCCGTTATATGTATGAGCTACTGTTTAAAACGCCGTTATATGTATGAACTACTGTTAAACACGCCGTTTTGTGTATGAACTACTCTTAACATTGCCTTTATATGTATGTACTACTGTTGAAAACACTGTTATGTGTATGAACTACTGTTAAAAAGACGCCGTTATATATATGAACTACTGTTTAAAACGGCGTTAAACACCATACAATCAAGCAAACCAAAGGTTCTAAATGTTCGTAAAGAATGCTTATGGCCTTTCTAATACACGCTGTTATCTTTTTACCACCAGAGGTCTATAAATAATACAAATAAGACACAACTCCATCTTCAAGCTTTGGGCCTAAGCCTTTTTCAGGAATTAGATATACTCTTACTGTTTCTATTCCATGCAATAACAACACTTTGACGTAAACGATATCCTTTCAGAGGGACGTGTGGAGGTTAACACTCAAGTTCCAACCTGGGCCCATATCGAAAAAGAAAATCCATTATTGAAACCAGGAGGCCAGTATAAACCCCCGGACTGTATAGCCCGGAACCGTGTCGCCATCGTCATACCTTTTCGAGACAGGGAAATCCATCTAAGTTTATTTCTTCAAAACTTACATCCATTCCTACAGCGCCAACAGTTAGATTATGGAATATTCGTGGTAGAGATGGTATGTATGTCGGTAACAGAGCTCTAGATAAGGGGGTTTAAAATCCTTATTTAACCGTTAACCCATTGTTGTGGGTACCCACTACATATGGTTTGCTTTAATAATAAGAGAGAAATTGTGATTTCATCATCGGACACCCGGTTTCTTTGTGTACAACATGTTTCATCTTAACCCTTTCCCCCATACAACAAATCAGCAGTAGACGACTTTGTAACTATCTAGACAAAAACAAGGACAATCTCTATAAATGAAGGAACGATTATTGAAAAAAGTAGAAAACATTGTAGCAAAAGGAGAAATTGCTCGTTTTGTACACCAATCAAATGTTGTATTTAATGAATAATTTCGAAGAAATAAAGGAAATGAAACGTTGAATTGGTTCATAGTTAAGTTGGCAATCCTACGGGAGGCACTGATAAGGTGAAGTTTAAAATGAAATGTTCTGTATACTAACCTTTAATTGTTTTCCATAACAAATAAATTTCAGTGAAAAAAGTCAGTGCAAACGTATGAAATATAATATTTAAGAGCAAAATATTAATTATTTTTGAAACATGATAAGTTTTCAGTTATTTATTTTTCAATTGAAATGTATACACCTCTTCGGAGCCTCGCGTACTCCCTAGTCTCTAAGCTCTAGTCATGTGACAAGGTATTCTCAGCCTTGATAATCTATTTATAGAAACTGAAGCTGGATGAAGCTGGCCGATTAGCCTTTGGTAAACACATAGATTATTGTTATGATTTAGTAGTTGATACTGGGATAAAGATATAAACAAGTTGATTCCATCGTTTCCGTTTAGTATTTAATAATTTCTGAGATTTTACATTATTTGGGCTGACAGGTGGTTCTAAAAAGAAAGAGATAAACAAAAAACGAGCAAGCTACTGTAACGATTTTACGTCCCGTGCGGTTATTACATAAAATCCATAAATCAATTTAACAGCTATAAATTTACCTCAGGGCTACCTAGCCTTACGATTAGTTCAAATGATTATATAAAGGATTTAGATACAAGGAAGGATCAATTATAATAAAACAGAGACAGGTATCAATCACAAAAACTAATTCATATATTGCGTGAACTTGCAATATAAATAAAGGGCGCAGTTTCACTTACTGTTTGACCTGGCTTCTTTGAGGCTACGCCTCAATAAGCCACAGCTGCTCTCTGGCGACTATCAAGTTCACCCTAGCAATCAGGCGAGGCCCGAAAGCTACCCAGAAGGAAGCGATGCTTCTCTTCTGTAATACAGCGCAATGCTTCACAACTTCACAACGCTAAGCTTCAAAGCGCCAGGCTTCACAACGCCAAGCTTCACAGCGCCTTGTATAGTCCCAGTATCTCCCTTACATCAAACGTCCTAAACAAGCCCACTACGCTCCGAGCAACACGGCGAAGCTTGTCAAACCGTTTCACGTTCTCAATACAGCGAGGCTGCCTCGAGAGTGAATTTGTTTCAGCAACACCTAACACCCAAAAACACAGGAGAACTAATTAAAGTCAATGATGTTGCCTGCCCTGTGTTCCATAGTAAACACAACGTAAACACGTTGTGTCTATGGAGCGGAACGAAACCTACCTGTATTATGCATGTACTCCCGTCAAACAGGTTTGGTTTACCGACTAATGCACGGATTATCGACGAAACCTATATAGGTTTCGCAAAACAGGTTTTGGGTTTGGTGACTATGGAACACAGGGCAGGTCAGAGATTCGGCCCAGACTAATTCAAACTGCAGAGAACTCGGTATTTATACTGCTTATCCGCTATGCCACCTAGCGGATTCCCGAGTATTAACGATCTTTACCGAACATTACAAAGAAACCTATAATTAACATACCTGTCTGTATTTATTTATAAGAGAACAAATGGCGGATCTTTAACAAAGGGAGGTAACTACTGTGGAGTATTACGCTTATTAAAGTTTGTCACACTACACTCGATTACCGATTCTATATCTTTTAAAGAACAATGTTCTAATCGAACAATGTTCCAACTGGTTCACGATTATAATGCATTACCAATTCAAGGAGCTGTCGAATTCTGTAATAATGATATGCGCATGTTCCATTTCTTAGTGTTTCTCATATTGATCGCCGTTTATCTTTTTTAAAGACTTTTCTTGTTTTTGTTGATGTTATTGGCGTAATTTGACCTTATATAAGGTACACGCGATGAGTGTTAAGTATGTGTGTCTATCCAGAAAACTAATTGTATATTGGCAAGCTCAACCGATTCTGAATGAGTTGTAATGCAACAATAGACCTTTTGAATTTGTGCGTCATAATATTTAGAACAAAATGACAGGGTATTTGAGCTTATACATATTAGAAACTGAAAATCACAATTGATATGTTATCAACTGCTCAATGTAATTATGTGTAGGCCACGCAACGGCCTCTGATTACACACTACTTAACAATACCATTTCATGGAGTAAGATATACATGTGTGTGTTTAATGCGAAGATAATATGGGGAAGATATTTTTGGACTGTTAGGAATGAAACATGCTAGTAAGAGTATAATTTCTCAAAATTTATGAAAGCAAATGATTGTATGTATTACTATCCCGGTGATCTGTGAAAGCTAACGTTATATTGACATCCATGCTACAGGGTCTTATCAGAAAAGTTCTTTTGTAACTAATTGTCGAACAGTGCAGATCCAGATAAGAATGTTCGGAGGAGCAAGATGGACCGGATCTTCATTGGCCGTAAATGCCCAACGGTTGGCTTCCTTCAGCACCGCACATATCGTAAAGCCTTCCAACTTCGGGATCTTTCTTAGTTCCTGACATTATTATTTTCGTCCTTTTCTCCCATAACTTTGTTTTAGCAGACACTTGAGAAGTGTGTAACTATTTTCTGATGTCTAAAGATTCACTTAGTAGTCGATAATGTAGTTTATTTAAAGGCTAATGGTCACGAACTTAGGAGACCCGTAGATAAATGAGCCGTCCCGCGAGATAACCAACAGTATGTCCTCTGTGTAATGTATCGACCAAGATCAGCCTGCGCAATGCGCGCAGACTGATCCGGACCCGAGACATTCCGTCTAAGGGAGATATAGATATAGAGTACTGATTCCTGAAACAGAAAATCCACAGGAGGCGAAAAGTGTCTATCCGGGTAAGCCTGCGCGGCATGCTTATGCTGATACGGGTCGATACTTAACGCAGAGTCCACAGTGTTGGTTTTATCGCGGGACGGCTCATATTCTTTTTATGTTCTTTCGTCAAATACTAGTACAAACATTTTGTATTTGTTTAATCATTTCAGGCGCACGGAATACAGTTCAACAGGGCATTATTAATGAATGTCGGGTTTGTGGAAGCCATGAATCGGTACGACTACCAGTGTTTTATATTCCATGACGTAGATCTACTTCCGGAAGATGACCGGAACCTATACACGTGCCCTTCAATGCCGCGTCACATGTCCTCGGCTATCGACAAGTACAAATATAGGTAGAGCTCTATGTTGAAATAAGTAAAAACAAAATGTCCATGTAATATTCACTGCTGTTTATAATCTAATCCTTAACCCTTTCTCTGTCAAAGACAATTGAAGGCATTTGCAAACAATGCAGATTCATGTTAGACAGCTCATAACGAGCTATCTCTCCTGAAATCTGGATTGTTTGCCACTTAGACATTACATTTTACCAAGTTGCCCGTTGGATGATAAATGGAGTGGCCAGATTTT
The DNA here is from genome assembly GCA_031761405.1 of Serripes groenlandicus. NCBI lineage: Eukaryota > Metazoa > Mollusca > Bivalvia > Cardiida > Cardiidae > Serripes > Serripes groenlandicus. Next base: position 226,726,879 of record JASEVX010000001.1, on the reverse strand, counting down.
CAACATGAAAGAGTCCAATTTGTGAAATTCGGCAGTGAAAGAGTTAAAGATAGTTCTTAGTAAAGTCTATGTATTTATAAATCATTAGGCAGTGCCTGTTCGATGTAGAAATGATAGCATATAATGATTCTACATGATTGATTAGTTTCAATTGGTGGTAATTCCAATATTACTCACCGCCTCGTTGATGAAGTGGTAGATTGTCCGCATCGGGTGCGGGGGTCATGGATTCGATCCCCGGCCGGGTCATACACAAAACTTTAAAACTTGCAGTAATAGTTGTCCTCCTTGGCTCTAGGGGTTGAGGGGTCAGCATTACGACTAACTGGCTGGTGTCAGGATAAATGGACTAGTAGTACTGGTAACTTACACAGAAACGATGTGATATAACTGAAAAACTGAAAGCGACGCAATGTACCAATAAATCGATCCTGTATTACTCGACACTCTTGACCTGATCCTGATCTTTGTTGAAGAATTGAAGAATGACACCCTCTTTCATAGACAGACAAAGGTATTTGTGGATTCTAAGTCGAGCATGGAGGATGTTATGAACGCAGGAAATAATGTTGTTGTCGCCTTATATAATGGTGACGCAGACGAAAACCTTGACCACCTGAGACATCGACGGTTTTGTGAAAAGACCTCATACAGCACTGCAGCAGTTGAGCCTCGTATTCTACCTCCAACTTCAGGTGCCGCTAAGTATCACAGCCTTAGAGAATATCAACAAGTCCAACACTGGATGGGTCATGGCCATGAGATACCTCCAGAAACATGGGGCTGGAATGTCGATGAAGGAAAAATTATGCTAATTATGACCGAACTTTCTCCAGCACCAAAGGAACTATTGAGGTGTACATGCAGAAGAAATGAATTGACTGTTCCATGGCCTGTAGTGAATGCCGGGGTGTGTGTTCAAACTTTCACTGTCTATTACTGATATGGATTCAGAGGAAGATACAACAGAGATTTAACGTAGTGTACCAAAGTGCTGGTCGATGGGTGGTTAATATTCAACAAGCCAATTACAAGTCAAAGTTTAAATTACAGTCAGTCGCTGACTACGCATTGTGTTATGTGCCCGGAAGACTGTCCTTTTGAAATTATATTTCTAAGGCCTATTGTATTATGGTGTAAAATTCACTGTTATCGTCACTTTCATTTGGAATATTAAAAGGAAAATATGAAAAAGTGTGTGTACTGTCAACCTTTAAAATTTGATTTAGTTGGTTTTTGTTTAAAATGTAGACTGGTAGAACGGCCAGATGGTAGTCGAGCTAGTGGGCGTTCCGCTCCTTTAAACATATTTCATGATACACAAATTATGTTGGTGTTAATATGGACTTACCTTATACACTTACGACAAAATAAAAAGGTTATTTTAAATCATTTGCACAGAAAAAAGGGTTTGGTTAAGTCATAAGAAAGATATAGTTGATAAAAGACCACTTTAGGCCTTCTTGTCTAATCCTCTGGTAGTATGTCGAAAAGGGTACCAAAGCACGATGGTATTTAATACCAAATCGTTTTATACACCTTACCTATCTTTCAGGCTGCCGTATTCCCAGATTTTCGGCGGTGTAAGTGCGATTTCTACGGCACAAATTAACGGGTTCTCCAATATCTATTTTGGTTGGGGTGGAGAAGACGACGATATGTACAGAAGGTACGTTAATCCCAGGGACACTATATTACATAATAACACATATGCAGCAGATTATTTAAAAAAAACATAACTTATAAAAGGTGATATATAGGGAATATTATGTTACTGTCGCGATACAGGTTTTAGTATTATACTACGAGGGGCGTGGACAATTTATATCTCGCGTGATCAAAGGTCCAGAGAGATGTCAAATTGTATACTTAAACCTTTATCGCTAGTGCAACATAATTTTCCTTTTGTTATTGACCATGCATAGACAGATTAAAGAAGATTAAAATACAAATTTGTATATTCTTAATAAAGAAATAACACAATTTGCACATAAAATACAAATTATGATCAGGCCCAACTACCACATTTTGAATGACGCAAAAGCATATTTTAATGATATCACTTCATTTTTCTATGATGTACCATTACTAAATTTGGTAACGTATTTAACCAATACATAATTGTTATCCGTCGTGTTTGAACTGCGCATGACCATCTGCATGTATTTGCACCGTAAATGTCCAGGTATATAATAAAGTCCTAGATGCATATTTGAGCAAAAAAGGAAAACTGTAAACCCATTTGTTCTACGCCAATTTCCCTTTATATGATCCCGTAACGGTGTGTTAGATGTGTTACCTCCCCTGATACCACGCTATCGCATAGTGAGAACGAGGAACCAGTTTCCATTCGATGCCTGTGAGGAGAAGACCATCAAGATCCCATGTCAACAAAATCCGATTGTATATCATTCGTATCGTATATGAGCCGTTCCACGAAAAAACCAACGTTATGGACTCGGCGTAATGTATCGACCCAGATCAGCCCGCGCAGGTTAATCCGGGCCGACACATTCCGTCTCAGGGGAATAGAGATATAGAGTAATGATTCATGAAACAGAAAATCGACAGTAGGCAAAATGTGTTTGTCTGGATTAGCCTGCGCGGCATGCTTAGACTGATCCGGGTCGATAATTTATGCAGAGGCCACAATGTTGGTTTTCTCGTGATTCGGCTCATATGATTTTCTAATTTCAGGATACAATACAATAAACTGACGGTTATAAGATATCCTAACAATGTTGCTCGATATAAAATGCTGGTTCATAAAAAGGCTAGCGTTAATCCGGAGAGGAAACTATTGAAATCGTAACCCTTTCCCTCATGCAACAAATCTGCAACAAGTGACTTTTAAAACATCGAAGCAACATATCGAAAATCTCTATAAATGAAACTGTAAGTATTGAAAAGAGTTGAAAACGTTGTGGCAAAAAAGGAAAATGCTCGTTTTGAACAAGTTCTCCCTTTTCAACAGTGTTTCAAAAGTCGTCTGCTTCAGAAGCCTCGAACTACGGCTGCATGTGAGAAAATGTTAAAGAGTTAAAGACTAGTTTTGACTTAATAGGGGTATAGTTACCATTTAATTCCCCGTTACTCCATACACTCTACGCGGTGGGTAAACATCAGCTCACAAAACAAAGGGACATTTTTAATGCGTATAAATACAATTGGATTGAGTCGAATTTTAATTTACTTAATTTTTAGTTGCTTTATATACAACTTTTGTTTCACAAAACTATGGCTAGTATATTATCATTGGTTGTGTTGCTTTAAATATATCTATTATATAAATAACGACTGATCCCTATCTGTTTGTAAATAACAATTGGTCCCTATGCATTACGCATGTGCATTGATGAGTATTGTTTCAGTTGTTTCCGGTATTAAAAGTGTATGGCATTTACGTTGTAGTCTTGTTTTAAACCTGGCGTAATCAACTTAGAAACATAACAATTGAGACAAAGGGTAAACATTGCTCATTATGAGAAATTTCTCCATTTGTAACAACATTTTAAACTATATTTAATAATTAAAATTTAATGTAGGATGGGACTCCCTAATATGTGTATAGGTGCTACCTATTTCGGGTAAACATTTATTATATATGTTGTGATCGGTGAATAATTCCCCGCGAACTGCAGTTAGCCCCTTGCTTGCAGCACCATCAGTTATTTACGTCAATTGCGAGTCCTACCGACCTAAGCAAAGAAAATAAAAATCATCATCAGGTTAAGCTTATATTTCACTTTAAAATATTTTAAATCCAAGAAATTATGATGACAGGTACAACAAATAATCAACTTGCCCTTCATAAAGTACTTCATATAAAACGATTCCATAATTTACGGAACTACATTCGTGACAAGTCAAACTAACGTTTCCTATCATTTCTGTCGTTTTCCTTTTGGTTATTTAATCACAGGCGTTCGAATTTCTATTACAGCAAAAAATGCGAAAAATCACACAATACCTCGTTAAAATACTCAAAAAGTATCTCTATATTGTCTATACGCTTGGATAAAAATGATCATAAAGGTAATTTGGGGAATCCCACACGTGTTACTATAAATAGCCCCTACTATTATAGTTTGTAAGGACTTTTTGTGTATTTTAACGAGGTATTGTGTGATTTTCCGCATTTTTTGCTGTAATAGAAATTCGGACGCCTGTGATTTATTCATCATTTAGTTTAAACTTATTTATTTAACATCGATTGTGAAACAAGCTTTCAGCTTATATTAATCACGCTCTATGTCAGCTTCCTGGAGACTTAACCAGTACTCGCGCTGTTTGTGTGGAAAAATCCCAAAGTCAGGACCCGCTCATCACGGGACTCGAACCAGGGACCTTTGAAACAAGAGGGCGACGCTCTACATCTGCACCACTTATAGAATGACGTCATATTATGACGTTATATTACAGGAATTTGGATTTATTACATACCTATCCAAATTTTGCATTGAAATTTAAGTGACATAAAATCAATATCAATTTTTAAAAAAAATGATAACTAACACTGTGACGATAACACTTTTAGTTTTTTTATATCATCACTAGTGATGATATCATTTTTGCCGGAACTACTTTTTTTAGATTTGGAACATCTTTGGAATTTAAAGTGGGTTTAACTAGGAATTTTAAAAAAAACTGAGACCGAATACTAGGAAAATGACGTCACGTCAGCGGTTTAGACGTCATAACGCTAGTCATTTGGCGCCAAATAGAAGCAGCAGTATTTGGTTACGTAACATTCATACGCCTAAGGCCAAGTCATTTTTTTTTTTTATATGTTTCTTTAAAATAAAGGGGAGATTTATTCCAGATATATAATAAATAGAATAACTAACTGCATGTTTTTGATATAGAATTTATGTCACTCGGGAACAAAGGGGTAATTTGGTGTAAAATCACTCAACCTACGGTTTCGTGATTTTAACCAAATTACCCCTTTTTTCCCTTGTGACATAAATTCTATATCAAAAACATACAGTTAGTTATTCTCTATTTATCACATAACTTGCACTCCAGGAGTGACATAAAGCAGTGACATAAATATCATATGTAACATAAATATCATATGTATCATAAATAGCCGACTCACAGCATGTATGTGACGTCACTCCAGTGTGACGTCACTTTAAATGACATCATATTGTTTACAATTATTCTGAATTTCGGCATTTATTAAAAATATTGTTTAAAGAGAATAAATCTAGATAAATGAAATGTTATAAGTGCCTTGTTGCTAATTTTGTATAAAATCAAAAGGTTATTAATAGGGACTACATTTTACAGTGGAAGTATGCATTTGAACTTCGGGGTGAACTTCGGTCACTGTTTATATGAGGACGAAGAAAGATCAATTTAAAGATTGAAAACAATCTTTTTATGGTGTTATGTGATAAATAGAATCTTACATTCGTGCTTATTTGATATTGTCTTTATGAAACTCGTCGACTGAAACGAATATGAAGAGCCTCGCGTCATATTATTTCAGTCGACTCGTTTCATAAAAGCAATAACAAATAAGCACTCATGTAAGATCCTCTATTTATAACTTCCGGAAAGTCAAAAAACACTTATGAGTTGTTATTTGAACTCGTTTTAGAAATAAACGACGAGTGTTATTAAACGGAAATTATCACACATAAAATTACTTGTACTCGTTCCTTTATCAAGTACGTATTATCATATTTAATTATTTCCTCTAGAAGTCTTTTTTGTTTCGACATTTTATTTTCATCCAATCAAAACGTAGCAGAATGGTGACTGCATCACTGAATCGTTAAAAGAATCATTCACTTCTGTGCAAAAGTCCAAAAATCGAGTCCATCCGCAGCCATTTTGAAATTGACATTCAATAGAGGCAATCACTCACCGGTGTAATTACAAAACGCATTAGTATGGTGGTCCTGTTGTATCAACTCTTTACAAGATTGTGAGATTTAATGTGAAAAATCCATCCTATAAAACAGTTGTCACTAGAACAATTATATTTAATTAAAATGTTAATTAATCAACTGTTCCAAACTATGAACTTATTTTCACAATATTTTCAGAATCAATTTGTTCAATTTTCTTATTGGCACAATTTAATCATTTTTCCAAAAATGACCCATTTCTTCGTCATTTTTTAGTCCTTATAATAACATCCTTAATTTTTGTTATACAGCATATGATTTAGAAGTTTCGATTGGACGAAATTAAATATAAAAACAAATCAACAAAATCAACTAAAACTAACAAACCTGAACTCATTCTTGTGTACGTTTTCTTTCAGGTTTAAGCTTTTAGAAACCGTGAAGATGCGGCAAGATTCGGACGGAATATCAAGTCTAAAATACAAACTCATTACAATCGAGAAGAAACCGTTGTTTACCAAAAATGTAATGCCGGAAGTGAATAAACATTCCAGTAGCCAGCCTAAACTTGCTCAAAAAGGACAGAATAATGATAGAAGTGACAAAAAGATGGTCCCTTCCAAAAATATGATCAAGCAGGTTACTGAAGAGAGACCGACTGCAATTGTCAATTGGGTACCGGAGGATTTCCAAGGTGAACTACCGGACTATTTAACTAAATTTACATCTGCTAAATTTGTTTTCGAGACAGCGCCGCAGTAACAGAAACCAGCTGCAAAGAAACCAGGCATGAAGGATCAAGTGCAAGTAAAAAAACATCAACAACAAAAACCCAAGTTGTTGGAAGTAATAAAGCTAGAATTAATAAAAAAAAAAGATCATACAGCTGAGAAAGCAGAAGATAGAAGAACGTGAACTACTATTTCAAGCGCAAAAATTAAAATCGCAGAATTATTTACCATCAAGTTAATTCAAGACAGAATGTTCGGCAGCAAATAAACTGAACACAGACTATAATAGGAGGACATAATATACATGGTTTACTTACTCAATTAAAAATATGACTATCAATCGAGCCCAATATGAGTGTATACCGGTAAAAATACAACTATCAATCGGTATACCGATTATAATATTAGTATCAATTGTTCTAACTAGCAAAAGTCTAGCATTGTTTACCGGTACTATGTTTACTATCAATCAGTCTAGCATTGTTTACCGTTATTATGTTTACTATCAAGCATCGTTTACCCGTTATATGTTAACTATCAATAAGTCTATCTAAGATTATGTACCAGTAATTATATTTTAACAATCGGTCCCATTACGATTGTTTACCGGCAATGATATTACTAGCAATCGGTCCTACTGGGATTGTTTACCGGTAATAATATTACTATTTATCGATTCAACCAAAATTGTTTACCGGTAATGCTATTACTATTAATCGATCCAGCATAGATTGTTTACCAGTGATAATATTACTATCAATCGGTCCTACTAGTATTGGTGTCTGGTAAAGATATAACTATCACTCGATCCAACAAAACCGGTTACCGGTAATAATAGTACTACCAATCGGTCACACTCGGCTATTTACGTTAACACACATCGGCATTTAATCACGTTTTTTATACAAACAGCTGCTCAAAACAATGAGGAAAAGGAGTGAAAACTCGACTCCTTAATATAATTCAAACAATTCTTTCTAACATGGACATGACATTTTTTAACTTGTTTTTAACCCTTTCCCACATACAACATAATCTGCAGCAGACGACTTTGAAAACATAGTGATATAAACCTGGAAAATCTCCTTAAAAGATAGCTTTATTTTTTAAATAAAGTTGAAAATATTGTGGCCAAAGGAGAAAGGACTCATCATGAACAATTTCAACTTTGGCCAACAATGTTTTCAAAAGTCGTCTGCTGCTATTGCGTCGAAATGCGTCTGCAGGTGGGAAAGGGTTAAAGCAGATAGATAATTGAACAATTCGTAAAGTTAATTAGTTCACTTCCGAGGAACACAGTAGACATCCTGTTGGAATACCATTTTTGAAAAGTTTGTATGCCGAGATTTATCGGCAATTTAATGATAAAATATATATATATGATATAAAATGCATGGGTAATATTGGTCTTCCTCTGACGTGCATTGATGAACCATCACATACATGGGGTTTTCTGGTCTAACGTCGCTTCCATTCCTTTATTTGCTATTTTAATATCTTGCATATAAGAAGTATTTGAAAAAGGGAACAAAACATACAAGTATATACTTATTCTTAAATTAAGAAAATGCTCAAAATTATCAATTTCTTCTTTTTCTCGAAACGCCTTAAATTCTCCTCTACAGAAATGTCAAAAAGTCGCCGAAAGACTGGAACATGCTATGTTTAATTTCACCCATGGAGTTGACAGTCATATTTGAATCGAAACATTTACTGGTTAACATAATCATGCTCTAATACCTAATGACGCTATCATCATTGGGTCACGTCAACGAAAACGGACCTTGGGGAATCTGCGATCATGACAGATCCAGATCAGCCAGCTCCCCGTGCAGTCGGTTCAGGATCAAGCGGAAAGCATTCATCATTTGGGTATATTCCTCGACCGTGTCCGAGGTCTAAGAGAGTTAACTCGTATTGATAATGAGCCGTCCCGCGAGAAAACCAACATTATGGACTGCGTAAAGTATCGACCCGGATCAGCCTAAGCATGCCGCGCAGGATAACCCCGGACAGACACTTTTCACCTCATGTGGATTTTCTGTTTCAGGAATCATTACTCTATACCTCTATCCCCCTGAGACGGAATGTGTCGGCCCGGATTAGCCTGCGCTGACTGCGCATGCTGGTCCGGGTCGATACATTACGCACAATCCACAATGTTGGTTTCTCGCAGGACGGCTCATATGCTAATTAACGTGTCTTGATAAGATTATAGTTTAGGAGAAATAATTTAAAGCATGATAGTGGTTGCTCCTTTTCCTGAATGCGTTTTACAAGGTGGTCAAATCAGTCTTTCGTTTGTGAATGCTGTTTAACCCTTTTCTTCAGATATTTTACATTTGGAAGAGTCCAGAAACAGTGTATTATAGAATGGTTTAGTCCATGTTAACTGTTGTATTTATTGATTAAATGTTATAAGTATTTAGATATGAGGGAATAAAATATTTTATTTATTTATTTATTATTTACGTCTTTTGTACAGCCTAAAACCAGCCAAAACTACTATATCAACTCTTTTAGCGCCGAACTTCCAAAAGACAGACGTGGAACCATGTTCAAAACTACTGTATCAACTCTTTTAGCGCCGAACTTTCAGAAGGCAGATGTGGAACCATGTTTAAAATCGGGCGAATCCATTGTTAATGCGAGAAGAGTTTTCGAATATTTTGATACCCTAACAGTTGGTTACATTGAACATAACACAGTGTTAGGTGATACCCTAACAGTTGGTAAAATTGAACATAACACAGTGTTAGGTGATACCCAAACAGTTGGTTACAGAGAACATAACACAGTGTTAGGTGATACCCTAACAGTTGGTTACAGCAGGGACACTATATTACAATAGTGTGTCCCTGGTTACAGTGAACATAACACAGTATCAGGTTATACCCTAACAATTGGTTACCGTGAACATAACACAGTATCAGGTTATACCCTAACAGTTGGTTACCTTGAACATAACACAGAATCAGGTTATACCATAACCGTTGGTATCGTGAACATAACACAGTATCTGGTTATACCCTAACAATTCCTGAACATAACACAGTATCAGGTTATATCCTAACAGTTGGTTGCCGTGAACTTAACCCAGTATCAGGTTATATTCTAACAGTTGGTTGCCGTGAACATAACACAGTCTCAGGTTATATCCTAACAGTTGGTTACCTTGAACATAACACAGTATCAGGTTATATCCTATCAGTTGGTTACCGTGAACATAACACAGTGTAAGGTGATACCCAAACAGTTGGTTACCGTGAACATAACACAGTATCAGGTTATATCCTAACAGTTGGTAATCGTGAACATAACACAGTATCAGGTTATACCCTAACAGTCGGTTACCGCGAACATAATACAGTGTTAGGTTATACCCTAACAGTTGGTTACGGTAAACATAACACAGTATCAGGTTATACCCTAACATTTGGTTATCTTGAACATAACACAGTGTTAGGTTATACCATAACAGTTGGTTACAACGAACATAACACTGTATTAGGTGATACCCTAACAGTTGGTTACAACGAACATAACACTGTGTTAGGTGATACCCTAATTGTTAGCTACAATGAACATAACACCATATCAGTTGATACCCTTACTGTTGGTTGCAAAGAACCTTATACAGTGTTAGGTGATACCCTAACTGTTGGTTACCGCGAACATAACACAGTGTTAGGTGATACCCTTACAGTTGGTTATCGCGAACATAATACAGTTTTTTGTGATACTCTAACTGTTGGTTACCTCGAACATAACACAGTGTTAAGTGATACCCTAACAGTTGGTTACCGCGAACATAACACAGTGTTAAGTGATACCCTAACAGTTGGTTACCGCGAACATAACACAGTGTTTGGTGATACCCTTACAGTTGGTTACCGCGAACATAACACAGTGTTAGGTGATACCCTTACAGTTGGTTACCGCGAACATAACACAGTGTTTGGTGATACCCTTACAGTTGGTTACCGCGAACATAACACAGTGTTAGGTGATACCCTTACAGATGGTTACAAAGAACAAAACACAGTCTTTGGTGATACCTTTACAGTTGGTTACAGTGAGCATAACACAGTGTTTGGTGATACCCTAACAGTTGGTTACAACGATCAAAACACCGTGTTAGGTGATACATTGGCAACGTGACCATCCAGAAGTGTATTCAGATTTACAAAACACAGTGTTAGGTGATACCATTACAGTTGGTTACCGCGAACATATTACAGTGTCATGTGATACCCTAACAGATGGTTACAAAGAACAAAACACAGTCTTTGGTGATACCTTTACAGTTGGTTACAGTGAGCATAACACAGTGTTTGGTGATACCCTAACAGTTGGTTACAACGAACAAAACACCGTGTTAGGTGATACCTAACTGTTGGTTACAACGAACATAACACAGTGTTTTGTGATACCCTAACGGTTTGATACAACGAGCAAAACACAGTGTTGGGTGATACCCTTACAGTTGGTTACAGTGAACATAACACAGTGTTGGGTGATGCCCTAACAGTTGGTTACAGTGAACATAACATAGTGATTGGTGATACCCTAACAGTTGGTTACCGCGAATATACTACAGTGTTATGTGATACCCTAACAGTTGGTTACAAAGAACAAAACAAAGTCTTTGGTGATACCTTTACAGTTGGTTACAACGAACATAACACCGTGTTATGTGATACCCTAACAGTTGATTACAAAGAACAAAACATTGTATTTGGTGATACCTTTACAGTTATTTACAACGAACATAACACAGTGTTATGTGATACCCTTACAGTTGGTAACAGCGAACATAACACAGTGTTTGGTGATACCCTAACAGTTGGTTACAACGAACAAAACACAGTGTTGGGTTCCTCTTACAGTTGGTTACAGTGAACGTAACACAGTGTTGGGTGATGCCCTAACAGTTGGTTACAGTGAACATAACATAGTGTTTGGTGATACCCTAACAGTTAGTTACAACGAACATAACACAGTGCTTGGTGATATCATAACAGTTGGTTACCGCGAACATAACAGAGTGTAGGGTGATGCCCTAACAGTTGATTACCACGGACATAACACATTGTTTGGTGATACCCTAACAGTTGGTTACAACGAACATAACACAGTGTTTGGTGATACCCTTACAGTTGGTTACCGCGAACATAACATATTTAATTAATGATTCGTTAGATTGTTCAGATAATTGTTACAAGTAACAACCACAGTCGATGTAAAGTGTTTGTTACTTGTAACAGTTGTCTGAACGAGTAACAAGCACCTAGCGTCTACTGTATTAGGTGCATCTGGATAAACCAACCCCCTTCACGTTGAACTGGAATTCGTTTTATTTTAATGTCTTTTATTTGTTTTATTTTATTTTATGAGGGTTTAGCGCCGTTTTCAAAAAAATCATTTATAATCACAGCGACAGTTCACTTATTCATGATCCAGTACTAGGCTAGGAAATGTGCCCTGCCCAACGGCACTCCACCATGACCAGAGTAACGCGGCTGTGGTCCATTTCAAAAGCAGGTATTAATCAAACGCCCTATTAGACACTTTACTCGCCTGCCAGTGCTAATGATGATGGTAATTTTATACTACACTTGGAACAGTCGAACAATGATTGCAGACTAATCTTGGTCTATATTGTTTTATTCTAAGTTATCGATTACCATCGCAGACTACTCCATACATGAGCAGGAACTTGGCACAATTCAATGATGATATTACCAGTTTCAAGAATTACGCAGGAAAAAGTGTTAAACATCTCACACAATGCCTGTACTGATATCATGAAACTGGTCCAGTCTGCGACATGTGCCATAGGCTCGAGTGGCTGATTGAGAGACTTAAATCCATCCCATATCTGTTACTAGTGAGGTTCGGGCGGTGTTTCTCATTTTCGATTTGTGTCTTTAAAAATCTAGCGATATTTGGGTTTCCAGTTTTTCAATGAGGATGCTTTGATAAAAACATGTATCGATGAACTTGTCATAAGCGGTAAGATAATCACAATTCAGCAGCATTATAGAATCTTCGTCCTGTCTAAACTATGGCTTGTGTTTTACGCCCTTTTCAACAGTATTTTAACTATATATTGGCATATTTCGAGTAAATAACCGATTCAACAATATTATTGCTATCCCCGCTTACCTCGAGTGGCAAGCCATTACTACCATTTGTAAAGTAGTTTGTATGAATGGACGGGGGAATCGAACCCTGATCTCACGCTCCCAAGGCGAACGCTCTAACCACTACACAATGGAGACGACTTTATACAATCTAGTCTAACACCGGAGTTTATGTCAAGTACAAAACATAATGTAATGTTAGGAAAATGAGGTTGATAAATCTTGTTGTATACTGCATTATGCCTTTAACCCTTTCACATATTCAGCAATCTGCAGCAGACGACTTTGAAAACATTCAGGCAAAACTATTGTAACTCTCTATGAATAAAGGTATAAATAAGTTTTAAATAGAGCTGAAAACATTGCAGCTAATGGCGGTATTGCTTGTTATGAACCATTTCTTCTATTGTCACAATGTTTGTAACTTTCAATAGTCCTCTAGGCAGGTGCATCAAAATGTTTCTGAATGTGGAAAGGGTTAAACAATCTACGTCCTAGATAGTTCATAGCAACGTCTTTGCCTTCGTACATAAAATGCGCAGCGACCAGTAAAAGCATGGACAACCTCTTAAACTGAGTTGAACACACTGTCAAATGGAAACAAAATGCTCATTTTAGTGGTCCCTGTTTTGAGCAATTTCTCCTCTTGCCACAGTATTTTCAAAATTCGTTTGTAAGATACGAGTTATAATTCGACTCAATATGGGACGGGAAAGGGTAAATGATTGACAGATCCATATCACAACGTACAGCATCTTTCGTAGATTTCAATTACGATGCTAGTGCATGCCTGCACAGTCGAATGTTATCATATCCATTCTCCAGATGCTGAATGTTGCTTATGATACTGTATGACGAACAGTGTAGATCCTGGTCGAACTGGTCGGAGGCGTTGGCTAATCTGGATCTTCGCTAGTTTTCGCATACAGTGACCAATATGTGATTATATTTTTATGTGGTTATGAAAGTCTATACATCTATAATACATGTATAATCGAGTCTCTACCGTTAGCATTAACCAGTAAATCATTTCCTTCGGCCAATGATATTGTATACGCAGGACACAGTCAAAAGTTCAGGTCAAAGGCAGGTAATTGCAGGTTACATCACATACTAGTAACTATAGCAACGGTCAAGGTCAATAAGCAACTAATAAACCATGAATATAAAGTAAATATTTATTACACCAATATGGCTATCTTTGGTAACCAAAGCAATGTATTATATGAAAATAACTTTTTAATGTGCTGAAGACTTTAAAAATGTTGAAAGAGAGGAAATTTTGCTTATGATGAGCAAAGTCGATTTTCTAGAATCTGTTTCAATTATTCTCCAGCGTATACATTGCTTTCCCTAGATGACTTGTTTTTACTTCAAATGTTTTAAATAAAAATGTTCAACAGTTGACCTTAAATAATTGTTCCAGTGTCGTCTGCTGGGACCATATCTGAGAAAATATTGCTATATTGGAAAAAGAGGAAGAATAATGGTAAAATCGAGTTTAAAACTTTCTGGGAAAACAAGAAATTGCTCAAACCAAGTCATATCTCCTTTCCAAACAAAAAATTCAAAATGTGTCTTTTTGCCACAATGTTTTCAAATCTAGTCCATAGTTTAAAATTCATCTATAGATATTATACATAGTTTTGCCTAGATATATTCAAAGTCGTCTGCTGCAGAATTGTTGTATGAGTGAAATGGTTAACATATAAATCATACATAACACAGAGTGTTGGTCACCTAGGATACTACACAATAGGTAAAAAAAATCACATTGGATGAAGACCTGCTCCATTATATAAAACAACAAAATGTTTTGACAGACTTATGAATGATAAAAGTAGTACAGAAATGTGATTTTATTTTTTTACCGAAACTTGAAAAGACATTTTTGATGTCAGCCTTCAATACATTGATATTGGAAAACATTGTCGGAAAAACGCAAATTGCTCCATACAACACAATCTCATAATATTACTTAAAATACTTTTCCACATACAACAAATTTACTATGACTTTGAAAAACATTTAGGCAAAATTATGGACAATCTCTTTAAAAAGAATGTATAATTACTGACTAAACTAAACAGTATGGCAAATAGAGAAATTGCTTTTCTGAACAAATATTCCTTTTGCCACAATGTTTTCAAAGGTCAACTGCTGCAGATGGCTCAAAATTGGGTTGCAAGGGTGAAAGACAGATGAAAGGACAGGCGACTGAGAAAAAAATCCTATGTGTTTCCTTATCAATGCAGGAAACACAAACACAGAGAGTACAGTAATATTCAGTATCTAATCTGTTTGATGAACCATATTGACCTGATTGATTGATTGATTATACGGTGTTTTACTCCGCCTTCAACAATTTTTCAATAATATCACGGCGTTTCCTGGGAAGGTTACCAGTACTAGGGTTCATTTATCCTGATACAAGTCAGTCATCGAGGTGGTATGTATTGACCTAAATTTGGAAGACTATTTATGAATCTATATCTACAATAACATAACAGTATATAAAGTTGTCTCCCAATATTTAACACCTCCACACATAAAAAACCTTCGAAAATATTGTACAAAGCAGTTTCTCTTTAATATACCACAATATTTTGAACTCTTAACTTTGATTTAGAGGGATTGTCAATATGTTTTCAATATGTTGCCTTAATGTTTTCAGAATTGTTTGTAGCAGATACTTTCCATGTGGGAAAGGATTATTTGTGTTGACATAGGCATCACGTCAGGATGCTAGTTACATATTGAGCACTTTCTCCTTATGTCTCAATGTTTTCAACTCAACTCTGTTCAATAATTACTCTTTTATAAGTAGATACTTTCTATATTTTTTAAGCAAGTTTCATAGTAAGAGAATGCTGAATTATTGCTTGTCAGGACTAAATATATCTTCTTCAATAGCTGTGGGATATGCAAATATTGAGAATTTTAATAATTTCTAAATTTAAATCTATTGATGAGTGAAATATCTGTGAAAAGCTATTGATTAATAAAAAAATATATTACATGGTATATAACCATTTCCAACATGCAGACACATTATTACATATCTACACTAGACAATTTTTGAAATCATTGTAGCAAACAGAGAAATTGCTCATGATGAACAAATATTTGTTCTATTCTATTATTTGTTTAAACCTATATTTAAAGATATTTTTTTCACATTTTTGCCAAGATATTTTCAAAGATGCCTGCTGTAGATTTGTTGGTTGTCGGAAACTAATATTTGTAAATTGTATAAATGCTGATGCTATATTAACAAATAAAATAACAAAATATAGACTACGTACAAAATTGCGTATTAATAATAAATGCATATAAACAATTATTTAACTCCTCCCCCACATACAAGAAATCTTCTGAGCAGACGACTTTGAAGACATCTGGACAATTTGGAAATGTCCATAAATGAAGGTATAATCATTGGGTTGAGTTGAAAACAGTGTGGCCAAAGGAGAAATTGCTCATCATGAGGCGCCGGAAAGCGTCTGTATGTGGGAAAGGGTTAATGTATTCTTCCTGTACATTGAACTGTCACTGACATGTGCCGAATAGGTCAGTATACACTATATACATTTACATATTTCTAGGTAAACTGCCCTTGTATGGTATTCAATATTATGGTCTGATAGTTGTCCAAAGATAAAGAGGGAGCGATGCAAACCAAAGGTTCCCAGTTTGATTTCTGTGAGAGCTTTTTATACCTTTACACACACTTAGTACTGGCAGTTAATAAAGTTTTAAGTTACAGGAATTGCATATGCCTTTACAATCAATGTCATATAATTAACTTCAAATAATTCTATATATGACAGTTCAATTTGCAGGAAGGATTTACTATTTATTTCAAAAATGCTATCACATATTTTCTCAAACATCACTATCTGACAAACGCATCAGTCAAATATGAGTATATTGAGGTGAATTATCACAGATAAAAAGTCTTAAAAATAAGTCTATATTATAACATCTTTACCAGTTAAGATCTTGATCTGATTGCACATATGTTCAGGTTGATCTGGATCTAGAGGCACCAGAAAGGGTTCAACGGTTGTTAAGGCCACATCCTATGAAATCTACCTCCAGTACTTTGTGAATATCAAAGAAAGAGATCAGATGGTACCTCAGCACAATCTTATCTGGATCTTCACTATTTGCAGTATACATACATATTTCCCAATTGAAACATTACATTCTGCAAATATAATAACCTTGTCAACTATTCACAACCATTTTATACCAACACTCTTGAGACCCTTTAACCCTTTCCCTCATATAGACGCTTTCTGACACCTCTGCAGCAGACAGCTTTAACCCTTTCCCTCATATAGTTGCTTTCTGACGCCTCTGCGGCAGACGGCGTTTTGAAAACATAGTGACAAAAGAAGAAATTGCACAAAACGTGCAATTTCTCCTTTTGCCACAATGTTTTCCACTTTAAGTCATAGGTTATCCATTCAATTATGGAGATTTTCTATGTTTTGACAGAATACGTTCAAAGTCGTCTGCTGCAGAATTGCCGTATGAGGGAAAGGGGAAAACATGGAGACAAAAGAAGAAATTGCTCAATAATAGCAATTTCTCCTTTTGTCACCATATTTTCAACTCTTATCCATTGGTATAGATCTACTTTCATTTAAAGAGTTTCCAAAAAGTTTAGGTTATGTTTTCAAAGTCGCCTGCTGCAGAGTTGTTGCATGTGGGAAAGGGTAAAGGTTTACAAGGACCCTTTACCAATGTCCAACATTTAGAATCTTATTACCGGACCCTTCTACATCATTCATTGCTTCCCCTATCTCATGCTGTGCATGTTGTATCCTTGCTCTGTTACGGACCATCTGATTGGTTAATGAAACCAACTTTTTCTGTTCCTCCAGTTGCTGATTGGTCAGTGCCTCTTGCTGTTTTTTGGTTTGATTGAGTATCTTGTCCATGACCAAGTCATATTTTTGTAAGGCATCCTCTAGATTTGGACCCTCTCTAACGATGGTTTTGGCAATGGCAGCAAACTGAAGGGATGAACAGATAAAGGTCAGTCATATCACTATAACAACAAGAGCACCACCTGCAGGTGCTGGACAATTGTCTGATTTTATCCATTTACAGTTTACTTGTTTGACCACAATAGCTCGTTCTTTTTTTCAAAATAATTAGATGAGCTAAAATTATAAAATGGGTTTTGATTACAAAAGAGTTTTAACAAAATACATCAAAAGCTTCAGTCTCGTGACAGAAATCTTTATAAACCTTTTAACTTTATTGAGTTAATATCCTAACAACCCTCATCAGAATTCATTGAAAACAGTCGAAAAAGGTTTGCACCAGAAATTTCACATGTTATGATATTGATGGGGTCCAAGTTAAAATACTAAACGGGATTGATGCATTAAAACTTTCCTTGTAGGGAAAAAACTAAATCTAAACTCTCCTTTTTGCAGACGACATCGTGTATCTTGCACAGCAGATGACTTGTGTAAGAAAAGAAGAAATGGTTAAATATTTGTTTTAATTTTTCCCACCTGCAGACGCATTTTGACACTATAGCAGCAGACGACTTTTGAAGACCTTGTGGCCAAAGATGAAATTGCTCATGATGAGCAATTTCACCTTTGGCCACAATGTTTTCAACTTTATTTAACAATTAAAATATCTTCTGTAGAGATTTTTCAGGTTTTAGTCACTACGTTTTCCAAGTCGTCTGCTGCAGATTTGTTGTATGTCACAGTATGTGGGAAAGGGTTAATCCTTTCGAAAAGTTTTTAGGGATCTATTTAAACTTTACTTATACATTGTACTTCATACTTTTCAAATAACACTTTGTTTTCAAAGCATTAGATTTTAAAAAGATCTGCTGCACAGGCGTCAGAAAGCGTCTATATGTGGGAAAGGTTTGAAAACAATGTCTCCCTTTCCCAAAATGTTTTCTTCTATTTCTAAAACCTATATTATGTGTCTTTATTTTATATTTATTTCTTTAAAAGCTTACAATTTGGAAGGGTCCAAAAATGTCATTTTTTGTAAAAAAATGAGCAATATCTCAGTTTGAAAAAAGGTTTTCAACTTTATTCTATAATTATTCTTTAATGAGTTTAAATAATTTGTACTTAATATTTTTAAAGTCGTTTGCTGCAGATTTGTTGAATGTGGGAAAGGATAAATCAGAGGTCAAGATAAGGAGCGGTGTTCAGCTTTTTTACTAACAAATTTTCTCTTATTATTAAAGCAAACCCTATGTTGTGGGTACTCAAAAGAATCGTTTCACTGAGACAATTCTTTTGAGTACCCACAACATAGGGTTAGAGGGGAAAAATAAGGAATTTAGAACATGGAAAACGCCCTTAGCTAGAGGTTTGGCTAAATGTTATGTTTTGTTACCTCATTATGGTAACATTTGTAAGCCAGTTTCCATTCCCGAGACTGTTTAACCTTCCCGCTTTCACTGTCATCTTCATATTCAACCTCAAGTTTGAAGAAAGCTTCATCCCTGACAATCTACAAAACCAAAAACATTATTTAGTTTACCTGATTTGATATTTCTTTAGTGATCTGCTTTGAAAAAGTCTGCCACAAAACTCATAAAAGTTAAACAAGAGGGCCATGATGGCCCTTGAATCGCTCACCTGATTTTTTATTTTTTTTTCACTTTAGCTATATAAGCCTCGCCCCCTGGCAGCCATAGTTTCCGACCAATCAACTTGGCTTGAAGGAATCTGACAAAATTATTTGAAAATCGGCCAGATACTTTTGGAGGAGAAGATTTTTTGAAGTTTTCACTATAGCCATATAATGCAAAATAGCCCTGCCTACTGGCGGCCATGTTTTTTGACCAATCAACATGGCTTGAAGGAATCTGAAAGTGGGTCATCCAAGGAACATTTCTACAAAATTATTTGAAAATCGGGCTGACACTTTTGGAGAAGAAGATTTTTTAAGTTTGCACTATAGCCATATAAGGCAAAATAACCCCGCCCCCCCCCCCCCCCCCCCCCCCTGGCGGCCATGTTTTTCGACCAATCAACATGGCTTGAAGGAATCTGATAGAGGGTCACCCAAGGAACATTTCTACAAAATCATTTGAAAATCAGCCTGACACTATCGGAGGAGAAGATTTTTTAAGTTTTCACTATAGCCATATAAGGCAAAATAGCCCCGCCCCCCTGGCGGCCGTGTTTTTTGACCAATCAACATGGCTTGAAGGAATCTGGTAGAGGGTCATCCAAGGAACATTTCTACAAAATTAATTGAAAATCTGCCAAACAGTTTGGGAGAAGAAGAATTTTGAAGTTTTTTTCGTTTCGTTGCCATGGAAACCAGAATTCTGCATGGATCCCTAAAATTTGAAGGAATTCTGGTGAGGTCATTGAGAGGATGCTTTCTGTGAAGTTTCATCCAAATTGACCCACTGGTTACTGAGGAGAAGAAGTTGACGCACGACGCACGACGGACGACAGACGACAGACGCCGGACAAAAGGCGATCACAATAACTCACCTTGAGCAAAGCTCAGGTGAGCTAAAAAGTGGATGCTTCATTTCTATATAGAGTTGAAAACATTGTTGATAAATTTCTCAAAGCAAGCAATTTATCATTTTCCATCAAAGTTGTCAATGGCATAGGTGTCAATTGTCATCTAAATGAAGCAACGTTAAAATAACAATTACATGAACATGTATAACATAGACTTCACTACATACATTCATAATTGTGATTTTATTTACGTGGATGTATAGTAGCCTTGATTTTGTATAGAGCTGACCCATTGACAATTATCAATACTGATCTTGTACTGAAAGAAAACCCCAATTATAAGAAGATCCTTAACCCTTTCCCTCATATAGACGCTTTCTGATGCCTCTGCAGCAGACGGCTTTTTGAAAACATAGTGACAAAAGAAGAAATTGCACGTGCAATTTCTCCTTTTGTCACAATGTTTTCCACTTTTAGTCATAGGTTATCCATTCAATTTTGGAGATTTTCTATGTTTTGACAAAATACGTTCAAAGTCATCTGCTGCAGAAGTGTTGTATGAGAGAAAGGGTTAAGTTTAACCATGGAGATAACCGCCTAACTGGTGTACTTGTAGAGTGTCCTCCTCGAGGTCTCAGGTTCGATCCCCAGCCTGGTCATACCAAAGACTTTAAAAATGGTAGTAATGGCGTCCCTCTTGGCACTCAGAGTTGCAGGGTTAGCATTACAGCTGAATGACTGGTGTCAGGATAAATGGACCAGTAGTACTGGTAACTTAACAAGGAATCGTGGTGATATAACTGACTGTCTGGTGTCAGGATAAATGGACCAGTAGTACTAGTAACTTACCAAGGAAACGTGGTGATATAACAGAAAAAATGTTGAAAGCAGCATAAAAAACCAAACAATCAATTAACATGGAGATACAGAAACACCGACCTTACATTGACCTCCCTAAATGAGCTGTGCTCTACGAAAACCAGAATATTGTTAATGTTCACATATCTACACTGTGTGATCAACCTAGCCTGTATACCCTCATATAGCCGCTTTCTGACGCCTCTGCAGCAGACGGCTTTTTGAAAACATAGTGACAAAAGAAGAAATTGCTCGTTTTGCCACAATGTCTTCCACTTTTAGTCATAGGTTATCCATTCAATTATAGAGATTTTCTATTTTTTGATAAATTATGTTCAAAGTCGTCTGCTGCAGAATTGTAGTATGAGGGAAAGGGTTAAAGGCTTCTTGAATGCTTCGTTGACTTATTAGTAAACAATGCAGATCAAGATCAATCTGCATGGATTCTCAGGATGATCTTGTTTTACACTGGACACGAATGACCAAATGTCCTGCAATTGCTTTTCCTGATGTGCCTTCCACATGGTGGGTACAGGTCTATTTGGAACTGAAATTGCAATGATATGAGACAGAAACACATATTTCTCAAAAATTTATGACATACCAAAAACCGAAAGTGTATGACCGACAGTCAGATTGAACTTACCTTTTCCCACATACATCACATCTGCAGCAGATGACTTTGAAAAACACATTGGCCAAAACACGAAAAATCTCTATAAATGTAGGTATAATTATTTTAAAATGTTGAAAATATTGTAGCAAAAGAAGAAATGGCTCATAATGAGCAATTTCTTCTTTTGTCACGATGTTTTCAGAAGTTGTCTGCTGCAGAGACATCAGAAAGCGTCTTTATGCGGGAAAGGGTTTAAGAGACTGGGTTCTCTAGAACAAACGAAACAATCCACACCCACCTGTAAAGTAGATCCCTCCTTGATCCCTCTTTTCATTCCCATAATGCATGCCTCCAGACTGTCATCTGCCCCCGTTATGAGGCCACTCTTGTTACATGTGTCCTTAAATCTGGCAAGGGACACCGTATAGTAATGTCGGAGTACGAACACTTCCTTCACAGCACCGTCAGCTTTTTCAATTATCTCGTCGTACTGGAAAAACAGTCAATTAAATGAAACCTGATAGAGACTACACTACCCCTGCCTTTATATAGCAGAAACAATTAGAAGCATTGTGAAACAAGAAAATGTGTCCATGGAACACGGATGCCCCGGTTGTTAACTATATTTTAAAACGGACGGACGAACAGTTGGTCCAACCTCAAATTCATACAATTTTTTAAACAATGATATGTTGATTGTCATTTGTGTGAAGTTTCATAATGATAGGACATCAGGTTCACTAAAATCTAACTTGACCAAAAACTTTAACCTGAGAATGGAATGGACGAACAGACAGACGAACAGACGAACGGACGGACGAACAGTTGGTCCAACCTCAAATTGATACAATTTTTTAAACAATGATATGTTGATTGTCATTTGTGTGAAGTTTCATAATGATAGGACATCAGGTTCACTAAAATCTAACTTGACCAAAAACTTTAACCTGAGCGGGACGGACGAACGAACGGACGGACGGACGGACGGACGAACAGACCGGAAAACTATATGCCCCTCATACTTCGTATGCCGGGGCATAAAAATAGAAATTTTTCTCAAATCATACCATTTCTCCTTTTTCAAGCCTGTATTAGAAATCTATTTCACAATTTTGACATGTAATAATAATAAAATAAAATAAGAACGCCAACCATCACAAAATAGGCCCGTCCTGTTTTTTTGAGACCCAGTATAGTGATAATTGGTTGTACGTCAGGAAAATTAGAGAGGGGACCCTGTTAATACAGTTTTGGCCATTTCGAGGGACATAAGTGTGGAGTGACTAAGATAACGTGGATGATTGTAGCACTTGTCCGAGATATTATGCACATACACATTCTGAAATAATTTTGTGATGATTGGATAAAAGGCTTCAAAAGTTATTGATCGATTAGAGGTAATTTCTATAATTAAAGGGCGATTACTCTCAAGCTAATAAAGCGATATGGTAATGGAACTTGTCCAAGTTATTATGCCAATACACATTCTGACCAAATTTGGTGTTGATTGGACAAAGGCTTCTACAGTTATTGGGCGGACAAGACCGATTTTAGGTAATTTCTGTCATTAAAGGGCAATAACTCTAGATTGACTCGAACAATATGGCTGGGTATAGATTTTGTCCGAGATATTATGCCCATACAAATTCTGACTAAATTTGGTGATGATTGGATAAAGGCTTCAAAAGTTATTTGAGGTAATTTATATAATTAAAGGGCAATTACTGTCTAGTGACTACAGCGATATGGCTTGTTATCAAGCTTGTTCGAGATATAATGCCATTACACATATTGACCGAATTTGGTGGTGATTGGACAAAGGCTTCTATAGTTATTGAGCAGACAAGACCAATTTTCGGTAATTTCTATAATTAAAGAGCGATTACTCTCAATTCACTAATGCGATATGGCTAGTTATTGAACTTGTCCAAGATATTATGCCAATACATATTTTGCACACATTTGGTGATGATTGGTTTGTTTGTTTGTTTGTTTGGAGTTTAACGCCGCTTTCAACAGCTTTGGTCATATCACGGCGGTCAGTGCACCTACCCATGTTTTCCTGGCTTTCCCACACCAATACTTACACAACATTCTTTCGAAGCCACTGACTACTTTCTCACATAGATCAGAGGTGAGAGGCAATTGAAAAATCGCCCGAAAGAATGTCGCCGCAACCGGGTATCGAACCCGTGACCTCCAGATCACGAGTCAGATACGCTACCAATTGAGCTACCCGGCCGGGCTAGTGATGATTGGACAAAGGCTTCTATAGCAATTGGGCTGACAAGACCAATTTTAGGTAATTTCTATGATTAAAGGGCAATTATTCTCGGATCAGAAGTGATATGGCTAGTTATCAAACTTGTCTAAGATATTATGCCAATACATATTCTGACCAAATTTGGTGATGATTGGACAAAGGCTTTTAAAGTTATTGGGCTAACAAGACCTATTTTAGCTAATTTCTATAATAAAGGGCGATAACACTTGAGTGACTAGAGCGATATGGCTAGTTATCAAACTTGTCCAAGATATTATGCCAATACACATTCTGATCACATTTGGTGATGATTGGACAAAGGCTTCTTAAGTTATTTAGCTGACAACAAACATACTGGACGCCGCAGAACCGCCCACCCAACCACCCACCTGCCCGCCTGCCACATGTGAAACTATAATAGCTTCCGTATTTTCAAAACGGGTGTATAAAAAGCTCACAAGTAGAAATATCTTATCTGGTAAACCACTCTTTGAAAAATGAAAAATACTGCAATGACTCTTCATACATGTAATGGTAATTATAATGAATGATTTCTTCTAATTACAAAATGATTAATTATTTATGATTAACACTTACTGAAGGTCAACGATCAAGGACATATCGCTGTCACTTTCAACCTGTGTATGCATTTTAAAGTTAATTGATTAATTGTTGTCTAACACTGTTTTCAATGATATTTCACTTAAATCACATATTTAATGACTTTCTCACACCTGTACTCCACATAACATATTCTTCCCCAGTCTCATCAGTCATGGTGGAGTGGCCTTGGGCAAGGCACGTTTCTAAGCCTAGTACTGGTTTGTTTACTCAGGGATTGTGAATATGTCAACTATTGCTGTGATATAAATTATTCTGTGTTGAAAACAACATAAACCATTAATAAAACAATCCCAACAAAACTGACTGTCAATGATGGAAGCCATTACAACCATCTTTCGCATGACCCATAGGGGATCAAACCCAGTTGTGTCACTCCCAAGTCAGACGCTCTAACCATTACATCACAGAAACGGTCAGAGCACTTAGTACAGGAACAAAAAATCATGACAAAGCAACAGACCAAGATAAAAATAAAGTGGAAAAGAGAAATGACTAGTTATTTTTCCTTCCATTTTAATCTTTTAACAAGAGTTGTCGGAGGACAATATAGCTCGCCTATCAGGGATATCGTCTATCAGGGCCTACTTCAGAACAGTTATAGCATGGGTATAAAGTCCAAAATCCAAAAGTGGAATAATTCAGTTGAAATTGAATTTACAAAAGAAAGACAAGAATTACGCGTAATTAAATGTCTCACTATGTCCCCTGCTTTGACTATCAAGGCAAGTGTAAAAGACAAAAAGTAAACAAAACTCTAACATTGAGCTAAACACAATTATTTTTAAACAAGAAATAATAAAAAAAAAAAAAAAAAAATACAAGAAATTTAAAAAAAAAAAAATTGAGCTGAACACAAAGTTCCAAAATTCCAGAAAAAAAATAAAAAATAAAAAAATAATGCTCAAAGTTCAAAAATACAAGAAAATTAAAAAAAAAAAATGAAATTAATCCAACAAAATATGAAGAAGCTATGCCCAATTTTCAAAATCCAGCAAAAAAAAAAATATTATTAATGTTTTACCCCAAAAAATATGAAAGCCCTAGAACCAGTACACTTATTGAGAGAAAAAAAAAAATCGAAACTTTAACGTTAAGCTAAACGCAAAATTGAAAAATACAAGAAAAGAAAAAGAAAAAAATCCAAATGTTTGAAAAAAATCCATTCCAGAGTTATGGGACTTGACATACAAGGTCCCCTAATGACCCTGAATAAGTGGGTGAAGTTTCAAAGCAACAGCATACACAGTGTCTGAGAAAAGGCCTTGCACCCAAAGGTTTGACCAAAATTCTAAGTCCAAAAAGGGGCACAATTAAGTCAAAATTCTTTCCAGAGTTATGGGACTTGACATACAAGGTCCCCTAATGACTCTGAATAAGTGTGTGAAGTTTCAAAGCAACAGCATACACAGTGTCTGAGAAAAGGCCTTGCACGCAAAGGTTTGACCAGAATTCTAAGTCCAAAAAGGGGCACAATTCAGTCAAAATTCATTCCAGAGTTATGGGACTTGACATACAAGGTCCCCTAATGACCCTGAATAAGTGTGTGAAGTTTCAAAGCAACAGCATACACAGTGTCTGAGAAAAGGCCTTGCACGCAAAGGTTTGACCAGAATTCTAAGTCCAAAAAGGGGCACAATTCAGTCAAAATTCATTCCAGAGTTATGGGACTTGACATACAAGGTCCCCTAATGATCCTGAATAAGTGTGTGAAGTATCAAAGCAACAGCATACACAGTGTCTGAGAAAAAGCCTTGCACGCAAAGGTTTGACCAAGCTGGCAACGCGGACGCCAACGCCAACGCCAACGCCAACGCCAACGCCAACGCCAACGCCAACGCCAACGCCGGGGTGATAACATAAGCTCCCCTATTTCTTCGAATAGGCGAGCTAAAAACTCATCTGCTGCACTTAATAAGTCTGCAAGCGAAAGAGCCTGGATGCAGGAAAAAGGGAGTTCAGATCTGATATTAGTGAAGAGTGTAGATGATCAGCTTGTGCATTTACAAAGTCTGGTCAGAATCTATACAAAACTAAGTATCATTCATGAATCTTGTTACAAAGAGTGGAAACAAAGAGTGGCTGAACAAATGCAAGGGCGGATCCGTCAGTGAACAAGGGTCAGATCAATGTTTGAAGATCAATTTTGATGTAAACGTTAACAAATTATATATAGAGTTAAGAGAAGCATAGAAGATGTTTGAAGGAAAAAAGCATGAAATAAATTTCTTATTATTACTTGGTCTTAAACCTTTACCTGATAAAGATGACTTTAAAAGACTCTCCAGCTCACGTCTTTTGAAAACATTGTGGAAAAAAGAGAAAATGCTTAGTGTGAACAATTTCTCCTTTTCTCACCATGTCTTTGATTAAAAGACTCTCCAGCTTACGTGAACAATTTCTCCTTTTCTCACCACGTCTTTGATTAAGACTCAAATTGTGATGATTTTGCTTTTACTGCTTCATAAAAGATTCAAACCTGTGACTCTTAAAACAACATATCAAGGGAAAGGTTGAAATTTCATAAGTGCAAGCAAACCTTACCTAATGGATTCCAAAAATGAAATTGTAATGTGAAAAGGGGTAAACATGTGATATATTCTTATAAAGTTTAAACAAATAATAAGCCTTACTTGAAGTCTTCCTAAATTGGATACAACCTGCACAAATGTTTAACAATCTTATAAACATCTACTCTTAGAGATAACATGGTTTACTATACTGATATAATATGTTAAAAAGTTCTATTCCGAAGGGAATTAACCCGTTCCCTCATATAGACGCTTTCTGACGCCTCTGCAGCAGACGGCTTTTTGAAAACAGTGACAAAAGAAGAAATTGCACAAAACATGCAATTTCTCCTTTTGCCACAATGTTTTCCACTTCAATTATGGAGATTTTCTATTTTTTGACAAAATACGTTCAAAGTCGTCTGCTGCAGAATTGCCGTATGAGGGAAAGGGTTAATATATATATATTACAAAATAAAAACACTCTATAATTCAATATTTCGGCCATAGGTCTTCCTCAGGTTATATTTAACGAAGATCACACACTATGTTGCATCCATCTTGAAAGAATTTTATTTCGATACATGTATATATACGTTATAAGAAACTAGCTAAATCTAAACATATCTAGAAGCTGCTAGGCCTTAGCTATAACTGGCCCTAGAAAATGCATTGATAAGAAACAAAATTTAAATCGGGGTGGGGATGCTTCTTAATCCCTTCTCACTTATGATGGCATAATGCAAAGCAATTATAACTACATCTTGCAATCAGAAGTAGTTACAATAGTTTTGCATGAAGCCCATTAGATGCATTTTGACACATCAGCAGCAAACTATGAGCTATGTGCTATTCCTACTTTTACCACAATTTTTTCAACAAAAAGTAGACTTTCCTTTGTAGAGATTTTTCATATTTCTGCCTTAAGTTTTTCAAAGTTGTCCACTTTAAGTCATAGGTACGGTGGCACAGAGGTGACATGTGTATGTTTTTATTTATCTCGTGCGCACGACATACTAAGTCGTGCGCACAACTTAGTAACTCGTGCACACGACTCAATTATCTCGTGCGCACAACTTAGTATCCTGTGCACACGACTTAGTATCTCGTGTGCACGGCATAGTAACTCGTGTGCACGACTTAATTACCTTGTGCACACGACATACTATTTATAATAAAAACATACACATGTCACCTCTGTGCCACTGTACTAGTAACTCGTGCGCACGACATAGTAAGTCGTGTGCACAACATAGTATCTTGTGCGCACGAGTTACTAAGTTGTGCGTACGACTTAGTATGTCGTGCACACGAGATAAATAAAAACATACACATGTCACCTCTGTGCCACCGTACATAGGTTATCCATTCAATTCTAGAGATTTTCTATATTTTGACAAAATATGTTCAAAGTTGTCTGCTGCAGAATTGTCGTATGAGGGAAAGGGTTAACCCTTATCCAGCTTAATTTTAATTTGTCTGACTAGTTTTAGCCATCCTTGATGTTTTATAGGAACACATTCATATTAACTCTTTCCCACATATGACAATACTGCAGGAGACGACTTTGAACATATTTTGTCAAAAAAATAGAAAATCTCTATAATTGAATGGATAACCTATGACTAAAAGTGGAAAACATTGTGGTAAAAGGAGAAATTGCTCGTTTTAAGCAATTTCTCCTTTTGTCACTATTTTTTCAAAAAGCTGTCTGCTGCAGAGTCGTCAGAAAGCGTCTATATAAGGAAAAGGGTTAAGTAAGTATTGATAACTGACTAGCCTTTATTGGTGTCTCAGTACAACGTTCGCATGCTTACCAACCCTCCAGATTCAATCGATATTGAAAGTATTGTCTCCTGCATAGTTATCTAAATTCTGTTCTATCGTGAAAATTTCTACTGTTAAATTCATCGCACAGAAAATCTCCCCCTTCAAACCCCAATCTCCCACTTTGAGATCATGAAACTCCCCCTTGAGAATGAGAAAAGGTTGGTAAGCATGCGTTCGCACATGCTGTCTGAAGCTGTGATTAACCCTTTCGCATATAAATAAATCTGCAGCAGATACGATTTTGAAAACATCTAAGCAGAAATATGAAAGTACAATTATTGAAAAATCTACGCATAAACATAGAAACATTTTATAAATTGTAGTACAATAATTGAATCGACTCTGAAACATTGTGGCAAAAGGAGAAATTGCTCATTTAGAGTAATTTCTCCATTTGCCTTCAATGTTTTCAAAAAGATGTCAATGTCTATATGATGGAAGGAGATTAACATGAGATAAAAGTGCTTTCTAAATTTGAATAAACGAGGGTAGTTCCAATTAACGAGGACTAAATTTAATACTCCATAACTGGAGATTCAATTGAGGAAAATGAACTATTTCCCACATATAGACGCTTTCAGCAGATGAGTTTTGAGAATATTGTGACAAAAGGAGAAGTTGCTTAAACAAGAGGGCCATGATGGCCCTTGAATCGCTCACCTGATTTTTTATTTTTTTTTCACTTTAGCTATATAAGCCTCGCCCCCTGGCAGCCAGTTTCCGACCAATCAACTTGGCTTGAAGGAATCTGATAGAGGGTCACCCTAGGAATATTTCTACAAAATTATTTGAAAATCGGCCAGATACTTTTGGAGGAGAAGATTTTTTTCAAGTTTTCACTATAGCCATATAATGCAAAATAGCCCTGCCTACTGGCGGCCATGTTTTTTGACCAATCAACATGGCTTGAAGGAATCTGAAAGTGGGTCATCCAAGGAACATTTCTACAAAATTATTTGAAAATCGGGACGACACTTTTTGAGAAGAAGATTTTTTAAGTTTGCACTATAGCCATATAAGGCAAAATAGCCCCGCCCCCCCCATGGCGGCCATGTTTTTCGACCAATCAACATGGCTTGAAGGAATCTGATAGAGGGTCACCCAAGGAACATTTCTACAAAATCATTTGAAAATCAGCCTGACACTTTCCGAGGAGAAGATTTTTTAAGTTTTCACTATAGCCATATAAGGCAAAATAGCCCCGCCCCCCTGGCGGCCGTGTTTTTTGACCAATGAACATGGCTTGAAGGAATCTGGTAGAGGGTCATCCAAGGAACATTTCTACAAAATTATTTGAAAATCTGCCAACCAGTTTGGGAGAAGAAGAATTTTGAAGTTTTTTTCGTTTCGTTGCCATGGAAACCAGAATTCTGCATGGATCCCTAAAATTTGAAGGAATTCTGGTGAGGTCATTAAGAGGATGCTTTCTGTGAAGTTTCATCCCAATTGACCCACTGGTTACTGAGGAGAAGATGTTGAAGATTTTTTAAGTTTTCACTTTGGCCATATAAGGCAAAATAGCCCTGCCCCCTGGCAGCCATGTTTTTTGACCAATCAACATGGCTTGAAGGAATCTGATAGAGGATTACCCAAGGAACATTTCTACAAAATTATTTGAAAATCGGCCTGACACTTTTGGAGAAGAAGATTTTTTAAGTTTGCACTATAGCCATATAAGGCAAAATAGCCCCGCCCCCCCTGGCGGCCATGTTTTTCGACCAATCAACATGGCTTGAAGGAATCTGATAGAGGGTCACCTAAGGAACATTTCTACAAAATTATTTGAAAATCGGCCTTACACTTTCGGAGGAGAAGATTTTTAAAGTTTTCACTATAGCCATATAAGGCAAAATAGCCCCGCCCCCCCTGGCGGCCATGTTTTTCGACCAATCAACACGGCTTGAAGGAATCTGATAGGGGGTCATCCAAGGAACATTTCTACAAAATTATTTGAAAATCTGCCAACCAATTCGGGAGAAGAAGAATTTTGAAGTTTTTTCGGTTTCGTTGCCATGGAAACCAGAATTTTGCATGGATCCCAAAAATTTGAAGGAATTCTGGTGAGGTCATTGAGAGGATGCTTTCTGTGAAGTTTCATCCAAATTGACCCACTGGTTACTGAGGAGAAGAAGTTGACGCACGACGGACGCCGGACAAAAGGCGATCACAATAACTCACCTTGAGCAAAGCTCAGGTGAGCTAAAAAGGGCAATAACTCATCCAAAAGTAGGTCAAATTAAACGCCCTCGTAATATGCGCAACAACACATTGTACCGATGACTCCTGTGAAGTTTCATAGAAATGTGGCAAAGGGGTTGTGAGATGAAGGCCGGACAAGAATGAAATGGCAATTTTAAAAAAAGGGCAATAACTCATCCAAAAGTAGGTCAAATTAAACGCCCTCGTAATATGCGCAACTAGACGTTGTACCGATGACTCCTGTGAAGTTTCATAGAAATGTGGCAAAGGGGTTGTGAGATGCAGACCGGACAAGAATGAAATGGCAATTTTAAAAAAAGGGCAATAACTCATCCAAAAGTAGGTCAAATTAAACGCCCTCGTAATATGCGCAACTAGACGTTGTACCGATGACTCCTGTGAAGTTTCATAGAAATGTGGCAAAGGGGTTGTGAGATGAAGGCCGGACAAGAATGAAATGGCAATTTTAAGCAAGAGGGCCATGATGGCCCTGGAATCGCTCACCTGATTTTATTTTTTTTCACTTTAGCCATATAAGCCCGCCCCCTGGCAGCCATAGTTTCCGACCAATCAACTTGGCTTGAAGGAATCTGATAGAGGGCCACCCTTGGAACATTTCTAATTTTTTTTTGAAAATCGGCCAGACACTTTTGGAGGAGAAGATTTTTTAAGTTTTCACTATAGCCATATAATGCAAAATAGCCCTGCCCACTGGCGGCCATGTTTTTTGACCAATCAACATGGCTTGAAGGAATCTGAAAGTGGGTCATCCAAAGAACATTTCTACAAAATTATTTGAAAATCGGCCGGACACTTTCGGAGAAGAAGATTTTTTAAGTTTTCACTATAGCCATATAAGGCAAAATAGCCCCGCACCCCCTGGCGGCCATGTTTTTCGACCAATCAACTTGGATTGAAGGAATCTGATAGAGGGTCATCCAAGGAACATTTCTACAAAATTATTTGAAAATCGGTCTGACACTTTCGGAGGAGAAGATTTTTTAAGTTTTCACTATAGCCATATAAGGCAAAATAGCCCCGCCCGCCCTGACAGCCATGTTTTTTGACCAATCAACATGGCTTGAAGGAATCTAATAGAGGGTCATCCAAGGAGCATTTCTACAAAATTATTTGAAAATTTGCCAACCAGTTTGGGAGAAGAAGATTTTTTAAGTTTTCACTATAGCCATATAAGGCAAAATAGCCCCGCCCACTGGCGGCCATATTTTTCGACCAATCAACATGGCTTGAAGGAATCTGATAGTGGGTCACTTAAGGAACATTTCTACAAAATTATTTGAAAATCGGCCAGACACTTTCGGAGGAGAAGATTTTTTAAGTTTTCACTATAGCCATATAAGGCAAAATAGCCCCGCCCCCCTGGCGGCCATGTTTTTCGACCAATCAACTTGGATTGAAGGAATCTGATAGAGGGTCATCCAAGGAACATTTCTACAAAATTATTTGAAAATCGGTCTGACACTTTCGGAGGAGAAGATTTTTTAAGTTTTCACTATAGCCATATAAGGCAAAATAGCCCCGCCCCCCCCCCTGGCGGCCATGTTTTTCGACCAATCAACATGGTTTGAAGGAATCTCATAGAGGGTCATCCAAGGAAGATTTCTACAAAATTATTTGAAAATCTGCCAACCAGTTTGGGAGAAGAAGAATTTTGAAGTTGTTTTCATTTCGTTGCCATGGAAACCAGAATTCTGCATGGATCCCAAAAATTTGAAGGAAATCTGGTGAGGTCATTGAGAGGATGCTTTCTGTGAAGTTTCATCCCAATTGACCCACTGGTTACTGAGGAGAAGAAGTTGACGCACGACGCACGACGGACAAAAGGCGATCACAATAACTCACCTTGAGCAAAGCTCAGGTGAGCTAAAAAGGGCAATAACTCATCCAAAAGTAGGTCAAATTAAATGCCCTCGTAATATGCGCAACTAGAAGTTGTACCGATGACTCCTGTGAAGTTTCATAGAAATGTGGCCAAGGGGTTGTGAGATAAAGGCCGGACAAGAAATGTGGACGTACAGACAGACAGACGGACGGACAGACAGACGGACGGACAGACTGACAGACAGACAGCGCAGGCAAAAGCAATATGTCTCCTCCGGAGGGGGGAGACATAATAATACGGCTTCCAGAGTGTTAACAAGATTTTCCTTCAATTTTGCCTTGTGACCTAGATATTAACCCTAATTAGTTGTGGTCCTATCATGTCCCAGGCCAGTAACTCTGGTTCAGACTAGTGCAAAGTTTAATTTGGCCAGTTTGTTTGTTTCCTTTATTTCCTCCATATATTTGAAGATTTATTTACATACATATTCAAGTTATGAATATAACAATTTAACAAATCAATGGAATAACATATATCTTTCACACAATCTCACATGTTATCATTCTTCATTCACTCACACCCTCATATGCCCAACACCCATTCACAAATTCACTCAACCATTCACACATGGCATATTATTTTTCAAAATGTATACATAGAGCCCTGTTTTACTAGATTATAGTTTGTGTTGGACTTCTTGGTTATAACAGTAAACATTTGATCAGATATGATATAGGTATCTGAGCAAATGCCTCTCTTATTTATAGTAATTGGTACTGACATTTAAGGATATGTGTTAAACAGGCCAACATGCCTGCAAACAACTGCGACATATGAGTGGCATAACCTGTAAAAATCTCGGAAACAATCAATATATGTGTGTGGGTTCATTCCAAGAACTTTTATAAAGACAGAGTCATCATCAATGTCACTGATAAGCTTGTTTATAATATGAGTGGCCATTGAGTTGTTTTACTGACTCAAGGAATGTAATACGTACGGAGTATATGTGGCATGGCAGGATGCTACGTAATGACTTAATTCAGTCATAATGAGTGACTTGCTTATAGAGCGGACAATTGCTGTGATCACAGCTACTTGGGGTTCCGGCCCATACTTTTGACTCAATATATGCGGGCGTAGTTCATCGGTTGTAGATGCTATGTTCCAGACAAGCGCTTATTTTTGAAAGGGATAAATTATGCAGAAACGTGCATAATCTGTTTCTTGCGTAAATTGGTTCATCATTGATTGGTCTTCATACATTACGGATGGTGTTTTCCCATGATGTTTTACTGGGAAAAGTTTTGATAAACATGTTGGTAATATTATATTTATATGCAACCAGGTTCTGTTAGGGTGCCCTTGAATAATTTTTCAATATGGAGTGCTTGAATTTGTTTATTTGTCCTACATCTTAATTAGTCATATTTGACCACGTTTCGCTACCGTAAAGTTTTGTTGGTATGATTACTTTTTTGTATAAGTTACAGGAGATGACGTGGTTTACTCCCTTTGGTCTTTACCCTACACTGGTATAGGCGTAGCAAGCTGCTCTCACCTTTTGAATAGCTGTTTTGATAGTTCAAATTTTTTCGTTTGCTGGTCAGTGTAGTTCCGAAATGAACAACAAACAGGTTTTGACTGCTTTATCATTCAACAGGAATTTAGGGAGTCTTTTTAATGGATGTGCATCAAACGTGATTGCAACAGTTTTAATTTCAATGACTGCATTTTATTCAAACTTGGCTTAGATATCAGCAAGATAAACAAACTGAATAAGTTTCATGAAAATTAGATGAAAATGGTTGCCCCTAGATTGTTAACAAGCAAATTATTAACAACAGGCAACAGACAAAAGGTGATCACAATGACTCAGTTCAGGTAATCTGAAAACCATACGAAAACAAGAGTGTTTGCTTCATAGTCATAGCATTGTGTTAGCTTAGTTATAACATTGTGACAGAGTTATTGCATTGTGTTTGCTTATTTTAAGTAATTTCTCTTGTTTCAACAATCTTCCAAATCGATCAGATCCTTAAATAAGAATGTGAAAGTCTATCATAATGAGTGTGACATCTGAATTTTTTAAATTTATGTAACAAGGATGAAAGCAGTGTCGGAAAAGAAGAAGTTACATATTTAGAGCAAAATGTTTTCACATAACATCTATATATAAGATAAAGTGGTAAACAAAGAAACAAACCTTCGTGATTTCCAAAAGCATTTTTTGTACCAAAACAAAGCACAGTCCATGTTGACATATATGTACTGCCATATTCTAGTAAAAGCACAATGTAATGATACCTCCACAGTTATTTGTTTTTAACACAGATTGTTATATATCAGCCTGTCCATGGAGAAAGGTGAAACAGAGGACTAGTTAGATAAGAGGGAGTGAACAGGTCTTTTCCCCAACAATTTTTCTCTTATTACTCAACAAAATCCTATGTTGTGAGTACTCAAAAGAATCGTCTCACAGAGACCCACAACATAGGGTTTGAATGTCTAATAAAGATTTTACAACAAGCTAAACATCCCTTATCTAGAGCTCTGGTAAACATTGGCATTTCTGAACAATGTACGTTCAGATCAGCCTGAACATCTGACCTATCTTAAATTATCAGAATCCACACAAGTCGGCAGATTTAGCTTCTAACACGCTTGTGTAAGTAATATGTGAACAGTGTAGATCTTGATCAGACTGATTCACTGTTCACTGAAGCCAACTTGTACCCTTTTCCCATGGACAGGTTCAGGTATAAATGTTTATCCAATTTTCAATAACTGCACAAAGTAAACTTTCAACAAAGCATGTATATAATCTTGAAAGAAGTAAAAACCAGCATTTTGGGGTAAAATAATCCTTATTTTTGTAAAGTTATCAATGGATATTCGATAAGAAGGTTTTTCCTTTCTTATTCACCTGTTAACTGATACAGTATAATGGCATTTTAAAACTTAAACCCTTTCCCACATACAACAAATCTGCACTAGACAACTTTGAAGGCATCTTGGCAAAAATAAAAAAATAAAAGCTCTGTAAAATGAAAGCATCATTACTGAATGGAGTTGAAAACATTGCGGCAAAAGGAGACAATTGCTTGTTTTCAGTAATTTTGGCACATTGCGTCTGTATGTGGGAAAGGTTTAAATACATCTTTGGATTACACAGTAACATCTGGAAAAAGTTGCAATGCAGAGGCAAAATGGAAGTATAATAACATTGATATACAGTTGAATACATTGTAGAAATAGAGAAATTTCTTGCTTTTCAGCAGTTCTCCTAAAATTTATCACAATTTATAAAAGCCATCTTTTGCAGAGACTTCAGCAGCTGTCTGTATCAGGGCAAGGGAAATGACTTAAATCTTCACTCAAAACATTAAAAGATTCCAATAACCTTAAATTCCGTCATACAGGCCTTTTCTCAAGGATTTTTGAAAACAGAGTGCCAAAAGGAGAAACTGTTTATAGTTCCTCCTTTTGTAGTAAATGTTATCTACTATATTCAATAATTACACTTTCATCTATACATGTATAGAGATTTTATGATTTTTGTATAGATCATATGTCTTCAAAATTGTCTGCTGCAGATAATTCATATATTTGGGAAAGGGTTAAGTTTTATGACTTTAGGTCAAAAACAGACAGACCAAGACAAGAACATGGTCCAGGGAAACTTTTACTTCATTTGTCTATTTTAATTGCTAACAGTCACTTTAGTAACATTATAATTTTAAAAACGGCCGCGAGAAACTTTTACACTGTGTGCCTTCTTTATCTTCTAACAGTTACCGGTACTGTAACTTAATTAAGCTCTATCAATTTTTGATACTGGTCCAGAGACACTTTTACTTGAACTTGCCTACTTCATTAATATTCCTAACAGTGACTTATATGAACAAAATGTATATCCCTAACATTCAAAACTGGTCCAGAGAAAACGTTAACTCCATTGCCACTCAACACACTAGAACAACTTTAGCACTATCCAGAAAACATGCTGCCAACCCTCATGAGTTTCCATGGAATCCAACTTCAATAGAGAATAGAAAAATATTTGATGTGCCTACAGCATTATACATAAGACTTTTGATTTGTGTCCGTTATTCACAAATCAAATACCAAACACTGAAGGACAAAGAGCCAATGACATGACTGTTTTTGCAACAATGTTTTCAAATGGTTATCTACAAAATTAAAAATCTATAATGTATGAACCTTTCCGTGTCTGCAGGCAAAATCAATTATTGTCTCAGCTAGTATGATAAACAAATACACACTGCTTTCCCTTAAGTTTGAGTTATCTAACACACCTGAAGATGCATTCTGATGTGATTGCAACAGACAAGTTTTCAAAATATTGTAACAAAAGGATAAGTATCTCATAATACATAATCCTTTTACAACAATGTTTTCAACTCTTTTCAAAAATGTTCCATAGTGTTGCATAGTGTACCATTCCTCCTCCCAAGCAACAACCAATCAAAAGTAATATAACCCTTTCCTGCATACAACAAATCTGCAGCAGACTTTAAAAATGTCTACTAAAAAAAACTTTGTGACAAAAGGAGAAATAGCTATTTTTCTCCTTTTGTCACAATGCCTACAAAAGTCGTCTGCTGAAGATGCCTCAAAATGTGTCTAACAGATGGGAAAGGTTAAACATATAGGATTGCAAAATTTGAGTCATGCTCTACAAAAACCTACATTAGAGATATTACTGATAAGTGTAGATTACAATCAAAGTGCACATCAACTGTATGTCAGGCTTCATTGCCTAAAAAATGAACAGTGCAGAGCCAGATCAGACTGCAAGGTTGTGCAGGGTGATCTAGATCTTCACTGGTTGAAGATTCCCTTAGGTTAGTTTTTATGATGCCCATCCTTTTTATTATCTGTAGCTCTGTGCGTGATCTCCTGATTGCAACCTGTTAAGACATCCATATAAAAGTACTATATATTGCCGATAATGTCTGCGTTTGGGAAGAGAATTTAAAAATTCATTTAGTCTATCAAGAGTGGCTTCAGTTACTTTTTACCTAATACAGACACTTTCTGAAGCATTTTGCAGCACATTGACTTTGAAATCATTGTTGGAAATACATAAATTGCTCAATTTGTCCTATCCCTCAATGTTTTAGTTATGTATCAAAATATGATAATGTCTGCGTTTGGGAAAAGAATTTAAAAATTCATTTAGTCTATCAAGTGTGGCATCAGTTACCTTTTACCTAATACAGACACTTTCTGAAGCATTTTGCAGCACATTGACTTTGAAATAATTGTGGGAAATACATAAATTGCTCAATTTGTCCTATCCCTCAATGTTTTAGTTCTGTATCAAAATATGATTCTTCCAATTGTCCATATATTACTGCCTCAGTGGTGTAGTAGTAAAGTGTCCGCCTCAGGTGCATGAGACACGTACCAAAGACTTGAAACAAGAGGGCCTTGATGGCCCTTAGGATCGCTCACCTAAATTGTGCAATGTGATTCTAATGCAAAACACATCAAGACAATTATTCTGACGAAGATTCAAATGAAACCTCCAGTGTTAACAAGATTTCCTTCATTTGACTTACTGACCTATTTTTTTTAACGAATATGACCCATATTCGAACATGGACTAGATATCATCAAGACAAACATAGTTTTTTAACCCAATATGACACATATTCGAACTTGGCCTAGATATCATTAAGACAACATATGACAAAATTTCAAACTGCTGAAGCAAAAATTGCAGCATCCAGAGTGCTTACAAGATTTCCTTCAATTTGACCTAGTGACCTATTTTTTGAACCGACATGACGCATATTCAAACTTGACCTACATATTATCAAGACAAACATTCTGATAAAGTTTCAACATGCTAAAGTTAAAAATGCGGCCTCCAGAATGTTAACAAGATTTTCATTCAATTTGACAGTGACCTAGTTTTTGACCTCATATAGCCAAGTTTCAAACTTTGATGGATATGAATAATCTGATAAGTTTTCATGAAGATAGGATGCAAAATGAAAATGTAGCCTGTAGAGTGTTTACAAGGCAATTGTTGACGACGCAAGACGGACAGACGCCGGACAAAATGTGATCACAATAGCTCACCTTGAGCACTTCCTGCACAGGTGAGCTAAAAATGATAGTAATGGCTTTCCCTCCTTGGCACTCAGGGTTTTGGAGTAAGCATTAACTTACCAAGAAATGCTATGATATACTGGTAACTGAGATATTATTGAAACAGCTTAAAATACCATACATACATATTCGGCTTAGTTGCCAAAGTAGACAAATCTAGAAATATCAAACCAGCTTTACTGTTTAACCCTTTCCCACTTCGTGCTCTGGTGAGCTAAAAATATGGAAACACTCTTTAAATGAAAGAACAAAAGCTGAAAACAATCTGGCAAAAGGAGAAATTGCTCATTATATTTGCCATGATTTTTTTCAACAACAATAATTTAATTAATTAACGTTTTCCATCTTTCTGCCGAAGTATTTTCCAAGTTGTCTGCTACAGATTTGTTGTATGTTGGAAAGGGTAAATGATGATATAATCATCATATATTTATGGATATTGTGGTAAATGGATAAATTGCTGATCATGAGAAAATTTTCATTTTGCCACACAATGTTTTCAAATTTCGTCTGCTGCACAGGCATCGGAATAAGTCTAATGTCGTCTGCTATGTGGGAAATGGTTTAATAAGTCACAGCAGGCTTATCTAGGTGTTCAGGGATATCTCTTATTGATTTCTCTTGTTTTATTACAAACCGTTGGGAGACCACAACAACATGTTGACTCAAACACTAAGTGTTCTTCACTTTAACGCCTTTCTCACCTACAGATGATTTCTGATGGCTCTATAGCAGACGTCTTTTGAAAACATTGTGAAAAAATGAGAAATTGCTCAAAACAAGCAATCTCTCCTCTTGCCACATTGTTTTCAGCTTTATTTAATAATTGTGCTTTATAAATCATGAAAAGTCCCAATGTTTTTAACTTAATGTTTTCAAAGTTGACCGATTCAGATTTTTGTTTTCCATATACAACAAATTAGCAGCAGACGACTTTGAAAACATCTAAGAAACAAGAGGGCCATGATGGCCCTATATCGCTCACCTGATTTAATAGAACTTCAATAGTTTTCAAAGTTTTTACTGTTTTTAGGCCAATACTTTTGGACAAGAAGATTTTTAAAGTTTTAACAATGCACATATAAGGAAAACAAGCTCCGCCCCCTGGTGGCCATGTTTTTCAACGGATCAAACATATTTAAACAATCTTGGTAAAGGGTGCCCCAAGGAACATTTGTGCAAAATAATTTTTAAATCAGGCCAGTACTTTTGGACAAGAAGATTTTTAAAGTTTTAACAATGCACATATAAGGAAAACAAGCTCCGCCCCCTGGCCGCCATGTTTTTCAACGGATTGGAAATATTTGTACAATCTTGGTAAAGGGTGCCCCAAGGAACATTTGTGCAAAATAATTTTTAAATTGGGCCAGTTCTTTTGGACAAGAAGATTGTTAAAGTTTTAACAATGCACATATAAGGAAAACTAGCTCCGCCCCCTGGCGGCCATGCTTTTCAACGGATCGGAAATATTTGAACAATCTTGGTAAAGGGTGACCTAAGGAACATTTGTGCAAAATAATTTTCAAATTGGGCCAGTACTTTTGGACAAGAAGATTTTTAAAGTTTTAACAATGCACATATAAGGAAAACAAGCTCCGCCCCCCCCTGGCGGCCATGTTTTTCAACGGATCAAAAATATTTGAACAATCTTGGTAAAGGGTGCACCAAGGAACATTTGTGCAAAATTATTTTCAAATCGGCCCAGTACTTTTGGACAAGAAGATTTTACAAAGTTTTAACAATGCACATATAAGGAAAACAGGCTCCGCCCCCTGGCGGCCATGTTTTTCAACGGATTGGAAATATTTGAACAATCTTGGTACAGGGTACCTCAAGGAACATTTGTGCAAAATAATTTTCAAATCGGGCCAGTACTTTCGGACAAGAAGATTTTTTAAGATTTGGCAATTTTTCCCTTTTCTGATGCCGCAGCAACCAAAGTTCTACTTGGAATTAATTTCTTTGAACAACTTTGAAAGAAGACTACCTAAGGACCATTCCTGTGAAGTTATTTTGAAATCTGTTCATTGGTTTAGTAGGAGAAGTCATTTGTAGGAAATTGTTAACAGACGCCGACGACGACGACGACGCCGGACGGCGAGTGATCACAAAAGCTCACCTTGCACTTCGTGCTTAGGTGAGCTAAAAAGGTGAAATTGCTGATGGTGAGCAATTTCTCCTTTGGCTACAATGTTTTCAACTTTATTTAACAATTAAGCTATCTTTTATGGAGATTTTTCAGGTTTTGCAATGGTCACTATGTTTTCAAAATCGTCTGCTGCAAATCACCTACTCTTATAGTTCCTGGTTTTCTCACACCAGTATTCCACACAACAATTACCTTACAAGCAACTGGCTGCTTTTCCACATAGACTGTTAGCCCATTTTTGAAAGACGAATCACACTTGTCACAGTGACTTTTGTCAATCGTCGGAAAGAATGTTGGCCGAGCTGGGGTTCGAACTCACAACCCCTAGATTGACAGCCTGCATCACTATCGACTGAGCTACTGGGCGCTTGGCTGGGAAGGATTAACCCTTTCCCTCATACGAAAATTCTGCAGCAGACGACTTGGAACAAATTTTGTCAAATAATGGAAAATCTTTATATAATTGAATTGATAACCTATGATTAAAAGTGGAAAACATTGTGACAAAAGAAGAAATTGCATGTTTTGTGCAATTTCTTCTTTTGTGACTATGTTTTCAAAAAGATGTCTGCTGCAGAGGCATCAGAAAGCGTCTATATGAGGGAAAGGGATTTTCCCACATACAACAAATCTGTAGCAGACAACTTTGAAAACATACCTAATTACTAACAAGAGCTGTCCGCAAGACAGCATGCTCGACTATTTGGCCATTAGATACTATAGTCAACAGTTGTTACTGAGATAGTGGCTTGATAGTATAGAACTATAAATAAAATTGGATAATTCTTGTTTGAATAGAATCTGCTGTTTGTGAGAAAAGGCCTTGCATGCAAAACTTTAACCTAAATTACTAACTTCAACAAGGGCTATAATTTATTACAAGTTCAGTCAGGAGTTACCTTACCTGATTGTTTGATACCTGTAAAGACTATATTGAAGTTCTAAATCAATCCCCGAGTGATTACTGAGATATGTGCATGATAGTACCATGCATGCAAAACTTCGTTTAACCAAATTTTCAGTCAAACAAGGGCCATAATTTGTACTAAATTCATACATGAGTTATCTTACTCGACTGTCTGACACCCTTGAAGATATGCATGAAGTTTAAAGTCAACATCATTTGTGGTTACTGAGATATATCCATAAAAGTACCTTGCATGCAAAACTTTAACCAGAATTTCTAAGTAAAAAAGGGACATCATTTGCATAATATGCTGGAAAGAGTTATCAAACTTGATTGTTTATATAGGTGTGATCATTGTGATGGTTGGGAAGGGTTGTAAACAGTTTCAATGCAATGCATCAAGTAGTAACTAGGATATGGACTCTTAATGACATCACACAATACTTTAACCAGAATTTCTAAGTAAAACAAGAGGGCCATGATGGCCCTTGAATCGCTCACCTGATTTTTTTTTTTTTTTTTTCACTTTAGCTATATAAGCCTCGCCCCTGGCAGCCATAGTTTCCGACCAATCAACTTGGCTTGAAGGAATCTGATAGAGGGTCATTTCTACAAAATTATTTGAAAATCGGCCAGATATTTTTGGAGGAGAAGATTTTTTAAGTTTTCACTATAGCCATATAATGCAAGATAGCCCTGCCTACTGGCGGCCATGTTTTTTGACCAATCAACATGGCTTGAAGGAATCTGAAAGTGGGTCATCCAAGGAACATTTCTACAAAATTATTTGAAAATCGGGCGACACTTTTGGAGAAGAAGATTTTTTAAGTTTGCACTATAGCCATATAAGGCAAAATAGCCCGCACCCCCCCCCCCCCCCCCCCCCCCCCTGGTGGCCATGTTTTTCGACCAATCAACATGGCTTGAAGGAATCTGATAGAGGGTCACCCAAGGAACATTTCTACAAAATTATTTGAAAATCGGCCTGACACTTATGGAGGAGAAGATTTTTAAGTTTTCATTATAGCCATAAAAGGCAAAATAGCCCCGCCCCCTGGCGGCCATGTTTTTTGACCAATCAACATGGCTTGAAGGAATCTGATAGAGGATCACCCAAGGAACATTTATACAAAATTATTTGAAAATCGGCCTGACACTTTTGGAGAAGAAGATTTTTTAAGTTTGCACTATAGCCATATAAGGCATAATAGCCCCGCCCCCCCTGGCAGCCATGTTTTTTGACCAATCAACATGGCTTGAAGGAATCTGATAGAGGGTCACCCAAGGAACATTTCTACAAAATTATTTGAAAATCGGCCTTACACTTTCGGAGGAGAAGATTTTTTAAGTTTTCACTATAGCCATATAAGGCAAAATAGCCCCGCCCCCCCTGGCGGCCATGTTTTTCGACCAATCAACACGGCTTGAAGGAATCTGATAGAGGGTCATCCAAGGAACATTTCTACAAAATTATTTGAAAATCTGCCAACCAATTTGGGAGAAGAAGAATTTTGAAGTTTTTTCGGTTTCGTTGCCATGGAAACCAGAATTTTGCATGGATCCCAAAAATTTGAAGGAATTCTGGTGAGGTCATTGAGAGGATGCTTTCTGTGAAGTTTCATCCCAATTGACCCACTGGTTACTGAGGAGAAGAAGTTGACGCACGACGGACGACGGACGACGGACGACGGACGCCGGACAAAAGGCGATCACAATAACTCACCTTGAGCAAAGCTCAGGTGAGCTAAAAAGGGCTACAACTTGCAGTAAATGCAGGATAGAGTTAAACTGTTATCTTATTTGATAATCTACATAGGACTGATGGTTGGAAAAGGGTTTTATGTAACGGTTTCAATGCAATGCATCAAGTAGATACAGAGATATGGACTCTTAATACATTAAGTTGCATGCAAAACTTAAACCAGAATTTCTTTAGACAAAAAAGGGGCATAATTGTGTCAAAATCTGATAAAGAGTTTTGGGACTTGTCCTGCAAGGTAATTTGATGATGTCCAATAAGTGTGTGAAGTTCTAAAACAATAGCCTCTGTGGTTTGTGAGAAAAAGCATCGCATGCAAAACTTAAACCAAAATGTCTAAGTCCAAAAAGGGGCATTATCGCGTCAAAATCTGATAAAGAGTTATGGGACTTGTCCTGCAAGGTCATTTGATGATGTTGAATAAGTGTGTGAAGTTTCAAAGCAATAGCAGCTGTGGTTTTTAAGAAAAAGCCTTGCATGCAAAACTTTAACCAAATTGCAACACTGACGTGACTGTAATAGGTCTCATATTCTTCGAATAGGCGAGCTAAAAATTGGAAACTCCCTTTAACCCTTTCCCTCATATAGACGCTTTCTGACGCCTCGCAGCAGATGGATTTTTGAAAACATAGTGACAAAACGTGCAATTTCTCCTTTTGCCACAATGTTTTCCACTTTTTGTAATAGGTTATCCATTCAATTATAGAGATTTTCCATTTTTTGACAAAAT
Source organism: Serripes groenlandicus (assembly GCA_031761405.1). Lineage (NCBI taxonomy): Eukaryota > Metazoa > Mollusca > Bivalvia > Cardiida > Cardiidae > Serripes > Serripes groenlandicus. The sequence goes on along the minus strand of JASEVX010000001.1, from coordinate 226,682,231 downwards.
ATGTTCAAAGTCGTCTGCTGCAGAATTGTTGAATGAGGGAAAGGGTTAAATGAAAGAGTTGAAAGCATGGTGACAAAAGGAGAAATTGTTCGTTTTGAGCAATTTCTACTTTGTAAACAAAGAAGTAATAGTTCTTAACAATTATAATTTTGTTTGTTATTCAACAGAGGGTTATATTTTTTTCTCCTGCTTTGCTGCCTTTTCTCAACCGTTTTCCGTCATACAACAAATCTGTAGCAGACGACTTTGAAAACATACCTAATCAAAATTGGACACTCCTTTTTATGATAGTTCAATAATTTAATAAAGTTTAACACATGGTGACAAAAGGAGATTTTTTTTGTTTTGAGCAATTTCTACTTTGTCAACATGTTTTTAAAAACCATCTGCTACAGAGACTTCAGAAAATGTCTATATGAAGGAAAGCGTTAAATTTGTTACTACATTTGTCTAGGATTAGTTATCTATCAATTTTCTCATAACTTGTCTTCTATCCGTTTTTAATGTGGAAATTATTAATAGGCTTCAGGCAACACTTTGATATCAGGTTATATATATAATATGACTACACAGACCTGGATGAGGTGGCATGAAGTGAAGGGGGAGGGTTCTTTCAAAATCATTCTGATTTATTTTTAAATCCATCCCTGATGTGTTTAGAATCATCTCTGTTAGTCCATAAAGGCTTTATCTCTTGATGAATAATTATAGATTTAAACAACGAATCTGTAGCAGATGACTCTGAAAACATCTAGAAGCGCCAAAAATGAAAGTATAATATCACTGAATAGAGTTGAAAACATTGTGACAAAAAGAGAAATTGCTCAATACGAACAATTTTTCATAGGCCTTTATGTTCTTAACCCTTACAATGCTGAATTGTTTTGAAGGCTGTGTCAGCTCAGTGCTGAAATGTTTTCATTTTTTTTAAAAAATCAAGTCATAATATTAAAATTCCTGTTACTTCGTTGTAAAAATTGTCAGAAATGAATACAATTGGCGTGTGATATCAGAATTGAATTTTGGATCTTTTTGTATAATAATGAGATGTATACCCCTTTAAGCATTACTATGACAACCAAGATACACTGAATAAAAAAGGTTATCTTTCAAACTAGAATGGAGTGCTCCCAGGAGCACGTGTGTCACCTGCCGGGGCCTTGTCAGAAAATTTTAATTGTTGACAGAAAAGGGGCAATAACTCGGATATAAAAATATTTGGATTATCCCCCTTTTGTGAACCCATCACAAGGATTGATATTAACATTTGTCAGAAGTTTTAATCCAATCCTTTGAGTAGAAAAAAAGTGATTTGAAAACGTGACGAAAAAGTGTGACGACAGACAGACAGAGGCCGGACAAAAAAAAAAGTAATCCCTAAGTGCCTACCATGCTACGCAGGTGACACAAAAAGTGACTTCAAAACTTCTTTGTAACCGATTTATGTTGATCACAGTATGATGTTTGGAAGGTTACAAGTCATTGTATATATGCGATAAATTCTGAAGGAAAAGAAACTTTGTAAACTTGCACATGCAAACATTCCAAAGATGTTTCTATATGACTGAAAGAAAAATTATTTGGAATTAATTTAAAGTAAAGCTTTTGTGTAATTTAAGGGCTGTAACTTTTGATAAATATGCACATAGTGAATATTATTTGGCTTGTAATTCCAGAATGTTTCTTGTGATCTCTTGTCACAATGCAACTTTTGTTAAGTCATAATACAGTAACCATGGAAACCATAATAAATCTAAATAAGAAGATTCCACTACATGAAAATAGGTATACATTTAATTGTAACATTTGTTGATATATAGATAACTTTGTTTTAACCATGATGAAGGATTGTTTTATGTCTGAGATATTTGTTTGGAAACCTAGACAACAAGATTGAGATAAAAGTACATGTAAACATTCTATAATAGCTTTTCATATGGCTGTAATTAAGAGCAATGTTCAGAATGACTGCAGCAAATGCATCAAGATATGTCTTCAAGTAGGAAAGGGTTAAGACATTTTTTACTTTAACCCTTTCCCTCATATAGATGCTTTCTGACGCCTAAACATATGGCAATAAAAGAAGAAATTGCTCAAAATTAGCAATTTCTCCATATTTTCAACTCTAATCAATTATTAAAATTGTACTTTCATTTGAAGGGAGTTTCCAATCTGTTCCGGATATGTTTTCAGTCGTCTGCTGCACATTTGTTGTATGTGGGAAAGAGTTAAGCTTCATTTAAAGCTTGATCCCAATATGATGAGTGACTGCTACAACGCAGTTGTCACCACTGAACATGATCAACAAAAAAAAAAGAAAATATCTTCCACATTTCACTCAGTACAGTATTCAAGTAAAATGTTGATCATACAATAATGCAAGTCTATCAAATTTTATTGACTAAGGGAGATAACTCAAGAGAAAAAAAGATATCTCTGAATAATTTTGTGCAGTTATCTTATCCTAGAAACACAGGATAATATGACATTAACTGATCAAAAGATCGATACAGGTCACATTACATTTTTTAAATTCCTTATTTGTTTCAGTGTAAAACAATAAGTTTCAGCACTCAAATGTCACACTTTGTAAACCTTAACAGGTAAAATACCTTATATCATAGAAAACAGTAAACCTCTAAGCTTTAAAATTATCAAAAGAAAATATGTCGACAGATGTTTCTCTCTGCAGGGAGGGGAAGAAAAATACTACTACTACTATAGCTTGAATATGTTTAGTAGTAGGCCACCTAAGGAAAAATTCTGAAAAATTATTTTGAAATAAGACGAGCATTTACAGAGAAAAAGATTTTTTTTATTCTCTGTGTAATTTCCCTCTTTGTGATGCAGCATTGTGATCATGCATTTTCTTTAACCAACATTGCTTGAACAACTTTTGTCAAGAATCACCTCAGGAATAATTCTCACATAGTATCTTGAACTCAGTACAGTAGTTTAAGAGGAAAATTCCACAGTTGACATTTCCCCAGCTCGGCCAACATTTCTTTATATCATGACATTTCCTTGGTAGGTTACCAGACTTATTTAACTTAATTCCTTGTCTCCTTTAAGTAACATTTGAGTGAGAATAGCCTTTTATAGGGCTGTGAAATATTATCCATTTGTCTCTCTTTTCTGCTACGTTTGCTGCCTCAGGTCATGTTTTGAAAACCAGATTACTGGTCCATTTATCCTGACACCACTGTGACACCACTGACCAGGTCGTTATGCTTTCCCCACAATCCTAATATTTCTAAGTGCCAATGATTGAATATTATTTCTACCATTTATACGTAAACAAATCGACGGCGAAGCCGGCGATGTTTCCCGTCAATAGGTTATGTGTATGAACTTTGCTATACCGTCTTTCCAAAAATTGTGTCCAGAATGGATTTTCCGATGCAGTCACGATTCTGCTACGTTTTGATTGGATGAAAAGAAAATACCGAAACAAAAAAAACTTCTAGAGAAAATAATTAAATATGATAATACGTACTCGATAAAGGAACGAGCACAAGTAATTTTATGTGTGATAATTTCTGTTTAATAACACTCGTCGTCTATTTCTAAAACGAGTTCAAATATTACTCGTAAGGGTTTTTTGACCTTTGACTTTCCAGAAGTTATAAATCCAAATTCCTGTAATATGACAGGTAGAGCGTCGGCCTCTTGTATCAAAGGTCCGTGGTTCGAGTCCCGTGATGAGCGGGATTTTTTTCACACAAACGGAGTGAGTACTGGTTAAGTCTCCAGGAAGCAGACATCGAGCGTGATTAATATAAACTGAAAGCTTGTTTTTGTTTCACAATTGATGTAAAATAAATAAGTTTAAACTAAATGAACCAAAAGGAAAACGACAGAAATTATAGGAAACGTTAGTTTGACTTGTCACAAATGTAGTTCCGTGAATTATGGAATCGTTTTTATTTGAAGTACTTTATGAAGGGCAAGTTGATTATTTGTTGTACCTGTCATCATAATTTCATGGATGTAAAATCTTGGCTATATTTTAAAGTTTAATATAATCTTAACCTGGTGATGATTTTTATTTTCTTTGCTTAGGTCGGTAGGACTCGTAATTGACGTAAATAACTGATCGTGCAGCAAGCAAGGGGATAACTGCAGTTCGCGGGGAATTATTCACCGATCAAAACATATAATAAATGTTTACCCGAAATAGGTAGCACCTATACTCATATTATTTTTAGAAGAACGCAAATGATGAATTAAATAACCAAAAAAGAAAAACTACAGAAATTATAGGAAACGTTAGTTTAACTTGTTACAAAAAAATATTAATGTAGTTCCGTAAATTATGGAATCGTTTTATTTGAAGTACTTTATTAAAATCTTGGCCATATTTTAAAGTTAAATATAAGCTTAACCTGATGATGATTTTTATTTTCTTTGCTTAGGTCGGTAGGACTCGTAATTGACGTAAATATCTGATCGTGCTGCAAGCAAGGGGCTAACTGCAGTTCACGGGGAATTATTTACCGATCACAAAAGCTAATTAATGTTTACCCGAAATAGGTAGCACCTATACTCGTATTAACGAATTTGGACGACTTACCAAGAATAGACTTTCGGTGTCTCCTCTTCCAATCGTTCAGGCGCATGCTTTCTAAAACCGAGTTTAACAAGCAAACAACCCATTTTGATGAGTATCCTTAGAAACGTGTGTTGTTGAGTAATTATCTTCAAAGAAGACTGTTGATTAAAAATTACTGACGAAAATGCATGATATTTCTTGTTGCTAAAAATCAACAAGTTTCGCAGAGAATAGCTAGGTTAATCTGATTGGTTTACAGTCCGGCAAATTCGTACCCGGTAGTATTCAACCCTGATCAATTTTATTCAACATATTTCTGTATTTGTTTATTTAAAACTATTTGTATCTTTTTGCTTTCAAAGAAAAAATAATATTTCATCAATTAGATACGTTGCCAAATAAAATATATTTATCTTAGAAAATAAGATAAAAGAAAGCCGGTTTAATTGTTTGGGTGTATTTTATCTTAACACCGTTTCCAAAACATGTTGTCAATCGTTAGGTAATATTTTTCAAGAGGTCATAAACTATAGTGTCGTAGGTAAGTATTGCTTTTTAATATCAATTTTGGAAGACAATGCATACATGTAGACGACCATTAGTTTTCTTTTCTTCTTCAGTGTGTATGTGTCAAATGTTAAGGTTGCAAAGTTTACACTCGCTGCCAGCTTCTGAAGTCGGACCATAATCAAAGCGCTAAGAAGACTGTCGTGTTATGAATCTTCCTTTTTATTACTAAAGATATTTCAACCGAACAGTATATTTAAAAGATTCATCAATCCTTGTAGCTGAAAATATTGACAATTCTCTTCAATTTTGGTTCATAACACGATAATAAAAAACTGTAGATATATTTCACATATTTTCTGCCACACCCACTTTTGGAAATTGATGTCATGTTCATACTTTAAGATAGTGATAATAATTTGCTAGACTTTCAGTTACAGCTCCTAAATTAAGGAATAAATTAAAATAAGTTTAAAGGCATGCAGTAGACCAGAATTTTATTTTTTAGATGTTAAAACATTGTTATTTAACCTTTTTTTTCTGGTGAAGATGAGTTTATTCAGCAGACAACTCTTGAAAGCATCATGGATAAAAAGGAAAAGAACTAAGTTTTTAATTAACTACATAATTTACAACTAATGCTGGCAACAAAAAATATACTTTTAAAGATTGGGAATAGGTCTGAGATTGTAAATCTTATCTCACTAGAAATCATAAAACCATAGATCGTATAAATGGTATCTCATCTATTTCTAACAGGTCCTTTGCTTAATAATGGACATTATCATGTTAACCCTTTCCCACATGCACATATGCATTTATAATAAACCACTTTCAGAAAACATTGTGGCAAAATGAGAGACTTCTTTATGACAAATTTCTCATTCTATCATAATGAGAGAACTTGCAGGGCTGTAGAAATGGGCCGGGAGCCAGTAAAATCACCCCGTAACTTCGGCATCTTCACTCGGCTAATTTCTCCGCAGCAACAAAAAATTAAATCTGTTAACTTTTGCCGATCGGGAAAGTGGCATTCAGAAATCTATTCCGGCACAAATACCACATGTTATCGTGTCAATAATATGTTAATAGGCAAAGCCTAGGTCGTGTGAAAGCAAGAACAATTAATTAAGCACTGTCTGTCCCCCAACAAGAAACAAATTAATAGGCAAATTGTAGAAATTTAAGTTACAAAAACAGAATTTGAAAAACATATTGAAAAAAACGAAACTTAGCATGCATTTAAGTTTAATTTGTACATATATATCTGTTTTATTTTTTATTAGGTCAGGATTGTAATAGACTGTAAGATTTCCAAGGATGATGATGGAAAACAACACTAGAAGGCATTGAAGAATGTTCTGATTTATTTTTACAAATGCCAGTTATTTGTAAACTAGTAATACATATAATTGAAAACTGACTCTTACCATGGTTGATTGAATGACTTGCGCTTAACATTACTCCACACAACAATCTTACAAGGCAGATGGCTAACTTTGCATGATCTGGCTGAATGTATAATCTTGAGACAATTTAAGATGACTGAGAAAAATGTAATTTTTGACAAATATTTTCAAAAGTCCCATTTATAATGATGTATGTTGGAAAGGTTAAAGTTTAGCCGGCCTTGTCTGATGTAAATTACTTGATTTCTGTGACTAATCCGAATACATTGTCGGAATGGTGTAATTGATCCAAAATGAACATATCCAAAATGAACAATATGTTCCTATTCAACAACATTTTCACTTCGAACACCTATCTCCTTTTCTGGTTTTTAATTTGTAAAACATGAAAACAGCATCAGATTATTTGTTAATAAGTACCAGACTTAGTGTCAACAACAGTTACTGAATATATATACATGTATCTGAAATATGTTGTTTGAAAAAAAAATGGATAATATAAGATCTGATCAATATATTCAATATACATTTTATTGCATAAAACAATAAACAGTATGTTTATAGCAAATAAAGAAATTATAAAAAGTACAAACAGAGAAATGGATTTTCCAGAAGAATTTGCAATAATTTAACATTGTTAGTGATCATGTTAAAATTGCTCTATTATAAAAATATGATGTATAAATTTCGTTAAAACTTTGATATTAGAACGGTTATCAAAGCTGGATCAATCCTTGAACATGTACAGATTCTCAGAGTTATCAATGTTGATAACCATTCCTTTTTTTAATTGTTATTGCTCAATTATAAAAGCTTTTGAAAAGGGTACAGGGAGTAAACTATTTTCACTAGAAGCCTGGATAAAAATGTAATAAGTGTTTAAGTAAGACAACTCCCCACAACATAATTGTTTCATGTATACATTGTTAAGTTTAGTTGCCTCTTTCAAAACATGTACCTGCTCAGATTTGATCTTAGAACTCTTGTTAGACCAGGTGTTTTACCATTAAACTACAGTATAGGTTTTTATTTTGAGCAGCAGTTCATGAAAATATGTGTACTTTTATTACCAGTAAAGTATAAGAATTTTTTTGTTACAATGAATGTATACCAATTTAAATTTTACCATTTCTATTGTATAGATTATACAATTTCACACAGAAAAATGGATTTCACAATAAATTACATAGAAAACAGATACATTTCTGTGGTATTTCAGTTATATCAGAGGACAGAACACTTATGTGAGGTCACTGGGTGACTAACATAATTGACATTAATTATGAACTGCCTTATAGCCTTTTTCTGTTGAAAAACAGATTTCGTTTTCTTTATTGTTCAACCAAAATGTTTATACAAATTTATTTGAATAAAAAGTATTTTGAGTGTTTGTTGAATTTAAAAAGAGATTGATCCTCTTTATCTACAGATTTCAATGCTCAGTTTGTTTTTACCTTATTTGAGTTTGATATAGTTAGTGTACATTGCCCTGTTTCATAGACGGACCTAAATCGGTGACCGTAAAAGGCTTTTATTTTGCATTTGCTCTTCAATTTGAAGAGTTCTATGACATCATTGGTTGTTGTGCTCCCAAGTATGAAAATAGTGCTGTCAATCTGTCAATAGATGTTGAATCTTTTTCAAATATTGTTTGAATACATACATGCAGAGTATTTAAAATAACCTAGTGAAAATAATGTTTAAATTCTTAGTACCAAGTTTGTCCAATCTGATCAATAAACACATTTTGGATAAAAAAAAAAAGAAGGAAACTACTAGAAATTCAGCCTGTTGAAAGAAAAGTAAAGTGTTTTACTGATAGCCCCCATATGACATCATTTCTTTTAAACAATCATGACTCATTTGAGTTTGATCAATAAACACATTTTGGTTAAAAAAAAGATGAATCTACTAGAAATGCAGCCTGTTGAAAGACAAGTAATGTGTTTTACTGATAGTCCACATATATATGACATCATTTCTTTAAAACAATGGACTCATTTGAGTTTGATCAATAAACACATTTTGGATAAAAAAAAAGATAAATCTACTAGAAATTCAGCCTGATGAAAGAAAAGTTATGTGTTTTATTGATAGCCCACATATGACATCATTCCTTTAAAACAATGGACTCATTTGAGTTTGATCAATAAACAAATTTTGGATAAAAAAAAATATGAAACTACTAGAAATTCAGCCTATTGAAAGAAAAGTTATGTGTTTCACTGATAGTCCACATATAACATCATTTCTTTAAAACAATACTCATTTGAAGGCATGAAAGTGTTTTCCTCTCTTTCAGGTTGGAGGATATAGACATTAAGACATTTACTATGTATACCCCAAAATCAGGGTGAACTGATTCTGGTCATACTTTCATGATTTGACAAAGACTAGGTCATAGACATAAACTGTTAAACTGTACAATGTAAAAAAATAATGTAAATTGAAGGCAAATAATTTGAAATTGACTGTAGTTTTGTTTGTTTGCTACATTTACTGCAATAAATAGATACACGTCTTAAAGTCAATACAACTAGACAGTCGAAGATATGATAGTTTTAATAGCTATTTTCTTGAGTGGAGTTAACATTTGACAAGACGGCTTCGGCTTCAAATGACAGATACAGTCATAAACGATACACACCATGTGACGTCACGCGATGTGACGAAAGCATCGTGGGTCGTTCCCAACAGATATATAACAAATAATTTAGAAATGAAGTTATATTTTTAAGCAAATTATTGATATAATAAATAGCTTACCTTGAAATGAAGCTATGCCGATACAGAAACAGAATTGTTCGTCCTTTTCAGTTAAAATAATATCCGAGGCCAGTGTAACGAACGATAACTTCCGTTGAAATTATTTACAATCATTTTCAAGTGTTTATTGCTTCTCTATATTGCAAAGATATAAAATCCATGAAATAATGATGACAGGTACAAAAGAATAGTCGACTTAGCCTTCATAAAGTCCTTCCAGTGAATGAAATCCATTTGTGACGAGTCAAACTATCTTTTCCTACCATTCCTGTCGTTTTCCTTTTGTTATTTATTTATTACTTGCCTTACAATGACGTTACTTTTCGTTGCAATGACGTCACATTTGGCAATCTCTATTACATAGGCGCTCTCACTCTCTATTACATAGGCGCTCTACATTCACCAGTAAGACCGGAAGCAAAATGGCCGAAAAAAAGTGCTATGGGGTTGAGATTTGATATGTGAAAAACAGTAAGATTGTACTGAATTCTCGTTGTTTTGATCTCGTATGATGTGTTCGTACGTGTAACCTATAGGCGTGCTTCGCTCGAGCCTTCGGCTCAAGCTTTCACACGTATAAAATTAAAACATGTCGAGTTTATGTTTCAGAATTCGCAATAGAGAGCAAGAAAGCAGAAAACAATTCAATTCTGTAAACCGGATATGTTTACATAAAAGATGCACACGCATTTACAGGTTATTTCCAATAGAGCTATTTATAACATTGATTACTGTCGGCGCCAATTATTCCACCGTTTATATTAGAGGCAGATCTTCACGATTTGAAAAAGCCATATTTGTTCTCAATATTGCGAAATAAATTCACAAATGAAAGACAAAATTCACATAACAAACGATGAAATGTACGCTTGCATTTGTGAATTTTCTTTTTCTTTTTCTGACACGCACACCCTCAGTTTAATTCGGTTGTTCTGTTTTTGTCCCTATGCATCATATGAGTATCATGCTTTCATTAAAACTTCGATTCTGTTTGGATATCATTTTAATTTCAGCCAATGATTAGACGCCTTATGTGTCAAACAAAATTAACTACCCGGATCTTAAAATTCAAAACAAACCATGTCGCGTAATGGAAAGTTCTACGTTAAGCATTTAAAAAAGGCATCCAACACATCACAGAAAACATTGCTTGATTTTTTTAAATCTAAAAATGGTCTGGCTTCGGTTATCAATACGGATACAACGTTGACCTTAGCGATGGTGGTATTTAGACAGAGCAAACCTTGTCTGAATCATAATATTGACCCTGTTTATCATCCCATTTCTACCACAAATATGTCTTCGTATTTCGCCGACACTCAGCATGCCCACTGAGTTCTGAGATTTTGGGTGCATGTACCCACTGCCTTTGGAAATTTGGGGTACACAGTAACAATAAGGGGTACAGATATAATAAACAAGGAAATGTTGATTTTGTTCTTTGTTATCATCTCCCTCTCCACATTCAAGGAAAAGACAAAAACTTAACAGATTGACTAATTAAAGAGAAAGTACAAATTAAGATTATCATTGAAAGTAGACAAAAGAATGAGCAATATATCCCTCTCCCACAGTGTATTTAAAATGTGTCTGTTGTAGACAAAAAGAAAAATATCTGCAAAGGACAAACAGAACATCTGCATTCTGTTCTCTTCAATTCAGGCTCTGTTGATGTGCTGGCAACCTGCTTGTCTGGTGATGTTTTATTTTCTGCAAAGTAAAGCATGCCAATATGAATCGGCAAATACCACTGTGTAATCATGTAAAAAGAACTTGATAATGACTATCAAATGTCTTTAAATTCAATTTGAAAAATAAAAGATACGATGGTTACTTTGCCATAAAAAGGATCCGAAAAAAGCGCATCCGAATATACATCTAGTTTTACTTCATCATATTTCAATTTATAATCTTAACGGGACTAATTAATGACTAGCTCTTTAAAATAGGACATTTTCTTTTATTTCAATATCTTCGCTTACTGTTTATCGGTTGGAAGAAGTTTTTTATTGTCTTTTTTTGTTCATTTCGCCTGCGCAGACGATGCAACGTTTTGGATACGTAATCGCCCTTCCCAAATCGCAACTTCTCGATAATGAGCTGTGCCCTTCTTGGCTGTTAACGTCATATTTGACTTACTGATCATGTGACCAGTTTGTACATTGCTTATTGGCTTGTCGAATTTGAACGATGACAACCGATTGTTCAATCGGATATTTCCGTATAATATATTAAAGAACAGTTGAGATGTGACGAAACGATCCGATGCATTTCCGATAAAGATGGGTTTTCCCATCCACAAATGGCCGATTCACCCCGATCGTATATTTTCATAGTTGAAGACTTGAAGCCGAAAATTGAAAGGCAACAACAATAAAAATAATAGAATAGAGTGTCTTATTTCTTCATATTAATTTTACGTGCATGTACCCCTCAACATCAGAACTTTTACGTGCATGCTGATTATTTTACGTGATTCACGGAACATTTTGCGTGAATGGGCATGCTGGACACTAAGTCCCAAGAACCAGAACCAAGGGAAGTTTCAACCCCAACCTCTGACACATTTCCGACATCAAACTGTTCTGATTTTATTACTGAAGGTGACACAATTTGGTTGAAAATAGTGAATATATATAAAAGTTCTATACACTATTTTATTCAACTGTTCGGCCATAGGCCTTTCTTCATGTTATAGTTTACATTTAAGATCACACACTAGTATGTTGTGTCCATCTTGAAAGTTTAAGAACATTTTGAAAAATACAACAAAAATCAAAATATCCCTATTTTGTTTTTGTGAATGTTGACCACTAGACCATGTATGATTAAAGCCCCTTATTGACCAAAGTTCAGTTTTGCAGAATATATTGCTATCTCGCGCGTGGTATTTTTAAAATTTCCTACTTCCTATAATAATCATGATTAATGTGTTTCTGTATGAAAATAAACATGAAAACATGCACTAGAAGACTAGATTTTTGTGTTTGAAAAAGGCTTGGATTCATTTTCGGTCGGGGAGCTTTGCCCCCTTTACCCTAATTGGGGGAGGAACCTCACCTACTTTAGGGATATATGCCCTGCTACTTAAATTCATTTCTACACCCCTGACTTGACTGAAATAGAGCCAAAGGAGAAATACCTCTAAGTTGACTTGATTGCCCTGACCAGTTTAGTTCAACAGTTTGAACTCTTCAAAGGGAAATTGTCTGTTGTTCATTTGCAGTTGATATAGATTTCACCATATATTTTGCTCTAAATATACCCTGATGTTGCCACCAGTTCTATTTTTAGAACAATGTAGCCACCAATTATATTTTTAGAACAATGTAGCCACCCATTTTATTTTTAGAAATGTGTTAAATTGCCACCTACTCAATTTTTAGATGTTGGATAGTGCTTAGTGCTAGGTGTGAGAAAGCCACGAAACACATGATAAGGTGAACTTCCCTCCGTGAAATAACTGAAAAGTTGTTGAAAACAGCATTTAATCCTAATCAATCAATTAATCAGCGATCAGGTGTCATCCTGTCCTGATTTAATTTCCCTTGTTATAATATCATGAAAAAAACAAAGAGACTGTTCTGAAAGTAAAATTTTTAAATTAATTACTACTTTAACTCGATAACTATACAGTCAGTTATTTATAATGTCATAAATGAAATTTTTTAAACAGTTGAAATTCTGTTAAGTATTGAAATAAGTATTGATTTATGCCACTTTTCTCATGAATTATAGTATTAACTCTTTCAACATACACCAAATCTGCAGCAGACGACTTTTAGAAAGTCTGGGTAAGAATATGGAAAATCTCCATAAATGAAAGTGTAATTATTAATCTGTAAATGATTATTAAAAGAGTTGATAACTCAGTGGCAAAAGGAGAAATTGCTCATTATTTTCAAAAGTCATCTCCTGCAGAGGTGACGGTAAGGTTCTATATGAGTAAAAGGGTAAAGTAACCATATACTTCCTTTTACAACAGACTGGGTTCTTCCTCAATCTAGGATTTCTAACTTTACCTATAATGTTCAAATCTTAAAAAGAAAATCTTTATAACTCAATGTCTTCTTTCTAGACAGAGTTGAAAACTTAGTAAGAAAAGGAGAAGTTGCTCCTCATAGAGATAATTGTCTACTTTGAAAACATGTAAGGAAAAGAATATAACAAAGATCTAGAAAGTATTGACAAAAATAAGAATAGAAAACATTGTAAGATAAGCAAGAATTGCATGTTTTGAGCAGTTTCTTCTCTCCTTTTACAACAATGTTTTCACTAGTCTAGAACAATTTAGAATGTATTGACATTAGAAATGGTTTACAAGAATTGAAAACATTGTAAAATAAGGAAGAATTGTATGTCTAATTGTGCTGTTTCTTCCTTTTTTATCTCTTCTACAAATGCCATCTATTTCAGGGAAAGGGTTATAGTAATGCTTTAATATATTCTCAATAAGGATGTATAAGACTGATTTACCCTTTCCCACTTGCAGACAGCTTGATGCATCTGCAGTAGACACCTTTGAAAACATTGGGCAATAATGAGTAATTTCTCCTTTTGTTACAATGTTTTCATCTGTAAATTGGATAATGATATTTTCTTTTATAAAGTACATGTATTTCCTTTTTTTTGTCCAGATGCCATCAAAGTCGTCCTATTGTATGTGTGAGAGGGTTAACTTATTTTATTTGGGTCATTGTGTCATCTTTTGTAATCTAATCTGCTACCGGATATATGCTTTAATTTCAACCTTTTTCCTGATACAGACAACATTTGGCATCAATTCACTGCTTAGCGATAGACGACGTTTGAAAACAGTAATGGGAAATTGAGATATTGATTTGACCCTTCCCCATGAGTAGCCATATTGTGAAGCATCTGCCACAGCTGAGATTTTACAGCTTTTATCTTTGGTTAGTTTAGTAGTCTGCTACAGATTTGTTGCATGTTTTTTGCAAGAGTTTACTCTTAGAAATTGTAACTTTAGTAAAAAGAATAGTGGTACTGTTACATTGTATATAACAGGAATAGTGTTTATAGAGCATATAGTTTTAATCTGTAGTTAACCCTTTCCCTCATATAGACCCTTCTGACGCCTCTGCAGCAGACAGCTTTTTGAAAACAGTGACAAAAGAAGAAATTGCACAAAACGTGCAATTTCTGCTTTTGCCACAATGTTTTCCACTTTTTGTCATAGGTTATCCATTCAATTATGGAGATTTTCTATGTTTTGACAGTATACGTTCAAAGTCGTCTGCTGCAGAATTGTCGTATGAAGGAAAGGGTTAACCCTTTCCAACATACCACAAATCTGCAGCAGACAACCTTGCCCTGGTGTCAGGATAAGTGGACCAGTAGGACTGGTAAATTACCCAGGAAACGCCTTGATATAACTGAAAAAATGTTGAAAGATACATAAAACATCACACAAAACAATTTGGGTCCAGGCTTTTTTCTCAGCAACCACCTGTCGGAATTTAATGATACTTAAAGAGAAGCTTCATTATAAAGGTGAGATGTGCATGTTATCAAGATGTTACATCTGAATGATTTTCAAAGAATAAATTATGGCCCTTTGAATTTCTATATATATATACAATTACATGTAGTATGATATATATACGACTATTCTCATTGTGTCACAATGCTATTAAAAGATGTTTGCTGCAGATGTTTCAAAATTCGTCTGCAAATAGACCTTTTTTTTGGGAGGGGGATCTCTACAACCAGCCAAAATTTATATAAGCCTTTGCAGTCTGATCAGGTTATTCTGTGTTCACCATCTACGGTAGTCACACACAAGCATCTTCGACTCCGCATGGAAAGAACAATGACTTTAAATAAACTGACAGTAGGAGTATGAAATATGATTTCAACTTTCATTGATTTTTAAGGTGGATTTTCATTTGACGTGGCTAATTCTGCCCGGGATAATTAGGTCAGGTCAAATCATCGCGTCATATTTTATTTTAGCTGAGAAAGGTTACATAATAGTACCAAAATATTTTAGGCCCCTGGATAACGAGTAACCTCACGTGAATTTAGCCAGAAGTAAAATTTACCACTTGTTTTACGATATTTCTGTCATCTTTTCGAAATTGAATTATACAAATAAATCTATCAAATGTAATAGAATCAGGCAGGACATATAAACATATGTTTATATGTGTCTGAATCAGGTAAAATGTTTTCAAATGCTCAGATGCAGAACGAACCTTCAGCATACTAAGAATCAAAGTACTGGTATCAAATCAATTTGAACATGTATTTGAAAATGTAATTAATTATTGCATTTGACCAGGGACGTAGATATACTTTCCTGATTTGACCAAGTTTTATGTGGTTTTTTTTTTTATGACAAGCTCTTTACTAATAAACATATATGTGTCATTATACTGAAATATTTTCATGAATAAAATTGAAGTAATAAATGATAATGAAATATTCTTTTCAATTAGCAAATTATTACTTCCCATAATGCAAGTTATATATACCCTGCTTGATTTGACCCTATTTTAGCATCAAATGAAAAGTATTTTAACAGAAAAATCTTGCCGCGAATAAAGCTCCCTATTTGGGACACCAATCTCCCTACCAAAAAAAACAAATCTCCCTATTTGGCTTCAGGAAAATATCACATGTCTGGTGTCGCATTGACTTTTTAACCCTTTCCCTCATACGACAATTCTGCAGCAGTCGCTTTGAACATGTTTTGTCAAATAATGGAAAAAATCTCTATAATTGAATGGATAACCTATGACTCAAAGTGGAAAACATTGTGGCAAAAGGAGAAATTGCTCGTTTTCTCCCTATTTGGCTTCAGGAAAATATCACATGTCTGGTGTCACATTGACTTTTTAACCCTTTCCCTCATACGACAATTCTGCAGCAGTCGCTTTGAACATGTTTTGTCAAATAATGGAAAAAATCTCTATAATTGAATGGATAACCTATGACTCAAAGTGGAAAACATTGTGGCAAAAGGAGAAATTGCTCGTTTTGAGCAATTACTTCTTTTGTCACCATGTTTTCGAAAAGCTGTCTGCTGCAGAGGCATCAGAAAGCGTCTATATGAGGGAAAGGGTTACTAATTGCTTTAACCTCATACCACATGAAAAATATTTTGACGCCTCCTCTGCAGACGACATTTGAAAACAGTATGAGAAATGGAGAAATTTCTCATAAAAAGCAATATCTCCTTTTGCCTAAATGTTTTCAACTATTTTCAATAACTATTATCTTGTATAGATTTTTTTTTGGGGGGCCTAAATGTTTCTAAATCGTCTGCCGAAGATGTGCTGTATTTTGACAAGGGTATATTTCAAAATCGCAGAAGGTCGGATTTCGTGAGACAGTTGAATTTAATTAGAATAGAAAATATGTAATCAAACATAAACTCAGCAGGATTAAGGTTTTTCTAGCTGTAACATAGATTTTCAAATGTTTTACCGCTTCTCGTGCAAGTTGTGTATCTTTATCACCGACATTCTATGTATAAATAAAGAACAAAAATGTATGACTCCATCTACCATTTCTCACAATCAGACACGCGGTGAAGTACTCGCGGCAGACAACTAATAAAACATTGGTGTTAAAAGAGAAATTGCTCATAATGGGCGATTTCTCCTTTTGCCACAGTATTTTCATCTCTATTCAATAATAATACATAATACTCTGTGTTTAAAGTCGTCTGCTGCGGATTTGTTGTACATGGGAAAACGGGGGATGGGTTAAAAATAGAATATTAATGCAGGATATCATTTTCATCATTTCATTTAAAACTAAATATCAAATTCATAAACAAGAGCTATGGGTTACAGACGGCATACTTGATTATTCATAATAATAATCACAATATATAGCGACAAAAGAAGAAATTGCTCAAAACAAGCAATTTCTACTTTTTCCACAATGTTTTCCACTTATTATCATAGGTTATCCATTCAATTATAGAGATTTTCTATTTTTTGACAAAATATGTTCAAAGTCGTCTGCTGCAAAATTGTCGTATGAGGGAAAGAGTTAATTTGCTGAATTGCAAGTTATGGGATTTGATCAATAATCATAGCTTTCAACGCTGTAAAAAACACCAAGTTGTACATAATCCATATTTAGTTGTTAAAGACATATAGCTGCTTGCAAAACTGAACGTGTTTTGTCAAAAAATAGATATATAATCTCTATAATTGAATGGATAAAAGTGGAAAACATTGTGGCAAAAGGAGAAATTGCACGTTTTGTGCAATTTCTTCTTTTGTTACTATGTTTTAAAAAAGCCGTCTGCTGCAGAGGCGCCAGAGTGCTTCTATATGAGGGAACGGGTGAAAAGGTGTCTGCTGAAGAGGTTATCCCATTTCCACATACAACAAATCTGCAGCAGACAACTTCTAAAACAAGTTGGCAAAGACTTGAAAAATCCACATAAACGGGTAAATAGTTTTTAGCTCTACTGGCCAAAGGCCAGAAGAGCTTATGCCATGGTGTGGTGTCCGTCATCTGTGCGTCTGTAAACAATTGCTCTTAATTGAATCTCAATCAAACTTATACAGTAGTTAGATATCCATGAGAGCTCGGTTCCTTTCGCAAACCAGCCAGATCCACCTATACAAGACTGGATTATGACCCTCGAAATTGTCAAAATTGCTATAATAGAGCTTGTGAACACAATAGAGGCTCCATTTACTATCTGATCTTCACCAAACTTTCACAGTAGTTAGGTATCCATGAGAGCTCGGTTCCTTTTGCAAACCAGCCAGATCCTCCCATGCAAGACTGGGTTATGGCCCTTGAAATTGTCAAAATTGCTATAATTGAGCTTGTGAACACAATAGAGGCTCCATTTACTAACTAATCTTCACCAAACTCAGATAGTAGTTAAATATTGATGAGAGCTTGGTTCACTTCGAAAACCAGCCAGATGTGCCCTTGCATGACTGGATTATGGCCCTTGAAATTGTTAAAATTGCTATAATACAGCTTGTTAACACAATAGAGCCTCCATTTACTATTAAATCTTCACCAAACTTAGATAGTAGTTGAATATTGATGAGAGCTCGGTTCCTTTCGCAAACCAGCAAGATCCGCCCATGCAATACTGGATTATTGCCCTTGAAATTGTTAAGAGTGCTATAAAACAGCTTGTGAACACAATAGAGCCTTCATTTACTATCCGATC
This sequence comes from Serripes groenlandicus, assembly GCA_031761405.1. Lineage (NCBI taxonomy): Eukaryota > Metazoa > Mollusca > Bivalvia > Cardiida > Cardiidae > Serripes > Serripes groenlandicus. The sequence continues at coordinate 226,663,822 of JASEVX010000001.1, read as the reverse complement.
TTCATCATACATACATGCTCTGGATTGAAAATGACCAAAGAACCATACCAGTAGAGCATAGGCCCTTATGGGCCTCTTGTTTAGAGTTGAAAACATTGTGGCAAAAGGAGCAATTGCTCATTATGAGCAATAACTTCTTTTGCCATAATGTTTGCAAAAGTCATCTGCTGCAGAGGCATCAGAAAGTGTCTGCATATGGGAAAGGGTTAAAAATTTGGTTTAATTTGAGAAAGGATGAAATGCAAAATTTATAGGGAAATCATCTGAAGTACTCTTGTGTATATGTTATCTCATAACTGGATTGTCATCCCCAATTTTAAAGTTAACCCTTTTCCTCTTGCAGAGGTGTCTGCAGCCGACAACTTTTGAAAACATTCTGGAAAAAGAAAGAAAAGCTCATTATGAGCAATTGCTCCTTTTGCTACCATGCTTTTATTACCTTTTAACTCTATTATTTTTTAATAATTATGCTGTTTTTCATAAAGACTGTATCCATGGATGTTTACTCTATGAATTTAACGTCATCTGCTAATAAATGTTGTATGTGGGAAAAGGGTTAATCAATATGATATTTCAACCCTTTTCCTACATTAAACGACAAATTTAAAGCAGAAAACTTCCAAAGAATAATTATTGAATAAATTGTGGGAAATCTTCAGAAGAAATTGCCTACAATGTGAATATACAGTCATCTGCAATGTTTGCCATTGAGAGATTGGGCCAATAAAGCTCATTTAACCCTTTCCCACATATGACATATCTGCAGCAGACGACTTTGAAAACATCTAGAATGAATTATGGAAAATCTGAAAATGAAGGTATAATAACCAAAAAGAGTTGAAAACTTTGTGGCAAAAGGAGAAATTGCTTGTTTTGAGCAATTTCTCTTTTTGTCACAATGTTTCCAATAGTCATCTGCTGCAGATCGAGGCATCAGAAAGTGACTGTTTGTCGGAAAGGATAAAGTAGTTAAATTGCATGCTTATGAAATGTCAGGGGAAAAAATTGACATTGAGTAGAAAACACAATGATTCTACAATTTTAGATATTTTGCCTAAAAAACTTAGTAAAATTATAATTGGAAACTCCTGTTCTTTCAGCAGTATTTAATAACTTACATGTATTCAGTATGTATTTAACCCTTTCCCTCATACGACAAATCTGCAGCAGACGACTTTGAACGTATTTTGTCAAAAAATAGAATATCTCCATAATTGAATGGATAACCTATGACAAAAAGGGGAAAACATTGTGGCAAAAGGAGAAATTGCATGTTTTGTGCAATTTCTTCTTTCGTCACTATGTTTTCAAAATGCCGTCTGCTGCAGAGGCGTCAGAAGGCGTCTATATGAGGGAAAGGGTTAAAATGTCAATATTTTGTTTCAAATGAATCTCTTTTATCATGAATAAAAGATAGGAAAGTCTGTGCAAATAAAAGTATTTTTCTCAGATGTGTCTGTCAAAAATGTTTCATCTGTTTGACCCTTTCTCACATATAGATGCTTGCTGACACCTCTGCAACAGACAACTTTTTGAAAACATCATGTGACAAAAAGAAGAAATTGCTCAAAATGGGCAATTGCTCTTTTTACCACAATGCTTTTTAGCTTCTCATTTATTCAGATTTTCAAATTTGTCTCCTGCAGAGTTCTTGCATGTGGAAATGAAAGGGTTAAACCTTTCCCTCATACGACAATTCTGCACCAGACGACTTTGAACATATTTTGTAAAAAAATGGAAAATCTCTATAATTGAATGGATAACCTATGACTAAAAGTGGAAATCATTGTGGCAAAAGGTTTTGAGCAATTTCTTCTTTTGTCACTATGTTTTCAAAAAGCTGTCTGCTGCAAAGGCACCAGAAAGCGTCTATATGAGGGAAAGGGTTAAGATAAGAGGCATTCAAAATGAATCTGTATCAGAAACAATATACCAGACAACAAAAACATAATTTCACTTTTCTCATCCCTTGATAATCAGTATAATCCTTACCACATACAACAAATCTGCTGCAGATGACTTCATTTAGTCAAAAATATAGAAAATCATGAAATGAAAGAACAACTATGGAATAAAGTTGAAATCATTGTGGCCTGCTGGGTTTATTCCCGATTGTCCCACATTTTGATTTTTTGGCTAAAAATCGATGTAGGATAATCGGGGAAAAATACTGGTAAGGTGTCGGCTAATCCCTGCCCGGGGCGAAGATATCACTACAGTTTGGTTCATTTAAAAATCCACTGTCTGCCGGTATGTTCATTAGAAAATAAACTCTGTTTGGGCCTCTTTTATATAACATATATATAGGAATAAGGAAAACATTCATCCCTGGCAACTTGCTGTCTTCCCACATATGGGCCGTCCCACGAGAAAAGCAACATTGTAGACTCCGCGTAAAGTAATGACCTGGATCAGCCTAAGCATGCCACGAAGGCTTACCCGGACATACACTTTGTCTGTGATTGTCTGTTTCAGGATTCATTTCTCTATACCTATTTCCCCCTGAGACTGAATGTGTCGGTTTTCTCGGGGAACGGCTCAAATGTGTGCTGTTTCAGTGATATAACTGAAATACTATTGAAATGGTGTATCAATCGAATAAATAAAACTAGATCTACTGCACAATAACAAAAACGAAGCTGATTGTAAAAAGATAAAAGTCGTGTTAAGACGTCAATTATTATAATGAAAAACAGATATTCCCTTTGTTAACACCAACAGATAAGACTGTATCTACTTTATTAGTTGAATTTATTTAAGAGATTATAATTAAAGACAATATTAATCAAAGCGCTGAAGGCACTAAATTTGTTTGGGTACATAAAACTGTTCAAACATTTGCCTTTGCATAGATGTGTGATTTATAAACTATGCATTGTTTATAAATATTACAACTTCGGGTAAAAGAATAAAGAATAATAAGAATTCTAATGAACCACTATTACTAGAGTCCATATCGTTAGTGTGCGAGTCATTATCGTTAGAACGAGAGTGCATAAAGTTTTTGTGAGAGTCCATATCGTTAGTGTATAAATCAATATCGTAAGTGAGCGAATCCATATCAGTAGTACAAGAGTGCATATCGCTTGTGTGAGAGTCCTTATCGTAAGAGTGCGAATCCATATCGATAGTACGAGAGTGCATATATATTTTGACTATATGTCGCACTTGACGTTATATGTCGCAAGGCTGACGCTAATTGTCGCAAAAAATGACTACCTCAGGAGCCATAACTAAAAAAAGAAGGGACAGAGTCAGATGAAACATTGTAATATGTACATTGTGAAACAGTAATACTACAAAAGAGTGCTTATAAAAGAGTGCGACATTTAGCTTTGATGTTGCGACATATAGCGGCAGTACAATTTTTTGCGACATTTGGCGTTACAGATGCGACGTATAACGTTAGAAGATTTTGCGACATTTAGCGTTGGTTATTTACTTCGTGCTCAGGTGAGCTAAAAAAGAAACATCTATCCAAATGAAAGAGTAATTGAAATCATGCATTATAAAAGGATTAAATACTCCAGAGAAAACCAATACCTGTGCCGTCCGAATTTTACTCTACAGTATACACCTAAGCTGGCGCTGTTTCCTTTAAAGGGTGTTTAAGCTTGCCAAATCAATTAAGGATGCGTGACCATACACTGTTAATTACCATTGTGTACGAGTGTCATTCCAAACAAATTATAAATGTAACCCCTTTTCCCAATAAACCTATCATATACATGTATGTATTTGTAACTTGCCGGGATGTGTCGATACCGTCATGGTACAATGTGATATATGCACAAATTGGTTTCACAACTCTTGTGTTAATGCACCTGTGGATATTTCGACAACAGATGCGGACTTTAATTGTAACTTTTGTTAATTATTTGGCTATTATAATGATAAGATATGTGATTAAATTGGCAACATTTAAGTTTTTTACTTATAACAGCCTTCAAATACAAATTTGGTTTATACGACGGTAAAGAAAGGTTATTGGAATTAAGAAATTGTTTAAATAAGCAAATTTTCCTTTCCCCACAATGTTTTCAATATATGTTGCTTTTTACTGTTTACACAGCAAGAAAAAAACATTTAACTTATTTGTTATAGATTAGTATTATAGTTGTATATATATATAATTAATAGAAATAAATTAAGATTTAAAGTGTTGTATATATATATATACTTATTGTTTATTTGTTATTTAATTGTTCTGCCCCTTCCAAGTACCCTACAGAATAGAATGTTGCATGGATCATTTGCCTCGTAGTATGGCACATGGAAAACTGTTGAAAGTTACAAAGTAGAAAATGAAGAGGCCCAACAATAACTAGAACTCATGACCCTTCAATCGAGTGTAAAGGAGAGGATATAATTGAAGCAAAACCTATGGCTAGTTACTAGCAACCTATTCTATTCTTGCAATGTTTTCAAATTTCGTCCGCTGCAGATGCGTCAAAAGACATTTACTTGTCGGAAAATCAATCCATCAATTCTCTTTATTGATATCTATAGATATGATATAAAGAGGAAAGTCGTTAAAACACTTTACAAAGAGATTCCATTTCAGCATGATCTCGATTTTTGGTTTATTCTATATCACTGATAAAAGCAATCAAACACATTATATATTTACAAAGAAAACCCCGGATATGATCATATGTAACAAATTATACACAGTTGCCCATCTTTAATTAAACATTTTTTACAACAAATCATAGCGTCCGCAGATTTGCTCTATATTCTATTGCGTCGGCATTTTCCCTCTATATTGCATTTGTCTACATTTTCCCTCTATAATGTATTTGTCCGCAGATCGCGTCCGCACTTTAGACCCTCCCCCCATACCGTTGTATTTATAAATAGAATTCGACGATCACGATTTCTCTGCAAATGTGTTACTCTCATTTTAAATGCATTTTATGACGCACACATTTGTTTTTTCAATTCTTTATACTATATTTATATGGCCGACAAGGCACAAAGAAAATATTTTCAATTCTGTTTATATCTACATTTTCAATGCGTGATTGAAAATTCAAATACCGTATCTGGAGCTTAAATCGGAAATAGTTCTCCCTGTAGCAGTTCACTCATTGAGATTTATAAATCTCTCCGCATTCATGTTTTAAAATACAATGTTTCATTTTATTTCGTAATTCTCTTTGAATATAAGAACCACATAAGAAAACAAAGACGATATAAATATATCATTATTTCAAAAATCGTGATACATTTGAAAAGTAAGAGCAAGTATTGAGTACTACTTTCACGCGTATGAAATTCATGGACTTTTACATAAGACGAACGGCTTCAGAATTGCAGCTACTAAATTTGTTTGTTCCAAACAAATAAAAACAGAAGATATTAAGTTTTCTTCAAAGAAACTACTAGCTGTGATTGAAACAAAAGATATAACGTAATCACATAGTTTATGCCATCTCATACACACATATTGACTCTTATTTATACTACATACTACATCATATTCACATTACATAGGTTTTAGTTCTAAAAATCATTTCAGTCGACAATTGTGTCAATAAAATTTCGATGTATCAATTTCAAATTTGGTTTATAGGAAACTTATGACCTGCAGATGTGCATTGCACAAAAACCACAACTTTAGTAAGCGTTTGATTGTCATTTATATGTATAAGCATGATTCCAATATACAGTGTATCTTTATCTTTTGTAATTCATGATTTTATGTTGGTTATACCGAAAAGCCTCAAACTGTGATAACTACTTGTAATAATATATTTGTTATTGGCAGGCAATTTGTGTTGTTTAAAAAAAAATTGATTTGGCTTGTTTACAGGTCGATTTGACATTGTTTTAACAACGTGTGTCCATATAAAATATGCCATATCTTTTCACATTACAGAGACCCCTATACTATCAATGCTTTCAGCGCTTTGATTTCACATCGTTTGCGACTCCGTTTATGAAACTTTACAAACATTTATAAGTGGAGACAATATGAAGCTCTGTCCGCATACTCAATTACACTAATGGACCCTTCATACAGGCGTTCCATTAGGGATGCTAGTCGTTCGTCTTAGGATGGAAAAGATGTTCGGGTGAGAATGCGGAAAAGCTTTCTTTCACATACTATGCCAGCCTTCTAAATTGTTCGTAGTCCTTGGACCTTGGGTGTTGAAGTGGTTCCATATCTTTTTGTCACCCTCAACCCAGAACTTGGTTACATAGTCTTTGACAGTTTCAACGGCTGCTGGAAGGTCTAGGGTAGCAATGACGTTGAGTGCATCGAACCACACTTCATCAGGCGGTGAATGTCTTTGTTATTTCTGTATTCGTTTGTCAAACCAGTCGATTGTGCATTCCTTCAGATTCACTGTCCGTAGTGGAAGAAACAGGCCATCGCCTGGAAGATTCAACTTTTTTTAGAAGTAAAAGCATTTAGTTATTATCGGTTTATTTTGTCGGAAAACAGACAAAAATTAAACATTAAAATGTTTTAATATTTTTAAATAAAATAATTAATTATAAGCGGGAAAACATACATATATGATTGCATGTTAGGGCAAACAAATGAATGGTGGAAATACCGCTGTCAAATCATTAAATTACTTTAATATAATTGAATGTTTGCGCACACAGTAAATGATGTAAACTTGGAATATGCAAAATAACCAGACTGTATTCTCACCTTTCCCTTATCGCTCTTCACCCCTCCGCATTAAGGGTAAATAGCATTTTTAAAATGTGGGACAATCGGGAAGACACCGCCTGCTGCATTATGTTAGTGGGAAAGGGTTAACAGTGTGTCTGATATTAAATCATTAACCCTTTCCCATACCTGAGATATATCTACAGCAAACAACTTTGAAAATATGACAAGACAAAAATATTGAACATTTCTAGCAATTATGAGCAATTTCTGATTTTGCCGTATTGTTTTCAAAATGCGTCTGCAAGTTAAAAAGGGTGAAAGTTGATGGCTTCACTTGAGAAAATGGATGAAAAACTGTCTAAAATTTTAAAATTATGTGTGCAAAACAAAATATTGGTTGTTTAGATTTGATTAATTTGTCATATCAAGGAGGCCAGTAAAAATCACCTACTCATGTGTTTCCTAGCTTTCTTTCACCTGTACTCCACACAACATACTTCCAAGCAACTGGCTGCTTTTCCACATAGACTTTCAGCCCATTGGTGACGGACAAATGACGCGTGTCACAGTGACTTTTGTCAAATACTTATGTCGGAAAGAATGTTGGCCGAGATGGGATTCAAACTCACAACCCCTGGATTGACACTCCGCGTCGCTACCGACTGAGCTACCAGGGCTCCGCTGGTTGTTTAGAGTTATAATTATATATACAAGTATTTCTCTTTTTCTCACAATATTTTAAAAATGTCATCTGCTGCTATTAAGCTCTCTATTTTCAATAAATTGAACTTCCATGAATTACTTATATTTCTTAGAATTAACCCTTTTCCACATACAGATACTTTTTGATGCCTCTGTAATAAACACCTTTTGCAAACATTGTGGCAAATGGAGAAATTGTTTATAATGAGCAATTTGCCCCTCTGCTTAAAATGTTTTCAAGTCCAATCGTTCATTACCTTTTGCAAACATTGTGACAAATGGAGAAATTGTTTATAATGAGCAATTTCTCCCTCTGCTTTAAATGTTTTCAAGTCCAATCATTCAATATCAGGAAAAGGTCTATTATGGAAAGTTTACTTATTGAAAATAATTGAAAACATTATGGTAAAAGGAAAAATCAATCTTCATAAAAGTTTGAAAGCCACAATGTTTTCCAAAGTAGTCTGCTGCATATTGGACAAAATGGGTCTGCATGTTGGAAAGGGAAAATGAAATAATTTACAATTGGACACTTAGTCAACTAAAGTCTCGTAAATTTATTTACCCCTTTCAAACTTGAAGACGAATTCTGACGCAGCATAAGCAGACGACTATTGAAAACATTGTGGCAAAGGAAGAAATTGCTCATTATGAGCATTTCTGACTTTGCCACAGTGTTTTCAACCCTATCCAATAATCACAGTTTCATATATAAAGATTTTTTCAGATTTTTGCCCAGACAGTTCAATGTAGTCTGCTGCAGATTTATTGTATGAAGGAAAGGGTTACTGTACCTAATACTACCTATACATGATTCTCTTTGGTGATCCATTTGGCTATCTCTTCTTTTATTTTAACTTCAGGTGCAAAATTAACAAACAAACAAAATGGCTGCTATGGAAATTAGAAGAATGCTGCTCAGTCCCAGACAGGGTTTCCAAAAAGTGTGTCGTCTGCTTCACAGTTCAAGATGTGTTCTACAGAAAATAGAGGAGCAGGTAAACCTTTGAATTTGGATTTTCTTCACTTCACATCAGAATATCTGCTTGCCTCTTAACCCTTTCCCACATACAGCTAACCTGCAGCAGACGACTTTAAAAGCATGTTGGCAAAACCCCAGAAAATGAAGGCATAGTTACTGCAAAAAGTTGAAAACATTGTGGCAAATGGAGAAATTGCTCAATTTGAGCAATTTCTCCTTTTGCCACAATGTTTTCAGAAGTCGTCTGCTTCAGAGGTGTGGGAAAGGGTTAGGCTTTGATATAGGTTTTGGTCAACCGTTTTTAGTGGTTTTTAAAATAATATGTATATATATATATATTAGGGATGGCAACGATTAATCAGTTACCCAGTTAACCTTATGTTTTTCGATTAATCGGTTAGTAACTCAAGTAACCAAGTACCCAGAAAAATAGATAAAATATATACACAGTTGTGTTTCACCTTTTGTTCTTTTCAATTTGTCACACGTATCTGACCAGAAGTTAATTATTCACACCTCGTTCGTTAATGTTTACATGACTGTGAAAACGGCCACACTCGATTGTATTGATGATCATTTGTTATTGAATAATTTGTGGCTGATCAAACGATTAATTACAGGACAGTTCGTTTCTTTTAAAAAAAAACTTCGATGTCTAATACAAGGCTAGAAATGTATGATAAGGACTTATTAATGTTATTGGAATGAATTTGATAAATTCGAATTGCTGTATTTGTAAATTATTTACCAATCGGATTAGAAGATTTAAAGAGTAGTTTTCTAACACATTTCCCCATGAGTTGTTATTTAAAAATATGCAGCTATGCTCGGATTTATTCTCTATGAATCTATACGGTTAACCGGGTAACCGGTTAGTAATATCGGTAACCGTTGCCATCCCTAATTATATATATCATCATATGTCCAGATAAGGAGGGTTATACAGCTCTTTTCCCAACAATATATCACCTATTATCCAACCAGACCCTATGATGTGGGTACTCAAAAGAATTTTCTCATTGAGACGATTCTTTGGAGTACCCACAATATAGGGTAAAAAGTTCAAAGAGGGATTTTCAAGCATGCAAATCGCCCCTTCTCTATATAGAGCTCTGTATCATTATAGCATTAACCAAATTTACCCTTTCCCTCATATTGATGCTTTCTGACGGCTCTGCAGCAGACAGCTTTTTGAAAACATATTGAAAAAAGAAGAAATAGCTCAAAACGAGCAATTTCTCCTTTTGCCACAATGTTTTCCACTTTAAGTCATAGGTTATCCATTCAATTAAAGATTTTTTCCATTTTTTGACAAACTATGTTCAAAGTCTCTGTGCACAGAATTGTTGTATGAGGGAAAGGGTTAATGTTTCAGTAAATTAATTTTTTTAAATCCTTTTCTACATAGAAAGAAACTGCGGTAGACTTTTGATAACATATGCGGGACGATATAGGAAATATCGAAAAAAGAAAGTATAATTGTAGAACAGAGTAGAAAACAGTGATGGAAAAGGAAAAAACTGCCCATCATGAGCAAATTTCTTCTTTGCCATCGGGATAATCACTTGTGGTATATAGCATTAGGAAGAAAATCTTGAAAGACTGTAGGGTTTAAGCATTGTGTTCAAAAAATAATTATAGTATCTTTACCATTGTTTTACAGCATCATTCTTCTGACAGTTAGTCAATAAGACCATTATGAATCACCATCTTTAAATAAGGTATTTAACCCTTTCCCACATACAACAAATCTGCAGCAGACGACATTAAAAACAAAGTGACAAAAACCTGAACAATTTCCATAAAAGATAGCTTAATTGTAAAATAAAGTTGAAAACATTGTGGCCAAAGGTAAAATTGCTCGTCATGAGCAATTTCACCTTTGGCCACAATGTTTTCAAAAGTCATCTGCTGCTATTGCGTCAAAATGTGTCTGCAGGTGGGAAAGGGTTAAATACAGTATTATTAAGCATCAAAATGCATCTGTATGATGCGTTAACAGACAAATCAGGTTGATAAGTTCTGCATACAACCCTAAGTTAATTACTTGTATCTACAGTAACTGTAAGCATATGATTTTACAGACTGAATGTTTCCTTTTTTTTATGTATTTAAAAAAATGAAGTTTTAACCCTTTCCCACCCACATACAGACACTTTCCGATTCCTCTGCAGCAAACGACTTTTGAACAATTGTGACAAAAGAAGAAATTGCCCAAAATGATCAATGTCTCCATTTGCCACAATGTTTTCAACTCTATTCATTAATTATACCCCCTTCGAGAAGAGGGGTATATAGGAGACACTAGATTACTTTTCTCTATCGAACTATACCAAAATAACGTGAATTTGTTCTCCCTTCATATGTTAATTCCTTGGAAATATTCGCGAATTCGCCAAAAGGACAACAACCTGGACCAAAAACGAAAGTACTTCTATCGACATTTCGGAATAGTTCTTTTTTTTTTCGTTGCGGTAATTGTAAGTGATATTGCGATTATTTTCCTGGGCAGGACCAAATTCTTCGTAAAATGAACCATTCCGAAATGTCGGTAGAAGTACTTTTGTTTTTGGTCCAGGTTGGCAAATTCGCGAATATTTCATAGGAATTTACATACGTAGGGTGAAAAAAAAACACGTTATTTTTGTATAGTTTGATAGAGAAAAGCATTTTTGATTGATTCCCTACTTCAAACTCATATATTTGTTCGAATACTTTAAATAAAATGAGTTGAAGCGAGGCGACCCAGAAAAATGTGTCCACCCTTGTTAATATCAATGCATAGAGTAGGTCATATCTATTTTTAGAGGAGCAAGTCCCTGTGATTCATCATCTTCAGTGATAGTTCTAGTTATACTTTCATTTAGCGAGGTTTAATTACATACTTTTTCCAATACATGTATATATTTCAAGTTGTCTGATGCAAATTTATTGTATGAGGAAAAGCGATCAGTTTTGCAAGCAGCTATGTCTCTAACAACTAAATATGGCTTTTGTACAAATTGGTGTGTTTTACAGGGTTGAAAGCTATGATTATTGATCAAATCCCATAACTTGCAATTCAGCAAATTAAATCTTTCCCTCATACGACAATTTTGCAGCAGACGACTTTGAACATATTTTGTCAAAAAATAGAAAATCTCTATAATTGAATGGATAACCTATGATAATAAATGGAAAACATTGTGGAAAAAGGAGAAATTGCTTGTATTGAGCAATTTCTTCTTTTGTCGCTATATATGTTTTCAAAAAGCAGTCTGCTGCAGAGGCATGGGAAAGCATAAAGCAATAGTTACTTTTGTCACAATTTTTAGCTCGACTATTTGAAGAATATGAGAGCTTCACTACTTGCTCCGGCGTCGGCGTCCGGTTAAAGTTTTAGGGCAAGTTGTCATTTTCATTCATAATTATTTGTGCTAGGGCTTTCATATTTGGAGTATAGTTACATCTTATACCTTTCTTCACATTGAATGCTGAAGATGCTGAGTTTGACCTTCTTTTTGTGGTAAAAAACATGATTTTGTGTGGTTAAAGTTTTAGGGCAAGTTGGAATTTTATTTTAATTTTTATTTTTTCTGAATAAGTACTTGTGCTAGGGCTTTCATATTTGGAATATAATTACATATAATACCTTTCTTCACATTGAATGCTGAAAATGCTGAGTTTGACCTTCTTTTTGGGGTAAAAAACATGATTTTGGGTGGTAAAAGTTTTAGGGCAAGTTGGAACTTTATTTTAATTTTTATTTTTTTCAATAAGTACTTGTGCTAGGGCTTTCATATTTGGAATATAATTACATATAATACCTTTCTTCACATTGAATGCTAAAGATGCTGCGTTTGACGTTCTTTTTGGGGTAAAAAACATGATTTTGGGTGGTAAAAGTTTTAGGGCAAGTTGGAACTTTATTTTAATTTTTAATTTTTCTCAATAAGTACTTGTGCTAGGGCTTTCATATTTGGAATATAATTACATATAATACCTTTCTTCACATTGAATTCTGAAGATCCTGAGTTTGACCTTCTTTTTGGGATAAAAAAACATGATTTTGGGTAGTTAAAGTTTTAGGGCAAGTTGGAATTTTATTTTAATTTTTAATTTTTGTCTCGCCCACGATAGTGGAGTGAGACATAGCAGTCACTTTTCCGGCGACGGCCGCCGCTTTTACAAATAGCTATATCTCGGCAACCCCTGTTTGAATTTTTCTGAAACTTTGTTAGCTGTATTGTTTGGTCATGGGACATCTGTCAACGTCAAAATTTTCAGGGTCAAGGTCATAATTGTGCAGAACTTGACCTTTGTTAGGTAACTTAACCTCAAAACTTAACCTTTCTTATATCTCAGCAACCTCTGCTTGAATTTTTCTGAAACTTTGTCAGATGTATTGTTTGGTCATGGGACATCTGTCAACGTCAACATTTTCAGGGTCAAGGTCATAATTGTGCAGAACTTGACCTTTGTTAGGTAACTTAACCTCAAAACTTAACCTTTCTTATATCTCAGCAACCTCTGCTTGAATTTTTCTTAAACTTTGTCAGATGTATTGTTTGGTCATGGGACATCTGTCAACGTCAAAATTTTCAGAGTCAAGGTCATAATTGTGCAGAATTTGACCTTTGTTAGGTAACTTAACCTCAAAACTTAACCTTTCTTATGTCTCAGCAATCCCTGTTTGAATTTTTCTGAAACATTGTCAGATGTATTGTTTGGTCATGATACATCTGTCAACGTCATAATTTTCAGGGTCAAGGTTATAATTGTGCAAAACTTGACCCTTTCTTATATCTCCGCAACCTCTGCTGGAATTTTTCTGAAACTTTGTCAGATGTATTGTTTGGTCATGGGACATCTGTCAATGTCAACATTTTCAGGGTCAAGGTCATAATTGTGCAGAACTTGACCTTTGTTAGGTAACTTAACCTTTTGTCAAAACTTAACCTTTCTTATATCTCAGCAACCCCTGCTTGAATTTTTCTGAAACTTTGTCAGATGTATTGTTTGGTCATGGGACATCTGTCAACGTCATAATTTTCAGGGTCAAGGTCATAATTGTGCAGAACTTGACCCTTTCTTATATCTCAGCAACCCCTGCTGGAATTTTTCTGAATTTTGTCAGATGTATTGTTTGGTCATGGGACATCCATCAACGTAAAAAATTTCAGGGTCAAGGTCATAATTGTGCAGAACTTGACCTTTGTTAGATAACTTAACCTCAAAACTTTAACTTTCTTATATCTCAGCAACCCCTGCTGGAATTTTTCTGAAACTTTGTCAGATGTATTGTTAGGTCATGGGACATCCGTCAACGTCATAATTTTCAGGGTCAAGGTCATAATTGTGCAGAACTTGACCCTTTCTTATATCTCAGCAACCCCTGCTGGAATTTTTCTGAATTTTGTCAGATGTATTGTTTGGTCATGGGACATCCATCAACGTAAACAATTTCTGGGTCAAGGTCATAATTGTGCAGAACTTGACCTTTGTTAGATAATTTAAAAAAAAAAAAAAATTACTATTTTGTTATTTTATGTGTAAAAACTTACTATCATAATCATAGTGATTGCAATTATTTACAATTTAATGTTGTATTATTGATCACTCTTTACTTCATGTGTGAATAAATATATTAAGATATATACACATGTAGTGAGTTTATTATTTATCATGACATGTTGATAACAATGCATTGACAGACACTTACTTTTTCACATTTTATCAACTTTACTTTCTTTTTGCATTGTGATACCATTTAATATCTGATTCTCTTAGAAGGGCGAGACACCCTCAGCCCGAGGTCTTGTTCTCAATAAGTACTTGTGCTAGGGCTTTCATATTTGGAATATAATTACATCTAATACCTTTCATTCATGATTTTTAACTTTAATATGGAGTTATTGCCCTTGATTGACCTTTAAATGTATGGATCTATTCAGTTGCTTTTACATATAGAGTATATATAATTTAAAAGTACTTAAGTGCAATATAATGAAATAGTGCTTTATGTGAATAAAAGGCATATAGTCGAGCGCGCTGTCCTCCGACAGCTCTTGTTACTATTGTATTTGATTTAACCCTTTCCCTCATGCGACAATTCTGCAGCAGACGACTTTGAACGTTTTTTGTCCAAACATAGAAAATCTCCATAATTGAATGGATAACCTATGACAAAGGCATCAGAAAGCGTCCACATGAGGGAAAGGGTTAAAGGTGTTTTATCAATAAGCATAATTATTATGAATAATTAAGTATTCTGTCTTACCCATAGCTCTTGTTTATGAATTTGATATTTAGTTTTAAATGAAATGATGAAAATTATATCCTGCATTGATATCTATTTTTAACCCATCCCCCATTTTCCCTTATACAACAAATCCGCAGCAGACGACTTTAAACACATTCAGTATTATGTATTATTATTGAATAGAGAAAATATGAAAATACTGTGGCAAAAGGAGAAATCGCTCATTATGAGCAATGTCTCTTTTAATACCAATGTTTCATTAGTTGCCTGCCGCGGGTACTTCAGCGTGTGTCTGATTGTGGGAAATGGTAGATGTAGTCATTGGAAGCTGCCAGGAGGCGGCTTCCTGTAGGGATGCTTTTAATTTTCGGTCAAGGAGAATATTTAGACCTGCCAGCGTGACCACATATCTTGATTTCTCTTTGTCCTTTCTAAGTACATTAATTTAAGGTAATGACTTTTAAAACATCCCTTTTACACTCTATATACATGTGTGAGTTTTACAAATTAAAAACAAAAGACAAAGGCCAGTATATTAATTGAATATATGTACATTTTTATTTAAGCAAATTCATACTGTATCTTGTACCTTTTTGTTCTTTATTTATACATAGAATGTCGGTGATAAAGATACACAACTTGCACGAGAAGCGGTAAAATATTTGAAAATAAATCTACGTTACAGCTAGAAAGACCTTAATCCTGCTGAGTTTATGTTTGATTTCATGTTTTCTATTCTTATTAAATTCAATTGTCTCACGAAATCCGACCTTCTGCGATTTTGAAGTATAACCTTGCCAAAATACAGCACATCTTCGGCAGACGATTTAGAAACATTTAGGCCCCCGCCAAAAAGTTCTATACAAGATAATAGTTATTGAAAATAGTTGAAAACATTTAGGCAAAAGGAGAAATTGCTTTTTATGAGAAATTTCTCCATTTCTCATACTGTTTTCAAATGTCGTCTGAAAAGGAGGCGTCAAAAAATAATTCAAGTTGTATGAGGTTAATGCAATTAGTTAAGATAAAATTGCATACTTCTGTTGTAAAGCCATCATTAGATTGCGATGACGGCAGACTGATCTGGATATTTGCTGTTCACAAAGACTCGAAGGTCTGGTTTTGTATGATATGGTCCAACTATTATATTTACCCTTTTCCCACATACAACAAATCTGCAGCAGATGACTTTGAACATATTTTGTCAACAAAAAGAAAATCTCGCGATAATTGAATGGCTAACCTATGACTAAAAGTGGAAAATATTGTGGCGAAAGGAGAAATTGCTCGTTCTGAGCAATTTCTTCTTTTATAACTATGTTTTCAAAAAGCTGTCTGCTGCAGAGGCATCAGAAAGCGTCTATATGAGGCCATCAGGAAAGGGTTAACCGTTTTCCCCACATTCAACACATCTGAAAGCAGATGACTTTGAAAAGACCTTTGCAAAGGAAGGAAAATCACCATAAATTAAAAGAAAAATATTGAATATCAGTTGAAAACATGGTGGCAAAAGCAGAAACTGTTAAATTTCTCCTTTTATCACAATTTTTATTCCATTAAAAGTCTGCTGCAAGTGGTAAACAATTAATTACTTAGATATTTTTAAAAAAAACTATATATGTTAACCCTTTCCCACATTTAGACGCTTTCTGACGCCCTGCAGCAGACGACTTTTGAAAACATTGAGGCAAAAGAAGAAATTGCTCAAAACAAGAAATTTCTCCTTTTGCCACAATGTTTTCAACTTTTTTCAGTAATTATACCTTCATTTATGGAGATTTTCCATGCTTTTGCCTTTATGTTTTCAAAGTCGTCTAATTCAGATTTGTTGTATAAGGGAGAGGGTTAACTTAGAATATGATGTTTAAATCAGAGCTGCATAATTATAAGGGGCACATTTCTGACATTGTTCTCAATTCTTCTAACTTTCGCATCCTGATATGAACCTTTTCTCATATATACAACAAACCTGCAGCAGACGACATTGAAAACATCTAGGCAAATGTATGGAAAATCTGTGAAACTGAAATGCTAAACTTTTTCAAAAGATTTGAAAACATAGTGGCAAAAGAAGAAGTTGTACATTATAACTAATTTCTTGTTTTGCAACAATGTTTTCAAATGGTTTTTCATGCACATCATCAAAATATGCTTCTGCATGTCGGAAAGATATAAGGTAAGATATGTTTTTACAGAGGCAGTCAGTAATAGTCAAACATAAATGATATCACATTTATAATACTAGTGCACTTAGATAAACATAATAACATAATCATTATAAGCATATTCACTTAAGATTTGACATCTGACCAAACACTGAAGGCAAAATTGAAAGAGTGAAAGTACTGAATTGATGTGTTATTTTGAAACCCCACAGCCAAGGTAGAAACTATAAACTTATTTCACATTTCTAATAATGTTTTTAGCTCACCTGAGCTTTGCTCAAGGTGAGTTATTGTGATCGCCTTTTGTCCGGTGTCTGTCGTCCGTCGTCCGTCAACTTCTTCTCCTCAGTAACCAGTGGGTCAATTTGGATGAAACTTCACAGAAAGCATCCTCTCAATGACCTAACCAGAATTCCTTCAAATTTTTGGGATCCATGCAAAATTCTGGTTTCCATGGCAACGAAACCGAAAAAAACTTCAAAATTCTTCTTCTCCCAAACTGGTTGGCAGATTTTCAAATAATTTTATAGAAATGTTCCTTAGATGACCCTCTATCAGATTCCTTCAAGCCATGTTGATTGGTCGAAAAACATGCCGTCAGGGGGGCCGGGGCTATTTTGCCTTATATGGCTATAGTGAAAACTTAAAAAATCTTCTCCTCCGAAAGTGTCAGGCCGATTTTCAAATAATTTTGTAGAAATGTTCCTTGGGTGACCCTCTATCAGATTCCTTCAAGCCATGTTGATTGGTCAAAAAACATGGCCGCCAGGGGGGGCGGGGCTATTTTGCCTTATTAGGCTATAGTGCAAACTTAAAAAATCTTCTCCTCCAAAAGTGTCAGGCCGATTTTCAAATAATTATGTAGAAATGTTCCTTGGGTGATCCTCTATCAGATTCCTTCAAGCCATGTTGATTGGTCAAAAAGCATGGCCGCCAGGGGGCGGGGCTATTTTGCCTTTTATGGCTATAGTGAAAACTTAAAAAATCTTCTTCTCCATAAGTGTCAGGCCGATTTTCAAATAATTTTGTAGAAATGTTCCTTGGGTGACCCTCTATCAGATTCCTTCAAGCCATGTTGATTGGTCAAAAAACATGGCCGCCAGGGGGCGGGGCTTTTTTTGCCTTATATGGCCAAAGTGAAAACTTAAAAAATCTTCTTCTCCGAAAGTGTCAGGCTGATTTTTAAATAATTTTGTAGAAATGTTCCTTGGATGACCCTCTATCAGATTCCTTCAAGCCAAGTTGATTGGTCGAAAACATGGCCGCCAGGGCGGGCGGGGCTATCTGCCTTATATGGCTATAGTGAAAACTTAAAAAATCTTCTTCTCCGAAAGTGTCAGGCCGATTTTCAAATAATTTTGTAGAAATGTTCTTTGGATGACCCACTTTCAGATTCCTTCAAGCCATGTTGATTGGTAAAAAAACATGGCCACCAGTGGGCAGGGCTATTTTGCATTATATGGCTATAGTGAAAACTTAAAAAATCAAAAGTGTCTGGCCGATTTTCAAATAATTTACTAGAAATGTTCCTAGGGTGACCCTGTATCAGATTCCTTCAAGCCAAGTTGATTGGTCGGAAACTATGGCTGCCAGGGGGCGGGGCTTATATAGCTAAAGTGAAGAAAAAAAAAAAACAGGTGAGCGATTCCAGGGCCATCATGGCCCTCTTGTTTAATAATTGCTAGTATGAGAACATTAATATTAAATGTTTTAGTTAAGGGTCATTCAAGCAAATAACATACATTTTATTGATACTTTTTTAGGCAGAGACTCATAAATACAGAGATTTGCAATTTCGATTACACAAAGATCAAATCTTGCTAAGATCTTGCGGGTATATGGTGAGATGTATTAGTCACATGAGTAATGTCTCGAATAGTTCTGTCTGCAGTGTGACATCATCTGCTGTTAAGGGCTGTGTAAAGTAACTCAAATATTCCTTTATTCTTACTTGTCATTTCAACTTTAACCCTTTCCCTCATATAGACGCTTTCTGACGCCTCTGCAGCAGACGTCTTTTTGAAAACATAGTGACAAAAGAAGAAATTGCACAAAACGTGCAATTTCTCCTTTTGCCACAATGTTTTCCACTTTTTGTCATAGGTTATCCATTCAATTATGGAGATTTTCTATTTTTTGGCAAAATACGTTTAACCCTTTCCCTCATACGACAATTCTGCTGCAGACGATTTTTAACGTTTTTTGTCAAAACATAGAAAATCTCCATAATTAAATGGCATCAGAAAGCGTCTATATGAGGGAAAGGGTTAAAGTCGTCTGCTGCAGAATTGCCGTATGAGGGAAAGTGTTAACTGTAACAGATGTGGTAAAAAGGTGTAATGCCATTTGGAAGATATGGTGGTAGTTTGTAAAAAGTTTTAAGGCCTTGCAAGAAGTCTACATACACCATAAAGGCATCGAGAGAACCCTTGGTCAAAATGTAATAAAGATAGGGCATAATTACTTATTAATTGGGGATCAGAAGACGCTTGTAATTGGTTGCCAAGCGTCTATGTGATAACCAAGTTGAAGACTCTCACATTTACCCCCAATGATTAGACATTTTCTATAAAGCAGTGTTGCGAATCTCTGTATTTTTATGTCTATTTTAGGAAATAAAAATTGCTTAAAATGTGCATTTTTAGATCTAAAGAAAGTTTGCGACTTCATTATATACTAATGCACTTTAGTACAAATAAGTTTCACATAGATTTAGACAGTAAAATGTTGATTATAATCAAAGCAGTGTATGTTGAGGTTAAATTTTGTGTGAAATACTGCAATTTTTTTTAATTGTTCAATATGTCAGTAGGGTAAAGAAGATGACAAAATAGTATATACAGTGGAACCTGTGTATAAAGACCAACCATGGGAATCAACAATCTGGTTTTTATTCACAGGTGGTCTTTTGTTGCAGGGTAATTTATGCAGAAATTGAGTAATTGGTAAATTAAAAGTGTGGTTATTATAGACAGGAAATTGCTATTCCAGGGCGGTCTTGAGCACAGGTTCGACTGTATGTATAAATATGTTTTGTAAGAGGAGATTCATGTTTAAGTATATAAAAATATGATCTATGCTCTAAATGGTGTATGTAACTTGCTAATTTTCAGTATGTATACATGTTCTCTGGATAAGAAATTACATTTAACCCTTTCCCTCATACGGCAATTCTGCAGCAGACAACTTTCAACATATTTTGTCAAAAAATAGAAAATCTCCATAATCAAATGGATAACCTATGACAAAAAGTGGAAAACATTGTGGAAAAAGGCGAAATTGCACGTTTTGTGCAATTTCTTCTTTTGTCACTATGTTTTCAAAAAGCTATCTGCTGCAGAGGCGTCAGAAAGCGTCTATATGAGGGAAAGGGTTAAATATAAAACATGTATGATACAATAAACAGTCTTAATAGGTTTTTGATTTTCTTTAGATTGTGATTAGGACTTAAGTTCTCTAATGTTAATTAACAAACCCTTGTATCCTATATCAGAATGGATTACCATTTATTAGATATGGTAATTTAACCTTTTCCCACATTCAACAAATCTGCAGCAGACGACTTTGAAGGCATCTTGGCAAATATGTTGAAAATGGCTTTAGTCTGAAGGTTATATTATTGAATAGAGTTAAAAACACTGTGGCAAAAGGAGAAATTGCTCATCATGAGCAATTTCTCCTTTTGACACAATGTTTTCAAAAGTTGTCTGCCGCAGAGATGTCAAAAAGCTTCTGTATGAGGGAAAGGGTTGAGAGCCATCTTCTTTGGAAGTATCTTGAGACATAAAGTGTTCCATCTTAGATATTTGGGCTATATTTTTTAACCCTTTTCTACATATAGACACTTTCTGACGCCTCTGCATCAGACGACTTCTGAAATCATTATTGCAAAAGGAGAAATTTCTCATAACGAGCAATTTCTCCATTTTGCCACAATGACTTCAACTCTTTTTAATAATCATAATATCATTTGTAGAGATTTTATTTAATTTGGACTTGATCATTTAAAAGTCGTAACTATTTTTGTCAATTTGTAATTTTATACCCCCTTTCCCTCATGCAGACTCATTGTGTGCATATGCAGCAAAATAATTTTGACAACATTGTGGCAATATAAGAAGTGTCTCTCTTTTAAAAAAAAATGTTTACCAAATTGTCTGATGCAGATTTCTTGTATGATGGAAAGGATTAATTACACAAAGAGGTCAGGCAAAATGGTTAACCCTTTCCCTCATATAGACGCTTTCTGACGCCTCTGCAGCAGACGGCTTTTTGAAAACATAGTGACAAAAGAAGAAATTGCTCAAAACAAGCAATTTCTCCATTTGCCACAATGTTTTCCACTTTTAGTCATAGGTTATCCATTCAATTATAGAGATTTTCTATTTTTTGACAAAATTGTTCAAAGTCGTCTGCTGCAGAATTGTCGTAGGAGGGAAAGGGTTAACAGATGCAGTTTTAATCTTGTAATGTTTCTTGCTGTGATTTTTACCTTTAAACTTGCTTATAAGGTAATATTACCTGACAGAATTTAACTTGATCCCGACCCTCTGGGGAAAAAGATATATATTATTGTCATGTAATACATATAATTCATTTTAATAAAATGCATACTGTGCCGTTTAACCCTCCATGTTAATTTTCATAAAACCGATCACAATTTAATGAAAATACATGAGCATTAAAGTTATCATTTCCTCGCTCAAAGGCCCGGATGAAGTAATATGCCATTCAAACTTGAATAGTGCATACAATTTAATATTGGTGATATCAGGTATCTTGTACACAATGGATGGGAGAAATAGGAGTATTCAATGATTAAGGCAGACAAGATACTCTTGATGTATAAACATACTATAATACGTTCATGTATATACTACATCTTTATCCTTTCCCACATACAACATGTCTTCAGCAGATGACTTTGTAAAACATTATAGGCAAAACTATGGAAAATCTCTAATGAATTAAATTTTTATTGAGTTGAAAACAAAACATTGTGACAAAAGAGAAAATTGCTCATAATTACAAGCAATTTAACTATTTGGCACAATGTTTTTAAAAATTAGTTACTCCAGATGCATCAAAATGTGTCTACATGTGGGAAAAGGTTAGATAATTTCTTTTCTGATTGACATACATGTATTGTATATTGATATATACATATAGTTCACTTTTGCTTGCTTTACCTAGACATGAAAAATAAATAGTGGAAGTTTAATCTGGCATGACAAATCAATACAAACAAGATATTTATAAATTCACCATTATATATATGAGCATGTCCATTGGAAAAAGTACTTGTTGTCTTTTGTGAACAATGTAGACCCAGATCAGCCCTTTGCATCCATACATTTTGATCAAGTTCTATACTGTTCACAAATACTAGCTGATCAAATTAGACTTGAATTACACAATGTACACTAAGTCTTGGTGCACAACTATGGTAAATCGACAAGGTTGTTGAAAGATTCTGTCAACTTCTGATTTTGATAAGACTTCGCTCATGTACTGGCTGATCTGAACCTACACTGTTCAGAAATGCACTTGTACCTTTTCACATGGACTGGCTCACTTGTGACAATATGTAACTAGATCTATATAATCCTGACATAATATGCACTATTAACTAATAACAAAGGTATGCTACAATTTACAGCAAAAATTGGACTCATTGAATTAGTGCCATACCGAACCAAGATCACCCATTTGTGTAAATGCCTCAATGTATAATGCAGCAAATTTCTCATTGGCTCAGTGTCCTACAGAACCAAGTCACCCAATGTATGTTTGTATGCCACAATGTGTAATGAAAAACCTGTCTCAACTCATTGAATAAATGCCCTACCTTACCAATGTTACCAAATCACCCATTCATTTGTATGCCACAATGTGAAATGCAAAACCTATCTCACCTCATAGAATATGTGCCCTACCTAAACAAATCACCTAATTGCTTGTATGCACAATGAGAATGGCTGCAGATGTCTCAACTCATTGGCTTAGTGTCCTAACAAAATCATCACATGTTTGCATGCCACAATGTGAAATGCAACATGTCATGTCTTTGCCATTGCACACCAAATTGCCCATTTGTTTGTATATCATAATGTGTATTGCAAAAATTGTCTCAACTCATTGAATTAGTGCCCACCAAACAAAATCTTCCATTTGTTTGTTTGCCACAATGTGTATCACAACATTTCATGTCTCAACTCATCGACTCTACCAAACCAAATCACTCATTGACTCAGTGCCTTAGTAAACCAAACCACTCATTTGGGTAGAGCATGAATAATTCATGACACTATTGATTGATCACTTACCCACTGGAACATGCATTTTGACAACTTTGCATCAGACGACTTTTGAAAACATTGTGGCAAACAGAAATTGTTCATCGTGAGCAATTTCTTCTTTACCAAAGTTTTTCAACCCTATCCAATAATTATACTTTAGTTCATAGAGATTTTCCATGATTATGTCAAGATGTTTCCAAAGTGATCCGTTGCAGAGTTGTTATAATGTGGGAAAGGTTAAATGTCATACACTTTATCTCTCATAAATTCAAGTTTCTTTCATCTTTATCATGGAGGTTTGAAACAAATTGTTTGACCTTTTCCCACATACAACAAATCTGCAGCAGATGACTTTGAAAACATACCTGAAAAAAAAATGAAATTCCCTTTAAATGAAAGTACAATAATTGAATAGAGTTGAAAATATTGTGACAAAAAAAGAAATTGCTCCTTTTGAGCAATTTCTTCTTTTGTCGCCATGTTTTCAAAAAGCTGTCTGCTACAGAGGCGTTAGAAAGCATCTATATGTAGGAAAAGGTTAAAGGGCAGGTCTGGTAGGTTGATGAGCTTTTGGGATCATTGAATGTCTGTGGTCTGTTGTCCGTCAGCATCTACTTCATCTTCTTCATCTTTTTCTTCTGTAAAAATTTTGCTTCTCAAAAACTGCAAGCTTAACCCTTTCCCTCATACGACAATTCTGCAGCAGACGACTTTGAACATATTTTGTCAAAACATAGAAAATCTCCATAATTGAATGGATAACCTATGACAAAAAGAGGAAAACATTGTGGCAAAAGGAGAAATTGCAGGTTTTGTGCAATTTCTTATTTTGTCACTATGTTTTCAAAAAGCCATCTGCTGCAGAGGCATCAGAAAGCGTCTATATGAGGGAAAGGGTTAATTATATTCCAAATTTGACTAGCTCAAGTCATCAATATATCAATGCATGTCATTCAAAATGCGGTAGTTTGATGCCATTCACAAGTCATTCATAAATTTCATTTAATGTGTAAATAATTTAAAAACAAATCGATAATCTTTCATTATCTCTTTTATTATATCATTTTCTCACAAACAGCAAATCTGCAGTTGACGACTTTGTAAACATCGAGGCAAAAGTATAGAAACTTTCTATAAATAAAAGTATAATTATTGTCAGAACAGAATTGAAAATATTGTAGCAAAAGGAGAAATTGCTTGTTTTGAGCAATTTCTGTGTTTGTCACAATGTTTTAAAAAGTCATCTGCTGCATAGGTGCCACAAAGGGTTCAAAGTTATACGAGGTATATAATAAAAGGGAAGTTACATTGCAATGGCGGTATGTCTGTTTGTATTGTGCTACTCAGAGCATTGGAAAATGGACATCTCACTTCACCTTTGGTCTGGCAAGATATCAATTTTACCATGCTCCTCGTAGTATAGTACACACCCATGTACTGCTACTGCACCATAATATTTCCTCTTCGCAATTTTGGGAATTTCACTGTACAATTTATTACATCAGCTTTCATTAGTCCATCACTGCCTTCACCTGAGGGGGGGGAACGTATATTTCCCGTTTGTCTGTCTGTGTTTAAAACTGAATTTAGTAATAACTCAAATAGTATAAGAGAAAGATTCATAAAACTGGCTTTGAGAGAAATACATATACATGTATTATGCAAGCCAGTTTTGTTGTTGTTGGTTTGAGTTTCAAGGGCAAAAGGTAAACATTCTGTGGTTTTGCCTCCAAAAAGGAACAGGATTGGCTGCAATATTATATAACTTATCAGCAGATGACTTTGAAAATATTAAGTAAAAAAAGGGTAAATTTTCTTTTTATGAAAGAACAAATATTGAATAAAGTTGAAAACATTGTGACAAATGGAGAAATTGCTTGTCATCTGCTGCAGAGGCATTAGAAAGCACCAGTATGTTGTAAAAGGTTAAATATATTTATTTTACTATTACAGCAATACAAAGATCAACAAAGGAGGAACAAGGAAGCTGGTGAAATGACAGAGTTGGTGAGAGACTTTCTGGACCCTGCTGTTTTCTATCAGCAACTAAGATCTAAAGGAATTGAATTTTATTGTGGGGTACCAGACTCCCTTCTTAAAGGTACAGTGTCAGCTTAAAATGTTAACACATTTGAAGTATTTTAGAGTGTCCAACTCAAGAGGGGGAAACCAAGGACTTTAGAAATGACAGAAATGGCTTTCCTCCTTGGGAAAATACTTCCCCCCCTTGCATCCTCACGATGGTTATGGTTTCTTAGCTTGACTACTTGAAAAATATGAGAGCTATTACAGTCACTTGTGCTTCGGCGTCGGCTTTAGTGCAATTCGGTTACAATTTTGCATGCAAGGCTTTTTCTCACAAACCACAGATGCTATTGCTTTGAAACTTCACACACTTATTGTACATCATCAAATGACCTTGCAGGACAAGTCCCATAACTTTATATCAGATTTTGACACAATTATACCCCTTTTTGGACTTAGAAATTTGCATGCAAGGCTTTTTCTCACAAACAACAGATGCTATTGTATTGAAACTAAACACACTTATTGGACATCATCAAATGACCTTGCAGGACAAGTCCCATAACTCTATATCAGATTTTGACACAATTATGCCCCTTTTTGGACTTAGAAATTTTGGTTAAAGTTTTGCATGCAAGGCTTTGAAACTTCACGCACTTATTGGAAATCATCAAATGACCTTGCAGGACAACTCGCAATAATCTATATCAGATTTTGACACAATTATGCCCCTTTTTTGCGTGCAACTACATTAAGAGTCCATATCTCTGTATTTACTTGATGCATTGCATTGAAACTTAATACAAACCTCCCCAACCATCACACCTATGTAGATTATCAAGTTAGATAACTCTATCCTGCATTTACTGCAAGTTAAAGCCCTTTTTAGCTCGACTATTCGAAGAATATGAGAGCTATACTATTCACTCTAGCGTCGCTGTCACCATCGGCGTCCACATCACACCTTGGTTAAGGTTTTGCATGCAAGTACTTAAATACTACATGTATTGCATTGAAACTTTATACAACCCTACCCAACTATCACACCTATGTAGATCATCAAGTTAGATAACTCTATCCTGCATTTTATGCAAGTTATGGCCCTTTTTTTACCTAGAAATTATGGCTAAAGTTTTGAGTGCAACTAAATTAAGTGTCCATATCTCAGTATTTACTTGATGCATTGCATTGAAACTTTCTACAACCCTACCCAACTATCACACTTATGTAGATTATCAAGTTAGATAACTATATCTTGCATTTTATGCAAGTTATGGCTCTTTTTTTACTTAGAAATTCTGGTTAAAGTTTTGTGTGCAACTAAATAAGAGTCCATATCTCAGTATTTACTTGATGCATTGCATTGAAACTTTCTACAACCCTACCCAACTATCACACCTATGTAAATTATCAAGTTAAATAACTCTCTTGCATTTTATGCAAGTTATGGCTCTTTTTTTACTTAGAAATTCTGGTTAAAGATTTGCATGCAACTACATTAAGAGACAATCTCTTAGTAACTACTTGATGCATTGAATTGAAACTTTATACAACCCTTCCAAACCATCACACCTTTGTAAACAATCAAGTATGATAACTCTATTCAGTATATTTTGCAATTTATGGCCTTTTTTTCTTAACTATAAATTTGGTTAAAGATTTGCATGCAACTACGTTAAAAGTTGATATCCTTGTATTTGCTTTGAGACTTTATACAACCCTTCTCGACTATCACAACTATGTTGATTTTCAAGTTAAATAGCTCTATCCTGCATTTTATGCAAGTTATGGCCCTTTTTGGACTTATAAATTCTGGTTAAAGTTTTGCATGCAACTACATTAAGAGACCATATTTTAGTTACTACTTAATGCATTGCATTGAACTTTATACAGCCCTTCCTAACCATCACACCTATGTCAACAATTAAGTACGATAACTCTATCCAGCATTTTATGCAAGTTATGGCCCTTTTTGGATTTCTGGTTAAAGTTTTGCAACTACATTTAGAATGTAATCTCAGTAATAACTTGAAGCATTGTATTGAAACTTTATACAACCTTTCCCAATTATACACATATATACACAACCAATTAAGATAACTCTATCCTGCATATGGTTCAAATTGTTGCCCTTTTTAAAGCCCATTTTGGCGGGCGGCGTCCAGTATGTTGTCAGCTAAATAACTTAAGAAGCCTTTGTCCCATCATCACCAAATGTGTATTGGCATAATATCTTGGACAAGTTCGATAGCTAGCCATATTGCTTTAGTCAATAAAGAGTTATCGCCCTTTAATTATAGAAATTACCTTAAATTGGTCTTGTCAGCTAAATAACTTTAGAAGCCTTTGTCCTATCATCACCAAATTGTTCAGAAAGTGTATTTGCATAGTACCTTAGACAAGT
Organism: Serripes groenlandicus; assembly: GCA_031761405.1. Classification (NCBI taxonomy): domain Eukaryota; kingdom Metazoa; phylum Mollusca; class Bivalvia; order Cardiida; family Cardiidae; genus Serripes; species Serripes groenlandicus. Next base: position 226,636,373 of record JASEVX010000001.1, on the reverse strand, counting down.
TTGATAACTAGCCATATCACTTTAGTTAATCAAGAGTTATCGCCCTTTAATTATAGAAATTACCTAAAATTGGTCTTGTCAGCTAAATTACTTTAGAAGCCTTTTTCCAATCAATACCAAATTTTATCAGAATGTGTATTGGCATAATATCTTAGACAAGATTGATAACTAGCCATATCGCTCTAGTTAATCAAGAGTTATCGCTCTTTAATTATAGAATTTACCTAAAATTGGTATTGTCAGCCCAATAACTTAAGAAGCCTTTATCCAATCATCACCAAATTTAGTCAGAATGCGTATTGGCATAATATCTTGGACAGGTTTGATAACTAGCCATATCACTATAGTCTATCGAGAGTTATTGCCCTTTAATTTATAAAAGTTACCTAAAATTGGACTTGTCAGCCCAATAACTGAAGAAGCCTTTATCTAATCATCACCAAATTTAGTCAGAACGTGTATGGGCATAGTATCTCAAACAAGTTTTATGACCAGCCATATTGCTCAAGTCACCCTAGAGTAATTGCCCTTTAATGACAGAAATTACCTAAAATCGGTCTTGTCCAATTAATAACTTTAAAAGCCTTTGTCCTGTCACCACAAAATTTAGTCAGAATGTGTATTGGAAAAATATCTCTGACAAGTTTGATTACCACTGCATTCACTGCAGAGTAATTGCCCTTTAATTATAGAAATTACCTCTTATTGGTCTTGTCCCATCAATAACTTCTGAAGCGTTAATCCAATCATCACCAAATTTAGTCAGAATGTGTATCGGCATAATATCTCGGACAAGTGTTATATATATATCAGCCATATCGCTTGAGTCATTGTATTTGATCATCACCAATTTAGACAATATGTTGATTAGCAGAATATCTTGGCCAGGTTTGATAACTTACCACGTTATCTTAGTCACTCCACACTTATATCCCTCGAAATGGCGAAAACTGTATAAATAGTGTCCGCTCTCTAAATTTGCCTGACATACAACCAATTATCACTATACTTGGTCTCAAAAAAATAGGACGGGCGTATTTTGTGACATTTGGCGCTCTTGTTATCCCACCTGATTTTAGGGAGGGGGATATTGAAATGGTTTTGTCCGTCCGTCCGTGTGTGCGTGCATCCGTCACGTCAGTCCGCACCCATTTATCAGTAACTAGCTGGTAGAATTTCCATTGTTTTTTTGGATTGGTCAATTTTCCTTGAGAGTTATTGCCCTTGATATATTGAAAAATCCACATCCGCAGCCATTTCTCAGTAACTAGCTTGTAGAATTTCATGAAACTTTAAATAAATATGAACCAACATACTGGGATGATGCCCTTCCATTGTTTTTTTGGATTGGTCAATTTTCTTTAGAGTTATTGCCGTTGATTTAAGGAAAAAAATTGAATAAAGGAAATAAAGGGAGCTATTGCACTTTTGTTACCGTTGGTTAAAGTAGCCAAAACTTGTTTTCACATTTTCCTTTGGGATTTAATTATGAAAAAAAGTCTTTAATTCACACTCTTAGTTTAATAAAGTTGTTTATAAATCCAGTGTCGTTATTTTATTCTTTCAAGAAGAATATGTTTATCTGTCTCAATTTCTGTTCATACCCCTTGTTCTTGTGTGAATAAGTTGAAATAATTTTGCAGGTCAATTGCACATTCAACATAAAGGCCTTCATTCACAAACAAGCCATCATTGGCGGGGGATATCAATTCAGCGAAATTGCTTGTTTTACTTATGGTGAAAGGTTTGCATGCAACTACATTAAGAGTCCATATCTTAGTAACTTCTTGATGCATTCCTTTGAAACGTTATACAACCCTTCCTAACCATCACACCTATGAAAATAATCAAGTTAAATTACTCTATCCTGCATATAATGCAAATTATCACACTTTAAGAAATTGTGGTAAATGTTTTGCATGCAACTACATTAGAGTCTATTATCATAGTAAATTAGATAAGCGCTGGAAGAGTCAAGCGCGCTGTCCTCCGACAGCTCTTGTTTGACTTAGAAATTATTGTTAAAGTTTTGCGTACAACGACATTAACAGTCTATATCCTAGTAATTACTTGATGCATTGCATAGAAACTTTATACAACCCTTCCCAACCATCACACCTTTGCGTGCAAGGCCTTTTCTCAGACACTGTGTATGCTGTTGCTTTGAAACTTCACACACTTATTCAGGATCATTAGGGGACCTTGTATGTCAAGTCCCATAACTCTGGAATGGATTTTGACTGAATTGTGCCCCTTTTTGGACTTAGAAATTTGGTCAAACCTTTGCATGCAAGGCCTTTTCTCAGACACTGTGTATGCTGTTGCTTTCAAACTTCACACACTTATTCAGGGTCATTAGGGGACCTTGTATGTCAAGTCCCATAACTCTGGAATTGATTTTGACTGAATTGTGCCCCTTTTTGGACTTAGAAATTTGGTCAAACGTTTGCGTGCAAGGCCTTTTCTTAGACACTGTGTATGCTGTTGCTTTGAAACTTCACACACTTATTCAGGATCATTAGGGGACCTTGTATGTCAAGTCCCATAACTCTGGAATGGATTTTGACTGAATTGTGCCCCTTTTTGGACTTAGAAATTTGGTCAAACCTTTGCATGCAAGGCCTTTTCTCAGACACTGTGTATGCTGTTGCTTTCAAACTTCACACACTTATTCAGGGTCATTATGGGACCTTGTATGTCAAGTCCCATAACTCTGGAATTGATTTTGACTGAATTGTGCCCCTTTTTCGACTTAGAAATTTGGTCAAACCTTTGCGTGCAAGGCCTTTTCTCAGACACTGTGTATGCTGTTGCTTTGAAACTTCACACACTTATTCAGGATCATTAGGGGACCTTGTATGTCAAGTCCCATAACTCTGGAATGGATTTTGACTGAATTGTGCCCCTTTTTGGACTTAGAAATTTGGTCAAACCTTTGCGTGCAAGGCCTTTTCTCAGACACTGTATGCTGTTGCTTTCAAACTTCACACACTTATTCAGGGTCATTAGGGGACCTTGTATGTCAAGTCCCATAACTCTGGAATGGATTTTTTTCAAACATTTGGATTTTTTTCTTTTTCTTTTGTTGTATTTTTCAATTTTGCGTTTAGCTCAACGTTAAAGTTTCGATTTTTTTTTTCTCAATAAGTACTGGTTCTAGGGCTTTCATATTTTTTGGGGTAAAACATTTTTTTTTTGCTGGATTTTGAAAATTGGGCATAGCTTCTTCATATTTTGTTGGATTAATTTCATTTTTTTTTTTTTTTTAATTTTCTTGTATTTTTGAACTTTGAGCATTATTTTTTTTTTTTTTTTTTTTTTCTTGAATTTTGGAACTTTGTGTTCAGCTCAATTTTTTTTTTTAAATTTCTTGTATTTTTTTTTTTTTTTTTTTATTATTTCTTGTTTAAAAATAATTGTGTTTAGCTCAATGTTAGAGTTTTGTTTACTTTTTGTCTTTTACACTTGCCTTGATAGTCAAAGCAGGGGACACAGTGAGACATTTAATTACGCGTAATTCTTGTCTTTCTTTTGTAAATTCAATTTAAATTATTCCACTTTTGGATTTTGGACTTTATACCCATGCTATAACTGTTCTGAAGTAGGCCCTGATAGACGATATCCCTGATAGGCGAGCTATATTGTCCTCCGACAACTCTTGTTGGACTTAGAAATTTGGTCAAACCTTTGCGTGCAAGGCCTTTTCTCAGACACTGTGTATGCTGTTGCTTTCAAACTTCACACACTTATTCAGGGTCATTACGGGACCTTGTATGTCGAGTCCCATAACTCTGGAATGGATTTTTACTGAATTGTGCCCCTTTTTCGACTTAGAATTTTGGTCAAACCTTTGCGTGCAAGGCCTTTTCTCAGACACTGTGTATGCTGTTGCTTTGAAACTTCACACACTTATTCAGGGTCATTAGGTGACCTTGTATGTCAAGTCCCATAACTCTGGAATGGATTTTGACTGAATTGTGCCCCTTTTTGGACTTAGAATTTTGGTCAAACCTTTGCGTGCAAGGCCTTTTCTCAGACACTGTATAAGCTGTTGCTTTGAAACTTCACACACTTATTTAGAGTCATTATGTGACCCTGTATGTCAAGTCCCATAACTCTGGAATGGATTTTTACTGAATTGTGCCCCCTTTTGGACTTAGAATTTTGGTCAAACCTTTGGGTGCAAGGCCTTTTCTCAGACACTGTGTATGCTGTTGCTTTGAAACTTTGCACACTTATTCAGGGTCATTAGATGACCTTGTATGTCAAGTCCCATAACTCTGGAATGGATTTTGACTGAATTGTGCCCGTTTTTGGACTAAGAATTTTGGTCAAACCTTTGCGTGCAAGGCCTTTTCTCAGACACTGTGTATGCTGTTGCTTATCGTATATAAATAAATTTACAGATTTAAAAGGCCCAAAAGGGCCTGTATGGACTTGGTTAACATATGCATGCAAGTATTGAAAAGGTGTTTTATCTTGCAATAGGTGATACTGTGCGACTTTACCTAATGCTATAACTGTTCTGAAGTAGGCCCTTATAGACGATGGCCCTGATAGGCGAGCTATATTGTCCTCCGACAACTCTTGTTTTACTTAGAAATTCCTGTTATAGTTTTACATGCAAGGTACTTTCATGGATATATGTCAGTAACCACTAATGATATTGACGTGAAACTTTATCCATGTCTTAAGGGGTGTCAGACAATCAAGTTAGATAACTCTTGTATGAATTTAGTACAAATTATGTCCCTTGTTTGACTTTTTAAAATTTGGTTAAAGTTTTGCATGCATGGTACTATCATGCACACATCTCAGTAACCACTCAGGGATTGATTTAAAGCTGCAATATAGTCTTTAAAGGCATCAAACAATCAGGTTAGGTAACTCCTGAATGAATTTATTATAAATTATGGCCCTTTGTGAAGTTAGAAATTTGGGTTAAAGTTTTGCATGCAAGGCCTTTTTCCACAAACAGCATATGCTATTCAAACAAGACTTATCCAACCTGATTTATAGTGCTATACTATCAAGCCACTATCTAAGTAACAACTGTTGTCTATAGTATCAAATGGCCAAATAGTCGAGCATGCTGTCTTGCGGACAGCTCTTGTTGTAAACTGCCATTTGCTAAGGAACATTTCCTTGCCCTAGTACTGGTTAGTAATTTATGAAATGTTAATATGTTTCTTTTACCATAACAAAACCTCTAAATAATGTTGAAATCAATGTATTTTCTAAACCTACATTTAATTTGTCACAATTTTATTATATTTCAGATTTCTGTGCCTATGTCACTCACAATGCACCTGAAGAAAGTCATGTCATCACGGCCAATGAAGGCAACGCAGTTGGACTGGCAGCCGGCTATCATATGGCAACTGGGAAATCTGCATGTGTCTATCTTCAGGTAAAGTTATTAGAACACTTTCTCACTTACAAACGAATTTTGATGCTTTGTCAACTTACGACTTTTGCAAACATTGTGGCAAAAGGACTAAATGTCGTCTGCTACATTTTTGTTGTATGCAGGAAAGTGTTAAACAATTTTTGTGAGGATAATGGCATTTAAGCACCATTTCAACATACAACAAATCTGCAGTAGACAACTTTGAAAACAATCATGCAAAAATGTGAATAAACTTGCCACAATGATGCCAAAAGCCATCTGCTGCCGAGGCGTCAGAAAGTGTATATATGTGGGAAAATGCTGAAATGATGTGTCGCCTACCTTTGCAGGGAGATACTTGCCTGTTGTCTGTCCGTCACATTGACATATCCGCAGATGACATGTTTGCTCCTTCGAACAATCTTGTTACGTTGTGCATGCGATATCTCTTAACCCTTACCAAAATCTGCAGCATTAGACATCTTTGAAATCACCTAGGCAAAAATATTTCAAATATTGATAAATAAAAGTGTAGTTATATCAATGTTTGTTATTTTACAGAACTCTGGTTTAGGTAACACAGTAAATCCATTAATGTCGCTAGCGGTACCCAGTGTATACAGCATTCCAATGCTATTAATGATAGGCTGGAGAGGGGAACCAGGCAAAAGGGATGAACCCCAGCACAGAACACAAGGTCAAGCTACACCAGGACTTCTGGGTAAACTTTCGCTTATTACAAACATTATCTTGAATATTTACCAGTACTCTTTAAACCATTCACACATACGACAAATCTGCAGCAGACAACTTCAAAAGCATTTCATACAAAATAAGGAAACTGTCTAGTCATTGACAAAAGTCTAATGCAGAGGCCTCAGAAAGTGTCTCAGTCTGTATGTGCGACACCTGAGCAGCAGACTATTTTTTAAAACATTATGGAAATTATCGAAAATCCTCAATGTGAGCAACTTGGAATGTTTTCCTTTTCCCACAATGTTTACAACACAATCAGTATTGCCCAATGGGAGACCACTTCAGTCTTATGAATTCATCTGAAATCCCCTGGACAAAATTTTGCTTCGAATTGCTTCCCTTTGACCTAAGCTTCCCAGCAGTTATCTGTTAATTTAACCAAGAAATGCAGTGATAGGACTGAAATACGGTTGAGAGTGGCATAAAATAGCTTACATCAAACATCAAGTATTTTCATAGCAAGTAAGTATAATTGTTGAATAGTGTTGAAAACATTGTGGCAAAAGAAGAAATTGCTCTCCTTTGGCCACAATGTTTTCAAAATCTGTCTGCTGCAGAGGCTCTACAAGTGGGAGAGTTAATTCCTGGGGTTTAGCACTATAGCTGTCAGGATAAGCATTTGAGGCAAATTGAAGACGCTTTTTGAAGCATCTGCATAAGAAAAAATTTGAAAACTTTTTGGCAAAAGGAGAAGTTGCTCATAATGAGCAATTTCTTCTTTTCCCACAATGTATTAAATTACTTTTTACACTTGTTTGAAGACATTTTCCGCATTTTTGCCTAGAAATGTTTCAAGGTTGTCTGCTACCGATTTGTCATATATTGGAAAGGGATAAAGTAATAGAAACACCTAATCTAATCAATAGTGTTAACCCTTTCCCTCATACGACAATTCTGCAGCAGACGACTTTGAACATATTTTGTCAAAAAATGGAAAATCTCTATAATTAAATGGATAACCTGTCACTAAAAGTGGAAAACATTGTGGCAAAAGGAGAAATTGCACATTTTGTGCAATTTCTTCTTTTGTCACTATGTTTTAAAAAAGCTGACCGCTGCAGAGGCGTCAGAAAGCGTCTATATGAGGGAAAGGGTTAAGATCAGTGTAAAACATCATTCAATCAAAGTGTTGCCCAGTTTTACCCCGTAAAAAAATCGCCCTATTTTCGTGTTGTTGTTTTTCCAGCTGCCTTAGGTATCCCCTTCCAACCATTACCAGATTATGAAGAGGGTGCAGAGCTGGCCATACAAAGTGCTATTCATTACATGAACTTGACGAAAGGCCCCTACGCTCTACTTGTCAAAAGACAAACTTTCTCACCTTATAAGCTTCCCAAAGTACAACCAGTTTACAGCCTTAGTCGGGAGGATGCCCTGAAAGTAATGGTGGACCATCTTGGTACAAAAGACATTGTGGTTGGGACTACAGGAATGTTATCGAGAGAACTGTATGAATACAGGTAAAGTGTTTGGATGTCATAATATGAAACGTTATTACAGGATCTCTTTTTATAAATTAAAGTATGCAGCAATCGACTTTTCGAAACATTTTGGCAAAAGGAGCAATTGTATCTGTGTGTGCATTAACTTTTGTCTTCAAACGGCTTCTCCTCTTTAACCACTAGTCCAATTGGGAAGACACTTCATTATTGTAGAAATGTTCAATGTTTTCACAAGTCTGTAACAGAGAAGTCAAAATGTGCTTGTATTTGGGAAAGGGTTAAAAGAAACGAAAGGAAAAGAGCTGACGTTATTTTTCTAGACTTAATATGATATTAGAGAATCAATTAACTAAACCCTTTTCCCACCTGCACACGCATTTTGATGCTTTTGCAGCAGACGACTTTTGAATAATTGTGCCCAAAGGTGAAATTGCTCACGATGAGCAATTTATCCTTTGGCCATAATGTTTTCAACTTTATTTAACATTAAAAGTATTCTTTAAGGAGATTTTTCAGGTTTTTGTCACCATGTTTTCAAAGTCATCTGCTGCAGATATGTTGTATGTGGAAAAGTTAACTCTTTCCCTCATACGACAATTCTGCAGCAGACGACTTTGAACTTATTTTGTCAAAACATAGAAAATCTCCATATTTGAATGGATAACCTATGACTAAAAGTGGAAAACATTGTGGCAAAAGGAGAAATTGCATGTTTTGTGCAATTTCTTCTTTTGTCACTATGTTTTCAAAAAGCCGTCTGCTGCAGAGGCATCAGAAAGTGTCTATATGAGGGAAAGGGTTTAAGCCTTGGTTCATGAAGGAAGTAACGAAAGTAGCATGCAAGATAATGACTTGAAATAGCTTCCTATATTTGAAAATAATTGCCATATGATTCCTAGATAACTTAACTCTTTCCCAAATGGGGAAGCATTTTGATGTATCTACAGCCACGTCCATTTGAAAAATTATGGCAAAAGGAAAAATTGATCTTGAGCATTTTTCTCCCTTTGTCACAATATTTTTAACTCTATTCAGTAATTATACATGTATTTATAGAGATTTTCCATGTTTTTGGTAAAAAATTATCAAAATTGTCTTCTGATGTATGTGGGAAAGGGTTAATATTTAATTGTACAGAAAATGGATTGCAGTTTTGTAAGTAGATTCTAATTAAAACTCCTACATCTCCTTTTGCCACAATGTTTTCCCCCTTCATCCCTTCATACCTTCATTCATATAGAAATTTAACATGTTTTTGCTCTTATGTTTACAAAGTTGTCCGCTGCAGATTTGTTGTATTTGGGAAAGAGATAACACTCTTAGTAAGAAGTCTTAATGATCTTACACAATGTTTTTAACCCTTTCCCTCATATGACAATTCTGCAGCACACGACTTTGAACATATTTTGTCAAAAAAAAGGAAAATCTCTATAATTGAATGGATAACCTATGACTAAAAGTGGAAAACATTGTGGCAAAAGGAGAAATTGCTTGTTTTGAGCAATTTCTTCTTTTGTCACTATGTTTTCATAAAGCTGTCTGCTGCAGAGGTCTCAGAAAGCGTCTATATGAGAGAAAGGGTTATTAACTGTGTTTGAAAATATATCTCTGTGACATTTATGTTGAAATTTGTGGATGGACTTTTTTCTATTCGTTTCTTCAATTATAGTTTTACCCCTTACCAGATGTTTACAAAAATGGATGCCATTGCAGCAGACAACTTTAGAAAACATTTGTCCCTTCCTTCTAGAACGTAAAACCAATCCCCATTTAGATTATACCACTGGCTTTAAATATTGAAGAAGTGACTTCTCTCCTTGGCTCTCCGGGTTGCAAGCATTTCATCACGATGGATTTGCTGGTGTCAGAATAAGTTAACTAGAAAGGCTGGTAATTTACCCAAGAAACGCCATGATATGACTGAAATACTGTATTCCCTCATATGACAATTCTGCAGCAGACGCCTTTGAACATATTTTGTCAAAAAATAGAAAATCTTTATAATTGAATGGATAACCTATGACTAAAAGTGGAAAACATTGTGGCAAAAGGAGAAATTGCTCATTTTGAGCAATTTCTTCTTTTGTCACTCTGTTTTTAAAAAGCCGTCTGCTGCAGAGGCGTCAAAAAGCATCTATATGAGGGAAAGGGTTAACCCTTTACCACATACAACAAATCTGCTGCAGATGACTTTGAAAACATATTGGCAAATTCGTGAAAAATCTCCATAAAAGATAGCTTAATTGTAAAAAAAAAATGAAACATATGGCCACAATGTTATCAAAAGTCGTCTGCTGCTATTGCGTCAAAATGCGTCTGCAGGTGGGAAAGGGTTTAGAAAGGCAATAAACACCATACAAACAAACACAAACAATACCAAATCACTGACTATAACATTTTGTTGAAGAAGGAGATTATGCTGTTTTACACAATGTTTCCAAAGATTGTCAGCTCCAGAGGGTTGAAACAGTACATACATATCAGAGAAATGGTGGCTATGATAAACAGTTTAACCCTTTCCCTGAAGACCATTTTGAAGCTGCTGCAGCAGACAAAATTTGGAGATTTTGTAGCAAAAGAAGAAATTTTAGTAATTTCTGCTTTTGCAATAATGTTTTTGAACTCTTTTCAAAAATTGAACTTCCAATTTTGTAGTATTTCAATGGTTTTGGCTTGATGCTTTCAAAGTTGTCTCCACAAAGATGTTGTATGTGGGAAAGGATGTATTATTATCTGTAACATTTGATTATGTATTTTAGGCCGGTGGCCTTAAAGGCTTTGATTACGTAAATAAATAAATTGAAATTGAAATTGGTCAATGATAATCAGATAATTCTTAACTTCACAGAGTAACAAGGGAGGATGGTCATGAACGGGACTTCCTGACTGTCGGTTCTATGGGCCATGCATCAGCTATAGCTATGGGTATAGCCCTTCAAAAACCAGGCAGACAGGTACAATACCTCATTTGTTTGACTTTGCTATCATTCTATATCATGTGCAATATAACTGACTTGTGTCAGGTAAAACATGTATTTTAGGCATAACCATTTGCATCATGAGTGTTTTCTCACTTTGCCACAATGTTTTTAAGGCTATTCAATAAATTTATCTTCGTATTTAGAGATTTCCCATATTTGCTGCAGATTTTAGTCATGGCGAATTGTCCGTCGTGCGTCTGTTAACTTTTTGCTTCAAACAACTTCTCCCTAACCACTTGGCCAATTAGGATGAAACTTCATAGGAAGCATCCTCTCAATATCCTCTCCTGAATTCCTTCAAATTTTTTGGATCCATGCAAAATTCTGGTTTCCATGGCAACTGAAAGAAAAAAATAGTGAAAAACATGGCCGCCAGGGAGCGGGGTTATTTTGCCTTATATGGCTATAGTAAAAACCTAAAAAAACTTCTCCTGAAAGTGTCAGGCCAATTTTCAAATAATTTTGTAGAAATGTTCCTTGGGTGACTCTTTATTAGATTCCTTCAAGCCATGTTGATTGGTAAAAAAACAAGGCTATCAGGGGACGGGGCTGTTTTGAGATTTAATTTTTGCCTAATGGCCGTGGAGCGATACTAGCCCTCTTAGGCCTCTTGTTTGTTTATTTAAAAGTGTAAAGGGTTCAGGCAAGTCTCACACACACACAATCTCCGCTGGAGATTCAGACACTCACAGTCTTTGCTGTAGACCTTCACTGTTGACTATTGGCCTATATGTAATTCAGTCCTGGAAGAAATGATTTGTAACAAAGCCTTATTTCATACACATGCACTAAAGACCTCATTTTGACTGATTGGCCTCAATTATGAACAACAGAATGAGGCAATTTACCTTTTTTTGTTCTTGTTACAAAATCCCCCCTTCCATACACATTTAGGCGGGAATTTTCAAAACAGTGTGAGTATTAGCATGATCCCCCCCTCTAAGATTGGACACAAAATTGATTGATTTTAAACATAGTTACCAAATCAGCATCAGAAAAGGGGTAAAATAGCAAAACTTTATAAGTGCTTACTAATTCTGATTCACTCATTTTGTCAAGAAATTCTTTAGATGTTTTAAAACGGACAACAAATAGTATATCAGGATTTGGCTTAAACTTTTGCAGGTTTTTTGCTTGGACGGAGATGGGTCAGTCATTATGCACATGGGAAACATGGCAACCATTGGTCAGCGCGGTCCAGACAATCTCAAACATGTGATTTTTAACAATGGTGCTCACGATTCTGTAGGTGGTCAGCCAACTGATGCAAAAGAAGCAAACTTTGATTTTGGGGCCATTGGAAGGGGATGTGGGTACAAAGAGGTGAGGCTTTTACAAACAAACCAACAATTATTTGTTATCAACTACCCAGTTCTCATGCATAAAATGGCTTTTGTTTGTGATGCTGAAACTGCGCTCGGCAATCGAGTGTACCAGACAGAACATTATCAATTTTTTTATTAGCTCACCTATGCACTTCGTGCATAGGTGAGCTATTGTGATCACATTTTTGTCCGGCGTCCGTGCGTCGTCCGTCGTCAACATTTCAGCTTGTTAACACTCTACAGGCTACATTTTGCATCCAATCTTCATGAAAGTTTATCAGAACGTTCATCTCCATAAAATCTTGGACAAGTTCGAAACCGGGCCATATGAGGTCAAAAACTAGGTCACTAGGTCAAATTGAAGGGAAATCTTGTTAACACTCTGGAGGCCACATTTTCAACTTGAGCATGTTGAAACTTGATCAGAATGTTTGGCTTGATGATATGTAGGTCAAGTTCGAACATGGGTCACAAAGTAGGTCACTAGGTCAAATTGAAGGAAAATCTCGTTAACACTCCAGAGGCCGCAATTTTTGCATCAGCAGTTTGAAATTTTGTCAAAATGTTTGTCTTAAAAATATCTAGGTCAAGTTCGAATATGGGTTATGCCGGGTCAAAAACTAGGTCACTAGGTCAAATTGAAGGAAAATCTTGTTAACACTTTTGATGCCGCATTTTTTGCTTCAGCAGCTTGAAATTTGGTCAGAATGTTTGTCTTAAAGATATCTAGGTCAAGTTCAAATATGGGTCATATTGGGTCAGAAATTAGGTCACTAGGCCAAATTGAGGGAAAATCTTGTTAACTCGGTAGAAGCCGCATGTTTTGCTTCAGCGGCTTGAAATTTGTTCAGAATGTTGAGCTGAATGATATCTAGGCCAAGTTCGAATATGGGTCATGTGGGGTCAAAAACTAGGTCACTAGGCCAAATTGAAGGAAAATATTGTTTACACTTTGGATGCCGCATTTTTTGCTTCAGCAGCTTGAAATTTTGTCAGAATGTTTGTCTTAAAGATATCTAGTTCAAGTTCAAATATGGGTCATATTGGATCAGAAACTAGGTCACTAGGCCAAATTGAGGGAAAATCTTGTTAACTCTGTAGAAGCCGCATGTTTTGCTTCAGCGGCTTGAAATTTGGTCAGAATGTTTGTCTAAATGATATCTAGGCCAAGTTCGGATATGGGTCATGCCGGGTTAAAACCTAGGTCACTAGGCCAAATTGAAGGGTAATCTTGCTAACACTTTGGATACTGAATTTTAAATTTCAGCATGATAAAACTTTATCAGAATGTTTTTCTTGATGATATGTAGGCCAAGTTCGAATATGGGTCATGCTGCGTCAAAAACTAGGTCACTAGATCAAATTGAAGGAAAATCTTGTGAACACTTTGGATGCCGCATTTTTTGCTTCAGCAGCTTGAAATTCGGTCAGAATGTTTGTCTGAATTATAACTAGGTCAAGTTCGAATATAGGTCATATTCGATCAGAAACTAGGTCAATAAAGGAAAATATTGTTCAAACTCCGGAGGCCGCATAATACTTTGAGCAAGTTGAAACTTTGTCAGAATGTTGTCTTGATGATATCTAGTCCATGTTGGAATATGGGTCATATCAGGTAAAAAAATATAGATCACTAGGCCAAATGAAGGAAAATATTGTTAACAATGCGGAGGTTGCATTCAGAATAATTGTCTTGATTGTGTTTTGCATTGCAGTACATTGTATAATTAAGGTGAGCGATCCAGGGCCATCATGGCCCTCTTGTTTACTAAAATACTGCATCTAACTTGCTTATTGTCCCCCGCTTTTAGCGAAAGCGTGGGGACTATTATTTCTCATTCGTCAGTCCGTCCGTCAGTCCGTCAGTCACGCTGTCACAAAAACTTTAACCTTGGTCATAACTTCTGAACCGTAATAGGTACTGCTTTCATATTTCACATGTGTATTCCTTGTGACAACCCCTTTCCATCAATACCAATTTTTTTGACCTTGTGACCTTGACCCTGGCGGGGGACCATAATTCTCTGAATTTGCTTGTTAGATCTATGAATTACTTTCAATCTCCAAAACAATCTCCAACAAGATTCAAATGTTAGTGATGCTAACCTTTTCCCACATTATACTAAATCAGCAGTACACTTTGTTAATTTTTTTCTTGAATGTTCATGGGTTACATGGCTAACAGTGCAGAGCTCGAATTAGATGTTTCCACAAGTTTATCCGGAGGTACACTTAAATCAAATGTGAAAAGGGGGTTTCCCTTGGGCACTTCATTCTCATGATTTCTCCTTTTACCGCAATATTTTCACCTGTTGTCGTACAGAGACAAAGTCAAAATGAGTTGATTTCTTGAAATCTTGAAGACAAATCATTTGACTTTTAGTTAGACTATAAACATTAAGCGGGAAAACTGCATTATTCTAAGCGTGTTTTACTATTTACATTTATGATATTATAAAAGTTGTTTGCTTTATCTCTTTTACTGCAGAATTTCACAAAGTCAACTCTTCCAAGTTAAAAATTGGACCACCCCATTTTTCTTCAAACAGGAAATTTGTTAAAATTTAATTTTTAAGTGACAAACAATGCAAATTTCAGGAGAGACAGCACATTATGAGCAGTCTCACCTAAAACTGCATTGTTTGCAAAGCCTTTTATTACCTTTGGCATAGAAAGGGTTAAACAAAATTGGGTGGAAGAAAGAAATATAATATGTAGAAAACCGAATATATAACTTTGATACAGTTTTCAAACATTGCTGGAAAAGTAAATATTATCTATTTGAGCAATGTCTCCTTATCCTAAAATGTTTTCATATTATAAAGTTATCTGCAACTGAGCTGGCAATTGTCATCTCTATTAGGAGAAGGATTGAGTCCTTCCTACATGCAGAAATCAACCGTGGCCCAGTGGTTAGCGTCGGAGATTTGGAACTGGACGTCCCAGGTTCGATCCCAAGTTGCGGCGCTGTGGTCATGGTTGAGTGCTCTTGGGCAAGGCATATTTCCTAGCCCAGTACTAGTTTGTTTACCCAGAGATCATGAATAAGTCAACTGTTGCCGTGATATAACTGAAATAATGTTGAAAATGGCGTAAAACCCAAACAAATCAAACCTTCCTAAATGCAGACACATTTTGGTGCATCTGCAGCCGACAACTTTCAAACATGCTTATAATGATTAATTTCTTCTGACACAATGTTTTCAACTTCATTTAATAACTTTACTTTGAATTTAAACATTTTCAATAATTTTGCCCTTTGTTGGAAAGGGTTATAGCATTTTACATAGCAAAAATTTCTTTGCTTGTATGATTTTCAGTGTATAGTTGCTCAGACAGAGGAAGAGATCGTTGCCGGGATAAAGAGGTTGAGGACAACGCCCGGGCCTATTTTACTCGAAATAAAGATTAAGACTGGAGCTCGTTCAAATCTTGGGAGACCAAAATCATCGCCCATCCAAAACAAAGAAGACTTTATGCATTTTCTTGCCTTGTCAAGATAGGAGATTTATATCAGGCCACGTTTCTACTACCATTATTTAAGTAACAACACAGAAAAAAAATACTGCTTTGCCAAGTTATTCTTTTCTACCTCTCTTGCTTCAACCTTAAGTTGAAGTCTAAATGAGTCTTTTAACCCTTTCTCTCATACAACAATTCTGCAGCAGACGACTTTGAACATATTTTGTCAAAACATAGTAATCTCTATAATTGAATGGATAACCTATGACTTAAAGTGTAAAACATTGTAGCAAAAGGAGAAATTGCTTGTTTTGAGCAATTTTTTCTTTTGTCACTATGTTTTCAAAAAGCTGTCTGCTGCAGAGGCGTCAGAAAGCGTCTATATGAGGGAAAGGGTTAATGATTGGAGTTGGTGCAACTCTTGAGCTCCATCAGATGGAATGGAATTGGTTTTATACCTTACATATTTTTATTTTTATGAAAATGTATGGTGTGGGACCAATATCATCTTTCCTGTCCTCCGCGCTATGACCTAAGCTGTTGAAAGCGATGTAACGCCAGAAACAAACAAAATCCTCCTATTCTACCTTTTTGATTCTATAGCTTGAATAACCCTTTCCCACCTATAGACGCATTATGATGCATCTACAGCAGATGACGACTTTCAAAAACATTGTGACAAAAAGAGAAATTGCTCGAAAGGGGCAATATCTCCTTTTGCCACAATGTTTTCAACTTTTTTCAGAAATTATACCTACAATTATAGAGATTTTCCATATTTTTGAGTAGACATTTTCAAAGTCGTCTGCTTCATGTTTGCTGTATGTGTGAAAGGTTAAATCACATTTTTTTGTGTCTCCTTCCTTGGCAGAGAGACACATAGAGATCACTCTTCTATCGTCTGCCTGTCTGTCTTTATGTTTGTCATACTTACAAAGATTTATTGCAGGAAGTACAATTGGTTCTTTGAGAACTATTGTATTTTGCTCCCCGAACATTTCATGTCTGTGTGTCCGTCCATCCACACTGTTTTCATTTCATAGCAACCGCCAACTGAAATTAAATGAATCTCTATAGCAAGCTTAACCCATTTCCATATATACAACAAACTGAACAATTCTGCAGCAGACGACTGAAAACATATTCACAAAAATCCGAAAAATCTCAATAACTGAAAGTTCATCTATTAAAAAGAGTTGAAATCATTGTGGCAAAAGGAGAAGTTGCTTGTTTTGAGCAATTTCTCCTTTTGTCACAGTGTTTTCAAAAGTTGTCTGTAGCAGAGGCATCAGAAAGCGTCTAAATATACGAAAGTGTCAATATGAGGAGGTTATGCACATATGATCAGCTTGTTGAGATTCAACTGTTTAACCATTTCTTGCATACAACAAGTCTGCAGCAGATGACTTTAGAAACATTTAGTGAAAACTATGAAAACAATCAATAAATGATCGAAGAATTAGTGAATGTATTTGAAAGCATTGTGGGAAAATGAGAGATTTGGAAAATGATTTTGCAATAATTATTTCAACAGTCATCTGCTGCGGAGGCATCAGAAAGCGTCTGTTTGTGGGAAAGGGTTAACGCTGTTTCACATAAAACAAATCTGCAGCCGACAAGTTTGAAACTATTTGGGTAAAAATATGGAAAACACTATCATTCAACAGAGTCAAGGAGAGACTACTAATTATGAGGAAATTCTCTTTTTTGTTTCAATAGTTTCAAAAGTAGTCTGCTACAAATGAACGAGAATGCGTCTGCATGGGATAATGGGTTAAAAAGGTATGGCTTGGCCCTTTGATAAATGTTAAGCCCAATTCTGGGAGCACCCATCTGTTTGCTTATTTTAATGCCGTAAAGTTATTGACATAATTGTATTTGTTTATTCAATTGCTGTATGAGGAAATCAGGGATATGGTGGGGAAAAAAAGTACTTGCAGAGATGCTAATGCTGCCTGCAAATTCACGTTGTTAAGAAGCGGCTTTGTATGTGTGTAGCAAAGAGAATCACTGTTGAACGCCATTACTGCCCAGATTACCTCTTATATGTATTAACCCTTTCCTGCAGACGACTTTGAAAACAACTTGGCAAAAGTATGGAAAATCCCCATAAAAGAATGTATAATTATCGAAAAAAAAATTGAGCAATTTCTTCTTTTGTCTCAATGTTTTCAAAAGTTGTCTGCTGCAGAGGCGTCAGAAAGCGTCTATATATGGTAAAGGCTCAAGTTCTAGGGGTAGATTTTCTGTGTGTTATTGCTCTGTTTTACTGCTTCTTTTTTATCTCCCTTTTTAGCTCAACTGAACTTGAATTTGTTTTGGTATTAATATGTTTTTTTTATTGTTATTAATGTTAATGAGATAATTTATGTTACATAATTAACACACTCCTGTCATTCGTTTCTATATCATAAGAATCATGACATGACCTTGGTATGAAATATACATGTAGGTACTATTACCACAGATAATATAAAGAATATATATTATTATATATATGTACATAATTTATAGAAAGTGAAATCTGCTGAAAAAGTAAGTTTAAAACAAACGTCAGACAGATTGAACAGGATGAATTACTTATAATGTGCAATGGCTCAATCTTCAATAATTTTTTAGAAAATCTTAACCCTTTCTCACTGGCAGACAATCCCATTAACCCATTACTTCACATAGACAACATTTGAAAACATTGCAATAAAAGGTGAAATTGCTCAAAACGAGCAATTTCGCCTTTAATTGCAATATTTTCAACTCTTTATCAATATAATTTTATCAGTTTTCTAGATTGGTGAAATTGTTCGTCTGATGATTGTAAAGCAGACGACCTATAAAAAGCATGTGAAGTAATGGGTTAAAATCAGTCAGACGAAAATACTTCGCTGTACGTATATTGAATCTGACTACCCTGCATAAAGGGTCGTCTCGAGTTGACCATGAGTATATGCTAGGTATTTATGTCTAATGTTATCGCGTGAAAATCGGAGCATTAGACAATCACTGTTTCTCTATATTGTTTATTTATATGGGTATTTTTTACCTGTTTTATACCGTAAGACTTGGTAAGCGACAATTGGATTGGCTGACACAAAGGTCAATCTGAGACGACCTGTATGGGGTTGTCATCAGATATATATACAAGATGAGTAATTTCTCCTTTAACCCTTTCCCTCATAAGACAATTCTGCAGCAGACGACTTCATTTTGTCAAAACATAGAAAATCTCCATAATTGAATGGATAACCTATGACCAAAAGTGAAAAACATTGTGGCAAAAGGAGAAATTGCACGTTTTGTGCAATTTCTTCTTTTGTCACTATGTTTTCAAAAAGGCGTCTGCTGCAGAGGCGTCAGAAAGCGTATATATGAGGGAAAGGGTTAACCACACCATTTCCAATAATTATAAGAGATATTATAGAGATTTCCCATAGTTTAACTTATATGGTTTGAAAGGCACCTGCTGCAATTTTACTTTATTTAGGAAAGGGTAAACAACAGAAGTTACAAAGGTTAACCCTTTCCCACATTCAGCAAATCTGAAACAGACAACTTTGAAAACAGTAATGCAAAACTGTGGACAATCTCTATCAATTTAAGATTAATTATTGAAAACATTGTGGCAAATTGAGAAAATGCTCGTTATGAGCAATTTCTTCTTTTGTCACAATGTTTTTCAAAAGTCGTCGCCTACAGAGGTGTCAGAATACGGTGTGTGTGTGGGAGAGGATATACATGTAATGATCTCTAAATCGTTAACAAAAGCTATATTTGGTAAGATGAGGGCTTTTAACCCAGGGATCAAGTGTTTGAATCCCAGCTCAGCCATTCATTCATTTTGGTGAATGACTGAAGCCATTGTGACTGGCTCAATCTTCTTCCAACAATTGGCGGACAGTTTATGTTTGAATGCAGCCGGTTGCCTGGGCAGACTGGTATGTGGAACACTTAGTGGTGTGTGAAAACAGTTTCGACCTCTGTGCAGACGGATTAGAGTCCTCTCTGTTTGCAGCACAGTTAAAGCCCCGGTAGCTCAGTCGGTAGCTATGCAGGCTGTCAATCCAGGGGTTGTGAGTTTGAATCCCGGCTCGCCCAAACATTCTTTACGACGTTTGATAAAAGTCACTGTGACAAGCGTCATTCGTCTTTCACCAATGGGCTGACAGTCTATGTGGAAAAGCAGCGAGTTGCTTGGAAAGTATGTTGTGTGGAGTACTGGTGTGAGAAAGCTATGAAACACATGAGTAGGTGAACTGGCCGCCGTGATCTGACTGAAAAATTGTTGAAAACCGTGTAAGCCCCCCAATCGATCAATCGATCAAAAAAAAATTAAAAAATTAAAGCATTGAGGAATGATTTTAATTATTCCATCAGAAGTAGGGATGGCAACGATATTTGAATATTCGAATATTCGATAGTATGGTCGTATCTACGCATCCTATTTAACTTTTTCATTAACTCTTCCCCCATTAGTAGCTGCATTTTGATGCTTCTGCAGCAGAAGACGCCTTTCTATAAAGTTGTCTGCTACAGATATGTCAAAATGAAACTGCATGTGAAAGACAATTGAACCTTTGACTATTTATGTTTTGGTTCCTAGTTTTGCAGCCTTTTTGCTGTCACTTCTAGAATGATTTAATGTAGAAAAGGGTTGGCCCTCGTCAGACATTTTCTTTGAAATACACCTTTCATTTACATTAATTTTTCACCTTATTTAAACATTAGTTAGTAGTTAAAGTCATATAATAGTTCTGTTTTTTAAGTATTTTCAGATTATATTTATCGATTACTTTACTTCAGATTTGATAAAATTATCATGTGATTTTGTGTTTGTATTCTTCAATTGACTGTACGTTTAACGGCAGCTGTTTTAAAATGTTATTAATTCTCACCAGATTGTTAAACCCTTTCCCACATGCAGCAATTTTATTTGAAACCATCTTGGCAAAAATGTGGAAAAACCCTATAAACAAGTTTCATTATTGAATAGTATTCATAACAGTGTATTAATTGAAGAATTTGCTTATTTTTTAAATGCCATCTGCTTCATGTAGAAAAGGATTAACCCTTTCCCACATACGACAATTCTGCAGCAGACGACTTTTAACATATTTATTCAAAAAATAGAAAATCTCTATAATTGAATGGATAACGTCTGACTAAAATTGGAAAATATTGTGGCAAAAGGAGAAATTGCTCATTTTGAGCAATTTCTTCTTTTGACACTATGTGTTCAATAAGCTGTCTGCTGCAGAGGCGTCAGAAAGTGTCTATATGAGGGAAAGGGTTAAAAAAAACGGTTGAACAAATAAGTCAAATAGGTCATTCAATATTCCACCTTTAAAGTTTTAGAATTA
Source organism: Serripes groenlandicus (assembly GCA_031761405.1). Lineage (NCBI taxonomy): Eukaryota > Metazoa > Mollusca > Bivalvia > Cardiida > Cardiidae > Serripes > Serripes groenlandicus. The sequence goes on along the minus strand of JASEVX010000001.1, from coordinate 226,615,664 downwards.
ATGGAATTACTGTTCTGCAAAATGCTCACTAGATTCTTATATGATTCAAATAGCAAACAGGGAAAATTGTGATCAGAATGCATGGAAGTGCAGGCTAATCTGAATCTTCACTGGTCTGAAATTCCAGAAAAAAATATTCTCATAGCTTGGCCCTATTGTGGTAAATAATTGTCACTCTTTGAACAGTAGAACCGTAAGCCCTTAATTCCCATAACTATGCTATATTGGGGTAAAAATATCGAAAAGCCCTATATTATATGAAAGTAGAATTATTGAATAGAGTTGGGGGGAAATTGGAGCCATTTCTCCTTTTGCTACACTGTTTACAAAAGCCCTTTGCAGCAGATGCAATATAATTTTTCTGTGTGTAGGAATGATAACAGAATAGGAGGTTAACCTTTTCCCTCATACAGATGCTTTCCGACGCCTATGCAGCAGAAGACTTTTGAAAAAAATGGGGCAAAATGAAAAAAAATTAAATGCGACTACTTCCTCATTTTGCCGGGAATCCGCTGTGGTCGAGTGGTTAGCGTCGGGGATTTCGAAACCGGGTGTCCCGGGTTCGATCCCCAGTCACGGCACTTCAGTCATGGTGGAGTGCTCTTGGGCAAGGCACATAGCCTAGTACTGGTTTGTTCACCCAGGGATCATGAATAATTATACCCCCAAAAAACAAAGTTTTGGGGGGGTATATAGGAGTCACTGTGTCGGTCGGTCGGTCGGTCGGTATGTCGGTCGGTCGGTCGGTCGGTCGGTCGGTCGGAAGCCATATTTTGTCCGGACCATATCTTAACAATGCAACATAGGATTTGAACGAAACTTCATAGGATGATACAACACATTGAGAGGAAGTGCGGTGTACAGGAACCATAACTCTATTTTATCTAAATACAAAGTTATTGCCCTTTGTTACTTTTTCTTATTCGTAGAGTCTTGTCCGGAGCATAACTTTAAAACTAATTGTTGGAATTTAATAAAACTTCATAGGATGATACAACACATTGAGAGGAAGTGCAGTGTATAGGAACCATAACTCTATTTAATCTAAATAAAGAGTTATTGCCCTTTGTTACTTTTTCTTGTCCGGAGAATTACTTAATAACTAACAGATGGAATCTAATAAAACTGCATACAATGGTAGAGCATAATCAGAGGAAGTGCAGTGAACAAGAACCATAACTCTAATTTACATAATTACAGAGTTATTGCCCTTTGTTACTTTTTCTTATTCGTAGAGTCTTGTCCAGAGCATAACTTTAAAACTGATTCTTGGAATTTATTAAAACTTCATAGGATGATACCACACATTGAGAGGAAGTGCAGTGTACAGGAACCATAACTCTATTTAATCTAAATACCGAGTTATTGCCCTTTGTTACTTTTTCTTGTCCGGAGAATTACTTAATAACTAACAGATGGAATCTAATAAAACTGCATACAATGGTAGAGCATAATCAGAGGAAGTGCAGTGTACAAGAACCATAACTCTAATTTACATAATTACAGAGTTATTGCCCTTTGTTACTTTTTCTTATTCGTAGAGTCTTGTCCAGAGCATAACTTTAAAACAAATTGTTGGAATTTAATTAAACTTCATAGGATGATACAACACATTGAGAGGAAGTGCGGTGTACAGGAACCATAACTCTATTTTATCTAAATACAGAGTTATTGCCCTTTGTTACTTTTTTTTGTCCGTAGAATTACTTAATAACTAATAGATGGAATCTAATAAAACTACATATAATGGTAGAGCATAATCAGAGGAAGTGCAGTGTACAAGAAACATAACTCTACTTTACATAATGACAGAGTTATTGCCGTTTGTTACTTTTTCATATTCGTAGAGTCTTGTCCGGAGCATAACTTTAAAACTAATTGTTGGAATTTAATAAAACTTCATAGGATGATACAACACATTGAGAGAAAGTGCAGTGTACAGAAACCATAACTCTATTTAATCTAAATACAGAGTTATTGCCCTTTGTTACTTTTTCTTGTTTACAGAGTTATGGCCCTTTTGTTGGTCGGTCGTAAACCATATTTTGAGTCAAGGTGCTGTTTTGGGGGTATTTATCATCTTCAGTGATATTTCTAGTTAAATTTAAATGCGCGCTAAATGACCTTAGCTGTCGATGCGCCGTAAAACAATATTCATTCATTCATTATTCCTCATTTTGCCAAAATGTTAACAACCTTTCTCAATTATTATACTGTCACTTGTATAAATTTATCATATTTAGCCTGGATGTTTTCAAAGTTGTCTGCTGCAGATCTGTTGTATGTGGGATAAGGTCAAGGAGTGGTCAGTGGAAAATGTTTTTAAACCTTTGACACCTATGCAGCAGATGCTTTTAATGAACATTGTAGAAAAAGGAATCATTTATCAAAACAAAGATTTCTTTTCTTTTTTTCTCTCATAATGTTTTCACCATTTCCCTCATATAGACGCTTTTTGATGGCTCTTTAAAAACATAGTGACAAAAGAAGAAATTGCTCAAAACGAGCAATTTCACCTTTTGCCACAATGTTTTCCACTTTTAGTCATAGGTTATCCACTTTTAGTCATAGGTTATCCATTCAGTTATAGAATTTTTTTATTTTTTTTACAAAATATGTTCAATGTCGTCTGCTGCAGAATTGTCGTATGTGGGAAAGAGTTAAACTCTCCCGCATACAAATTTCTAACGCCTCTGCAGGAGATGACTTTTGAAAACATTGTGGCGAAAGGATAAATTGCTATAATGAACTATTTCTCCATTTGCTACAATGCTTATCCTATCTCCTATGCTCATAATGAGCAATTTCTCACGCTAAGCAATTTTTTTTTGGCTACAGTGTTTTCAACCCTATTCAATAATTTTACTTTCATATATAGAAATCATTATATTTTCATGTACAGAGGTTTTTTATATATATTTGCCAAATCATTTTCAAAGTCATTTGCTGCAGATTTGTTGTATGTGAGAAAGGGTTAATAACTTTATATCAATATTCTTAATGGTTCCTTTAGTGTTCTAATCATATTTAAGAAAAATATGAATGGGTGCTTTACTTTTGCCCAGGTGTATATATTAATTATATTCGAAAACAAAAATATACATGTATTACAATATATGAAATCTTAATTGGTTTTTAAACATTGCCTGATTTAGATGACATTTGATGCCTTAGCAACAACAAACTAATAAAAGCATTATGGTTATAGGGGAAGTATATATTTCCTTTATTTCTTAATATTCTTTTTTTTTCCCTCAGATGTATTCAGGTATTCAAAATATCAAACTGAGTAAGCTAAACAATATTAACCCCTTTTAACCTACAAGATATTAGAGCTTTTCAGTGTTTAAATCTGGATGTTTTCAAAGTGCTCTGCTGCAGATTTGTTGTTGTGGGAAACGGCCAAGATATAAATCAGTACAGGTTTACAATTTGATCATTGCACTTTTGAAAATAAAACCTCAGAAAGTAGTTTTTTTCGAGGGGCGTAGGTCATGATTTTTTTTTTTTAAGTGGATACATTCTTTAATTATCACAAACTTCTCGTTTTGCTTTTCATGGTATAGTGTTTCTGGAATTGTCTTCTTTTTTTTAGATAAAGTAAGATTGGTTAATTGTTTTTTAAAGGCTTCTGTGGTTTAGAAACATGTTGTAAAGATACCAGGCATCAAGTTTCTAGGAATTGATTTGTTAACACTTTCCCATATATACAACAAGACTGCAGTAGACAACTTTGAAAACAAAAAGGCAAAGATATTGCTAATCTGTCACAATGAAAGTTCATTTTCAGGAAAGTGTACGAAAAACATTGTGACAAAAAGAGAAATTGCTCATTATGTTTTCAAGACGTCTGCTGTGAATGCAACAGAATATGTCTGCAAGAGGGAAAGGGTTCAATTACATCTGTAAAATTGAAAGTAAAAATTTGATACTTACCTTCTAATTTCCATTAAGTATGGTTTTCATAAAGGGAGGCAACAAAGAATCTCCTTACTTCTGTTTTATGCAGCCATCTTCTTAATTTTTCTCCATGATTGGTAATTGTTCTTAAGTTCCATTCTACATGTACTGTGCTGTGCCAGGTGCATTACAGCTTTTCTCTTTTCCCACAATGTTTTCCATGAGTAGATACAAGGAGATTGTTTCCAAGTCCCAAAAAAGGTCATTTTCTTTTTGCAGGGCTCCTATTACAATAGGGTTTCATTTCAATAACTCTTTTACAAGAGTTATTTGAAATAGACAAAGTGCTTTTGGGAAACATCCAAAGATTGTCTTCTTACTTTCATCAACCATTTTAAATTTGTCTGATTTGAAATGATAAACGGAAACAATTGACCGATTTGGAATATTAATTAACATTTTAATTAAAACATTGTTAAAAAGGAGAAATTGCTCATATTTTTTCAAAACTTGTCTTTTTGCAGAGGCATCAAAATTGTCTTTACAAGGAAAAAGTTTCGATTGCAAGCATTAGGAAATACTTAATAGCTTACCAAATACAATATGATTACTGATGACAGGGTGAGTGTATTAAATATGTTTTATCTGGATGTAAATATAAAGTGTGGGTCCAATATCATCTATCCTGGCCTCAGCTGTTGACTGCGGTGTAAAGCAATAAAAGAATACAGCGGATTATTTAGAATTATCAATTATCAGACAGAGTTTTATCAAGTGATAATGTTCCCTGATTCCCCTGGCTCTAAATCGTTTTTATAAGTCATCAGTAGGTATTGAAGCAGAACAAACAGAATTCTGGTTTCCATTCTTTAACATTCTTCTCCCCACAAACTGATTGTCTGATTTTCAAATTAATTGTAGAAATGTTCCCTAGGTGGCCCTCTATCAGATTCCTTCAAGCCATGTTGATTGGTTGAGAAACATGGCCACCAGAAGGGAGGGCTGTTTTACCTTATATGGCTATAGTGAAAAATATCTGGCCAATTTCCAAATAATGTTCCTTTGGTGACCCTTTACAAGATTACTTCTAGGCATGTTGGTTGGTAAAAATTGTTTGTTATTGTGGCATCTCAATCACATTGCATTATTCAGGTGAGCGATCCAGGGCCATCATGGCCCTCTTGTTTGATGTAATTGGCAGGAAAGTATATTATTTGGACTCATTTTTTATTGACTTATTGTCTAAACCATTCCAGGATACACCAAATCCGTAGCAGATCACTGAATGCATATAGGCAAAAATATTATGGCAAAAGAAAACATTGCTCATAATGAGCAAGTTCTCCCTTTGCCACATCATTTTCAACTCTTCATTAATTATGCTTTCATTAACAGAATTTCCATATTTTTGCCTAAATAATTTCAAAGTTGTCTGCTACACATTTGTTTTGTGAGGGAAAGATTTAAGCTAACAGTTACTTATCGTCAGATGTTTTTATAGTATGTGATAACAGTTCTAAGTACAACATTATAAAGTAAAAGTATTATTTTGTATATTTTGGTGCTTGTCGAGAATTAATTTCATTTTATGTACATACAACATTGTCATTTTGTGCTGTGCTAGTATTGATAATAAACTTATATTGCTTATAAAAAAAAGTTTTTAATTCATTCATTATTGTGATTACTCGCTGTCTATCTTCTGCAATTAATTGCTTCAAACGACATCTCCTTTTAAACCGCTTCGCCAATTTTGATGAAACTTCACAGGTCAAGGGCACTGTTACTAAATATAGAAAAACGGTAATATACTGAATATCAGTTACATTTAACATTTAGTACCCACATTTGTGTAGTAAGGACTTAAATATATTTAAGCTCTAGGCCTTCCTGTTTCAGACAAGACGATTTTCAAAGTTTTTCGTTATATATATCTATATGTAAATCAGGTGACCCAATGATAACTCTGAATCGGCCAATTTGACCACAGGGGCATAATTTGAACAATCCTGGTAGAGGACTATTAGACAATGCTACACACCCAATATCTAAGCTATAGGCCTTCTGTTTCAGAAAAAAACGATTTCCAAAGTTTTTTCCTTTCTGTCGCCATGGAATTTGACCAACTTTGAAAGAAGACATAGATATATCTTTTCTTTGCCTTTTAAAAGATATGCATCAAAGTGATGATACGGACTCAGTACGTTTTTACCAGAACCAGCCCATATATTTTCATTAGCCAAAAGGAAATGAATTAACAGAAAGGATTTGTCACAAGGAAGAACTAGGGGAATCTGAATACCGCAAAGACCAAAGAGTGCATTTGCTTAATGACATTTTGTCCTTGTGTTTCTACTGTTGTCCGTATGGTTCCACTTTGACTTTCCAATGTTCATGTCTGCAGTATTAGAACGAACCAGTCAGCCAGCTGAACAAATCTTTCTGATTGTGTGATGGATAAGTGATTAATAATCAACCAATGATCATTCCAGCCAAGTCAAAATCCAAACAGCTGTTTAGGAGGAGATGTCATTTAAAGAAATGACGGACATCAGGCCAGCATGAACATGTTGTGCTCAGGCGAGCTAAAAAGCAGAAATACTTCAGCTCTGGACGACCTTAAATTGCTCATTCTTCTTTTGCCACAATGTTTATTCAAATCGATTCAAATCGAATACTTTCATTTATAGTTTTTTTCAAGTTTTTTGTCTTGATGATTTCAAAGTCGACTACTGCAGACATGTTGTTTATTGGAAAGGGTTACATACTACCATGATGGTTATTATCCTGTTTATTTATCTGCACTACATTGAATTTGACAATTTGAAGAGGGAAAAAAACACATTTCTATCACTTTTTTTATGGTATGAGTCTTTCCCTTACAGGAATTAAAAGTTTCAACCTAAACTCCATAGTGGTAAAATGATTCAGTGTGCACATTAGGCCAGGTAGGGTGGAACAAAGGAAATAAATATCACCTGCCATGGAAAGGCGACACTTAAGGATCACTTTGCCATTGATTGTGTGTGTAGCTTCGGTTCAAGTTATTGATATGATAGGTGACATGCAAATTCAATAAGGTGTTTTCGAACACTAGTTAAAATGGTAATACATGTACATTTTCTATGCTCGTTATTTCAAAGATTGCATTATGGCTTAGGAGCTATCTTCATGTTAAACATATTGTACTGATAAGTACTCGTAGTTTTTGAAAGCCTTTGATAAAGAAACATCTTGGTTGAAAGAGATGTTTAACACAATCGATAAATGTTATTCGTGTGACCATTTATCAGATTCATCTTGGCCATATCGATACATCAAACAACTTATACCGACACGATGTATCTTCTAGTTAGGGGATGGAGAAGGGAGAAACCTGAAATCTGACGCTACATGATTTTTAACGAATTATTTTTTCTCAAAAAATAATACAGTTAACGCGATCGTGTTTGTTTCCGGAAGTCACGGTTAAACTACACTTCCTCTTAGAATATACATTCGCTGCACCTAAATAGTCCTAGTATTTTTTCGATATTAAAATGACTTCTACGTGTTATTTCAATACAGTGAAGTCATAATTATACTATCGAATCATCATAGATAATCAATTTTCTAGAAAATGTCAAATTAACAGTACGCGCATATATATTTCATTTGTCGGCAGGTACGTATAAGGCACAAGTATGAATTTAAATCGTATGCCCATTCGCTAGAAGTCGACCCCACGCTGTATAGAACAATGTTAATCTCACAAATATGCCACTACGCAGAGCTCAGTGAAATAGTCAGTGTGCATTTTAAACGCTCGCATCGCCGTTGTTTCTCCTTTTTTCAACATGATGACGATGATCAAAGGGGCTTTCTAATTATAGATCATGGTTTACATACGCGCGCATTCAGTTAGCTTAATATATATACGAAAGTAACGCTCACACATTGTATCAAAGTACCGTGGTGTAATGGATAGCGTGTAGAACTACTAATCATGGGCTATTTATGGACGCGAGTTCGAGTCCCAATTGGAACTGTTCTTTTTTTTTTTTTTTTAATTCTTATTTTATGCGATTTGTTAAACCAGGGACACTATATTACAATAATAATATAGTGTCCCTGGTTAAACATTATAGATTTATAATAATTAATTCACTCACATGAAACATAGTTATAATATAAGCCGAAATCCTGGATCCGCCCCTGGTGACGAAAACAAATCGAACTAACAATGTAAGTCTCACAAATATGCCATGGGTGTTTTGACAGACTTTACGCAGAGCTCAGTGAAAGAGTTAGTGTGCATGTTAAACGCTCGCATCGCCGTTGAAATGCTACATTTACTAAAACTGTCAACTGATAAAAAAAATCTCTGAACAAAAATATTAATAATAATAAAATAGACTAAATTGTGCAATAGCATGATCAATTGCATTCATAAATTAGATTTTACAATACATGTTCAAATATTTTCGTTACCAGTACGTTCAGTACTTTGATTTTTTATTGATTTTGTTATCATATTTCTTCATGAAATGTGGAGACCAATTAAGTCAGTAGAACGATTGGTCTCCATCCATCATTATTAGCTTTCTCATTTAGAAACAGCTTTCAACTCGACTCGATACATATACTTAAAGATATTTTCAATAATATTATCTAGGTGATTTAAAATGCGTCTGCTGCTGACTATTTGTATATTGTAAAGCGTTACATATTATTACAATTGTTTTCATTCTGTACAGTTGACATAATTACCATTTATTCCACTATGGGTTGTTGCTCATGAAATAAATCGCCTGTTGACACAATGTTTTCAAAAGTCTTCTGATGCAGATGCGGTTACATGCGTCTGCATGTTGTAAAAGGTAAATGTATGGTGGGTGCTTCAGTGTTTTGCTTAACACGCTATTGCATGTTCCAGAAGTGTGTGCAAAACTGTCGATCTATATTGCTATGACCGCCATGTATATTTATTTCATCATTTCAGTCATCACAAATATGATGTAAATACATACACATGTATTTCACACTAATAATCACATATGCACAGATGTCATGATCATTATTGTCGAGTAATACTGAACTACCGACATTTGCGGGCACTCATCAGCCAGTTGCTTGGTACAACTGTTGTGTTCAGTACTGATGTGAACAATCCAGGAAACACATGGGTAGGTGTACTGGCCGCTCTAATATAACTGGGAATTTATTGCAAACGGCATTTAACACCTTCCAATAAATCAATCATATCGGATCGTTTTACTCAGTCTTCAGCATTAAAGCCAGAAAGGGACTATGCCAGTTGATTTACACTCGTGCCGCGTAAGCATTACCGTCTTTGTTTGATGTGATGTACATTTCAACTACGTATCTACTGAGATGCTGTGCTTTTTTTAATAAACAATTAAATACTCTTGTTTACAAAGTATGACTGCTGTTATTTTGGATCAGAACCCTTAACAAAAAAAAACTTTAATTCAGGAGTAACTATTAGTAGTTAGGTATAATCAACTTAAATCAAAGTACTGAAAGTACTCAATGCGGGGGGTGTTGACAAGATTTTTGAGCTACCCGCTTTCAAGCTACTCGTTTTCCATATATTTAAAAGAAACATTTAATATCCTTATGTCTAACTTAAATTTCTAAATTATGTATACAACTTCATGGATTAAAATTTAACATTGTGTACGTTTACATTAAATAATGTGCATACTGTTTAGCTTGTTGTGAAACGTATTTAACTGATCCCTGGACAATCAAGAAAAATTGTCCATTTCGAAGAAAGGGCAGCACAAACAATTTAAAAATTTACACTTCCTAAAAGCTGGGCATGACAATATACGGAGGTATTCAGCATAGCTGAATCCCCGCATAAAAAGGTATATCTGTAGCTACAAATGCATATTTCTTTTACTCTGTTTAAATTTGAGCTTAACATTATTTGCTCACTTCACAGAAGTGTTTCTTTGTTGATCCTATTTAAAACTTGTTCAAATAATGTTATTATATTTAGATTCCTGGTTGTTGAGGCATCAGAGGTGCAAAACATGACACAATTTTATATATGCTTCTCTTAAACCGCTGGTCAGATGTTAAGATAATCTGACAGATGTGTTCCTTAAGAGACCCTCTACAAACATTGTTAAAGTCAAATTAATTGGATGAATGGGGAAGAAAAATGGCAAAGTTTATTTCGAGATAATTTGACAGAAATGTTCCTAATGTTCCTATAAAGTGTGTTCAAATGATTGTGATAGGTAAAACAGACATTGCCACTAGTGGTTCGGGCACGTTGCGCTTATATTGCAGATTCACTTTAAATGATAAACGTTAAGTTGCATTGATCAGAATAATTCAATGTCCTGTACATTTTAATCTTGTCTTAATAAATTGATAGGTCATTTTCTCAAGTGAGCGTCCAGGGTATCATGTCCCTCTTGTCGTAGTAATCTTTACACAATAACGCCGGAAGTTGCCCGCTCTCGATTGTCAATATGCTTTTTTAACAAAGGTTGAATGCATTGAAGATTTGGCTTAAAACCATATCCTCATATTCTGTAAAAGTGACCGTGCATGTACTTCAGTCAGGTTGCTCCTAATTTCTAAACCAAGTCCGATTCTCAGCAAAAATGGATCTCAGATAGGGTTATCTTTCATTCGCCCTTGGATTATCAAAATTTAAAAAATAATTCTTTTATTTATACTAGCATCACCATTTTTGTATCACTTTATTTGCGATTTATATAAGTTGTAAATAATTAATTTTGTCATTTGAAAGATCAGTCTACTGAGTCAGAAACTATATTACAATCTGAGAATGTTATCTCAGTTCAGAAATGAACCGAGATGGCTCAAGAACGTCAATCCGTGGGTTCAAATCACGCCTCGGTCATTGATTCAAATTTGAAATGGTTTGTAATTCAAACCAAACCATTTATCAATTTACCAGGCATGAACTCATTGCTCATAACAAGACTTCTCATTGGCCAATATTGATAATGAATTTGCTTCTGACCAACAAGATACATAAAGTGTGAGCATAGTTTTATAATTTCAAAGTTTATAGTTCATGTCTGCACGATTCATGCCGATTGTTTAGCTTAATGAAACCCTTAATGCTAATAATAAGCCGTCATTGATTGGCAAAGAATGTATATATATATCACTTGGCTACTAATATCATGAATGTTACTTTCTTAAAACATTCAATCCTATTATGGTTTGTACAAGTATGTTGCAGGGGCAGTAAATGTCATTTGTATGTGAGAAAGGGTAAAAATCAAGTTAAGCTACATTCGAGTAATTACAAGTCGGATATATACTGCTGAGTTATGTTTTTACAATGGCAAGTTTAAATTTCTTAGGGCTGTAGATTCAGTATTGACCATGGCTCATATACTTACACAAATAAAACGGCTGTCGTACTGTATAAAGAAAACTTTGAAGACATCTATGCAAAAATATGAACAAAAGTTTTAAAAAGAGTTGAAAACATTAATTGTGACAAAAGGAGAAAGCAATTCCTCCTTTTGCCACGATTTCTAAAGTTGTCCACTGCAGATGCGTAAAAAAACCAAAAACGTCTGCAGGTGGAAAAGGGTTGTAGATTGTGTGTGTATTCAATAGACATGAATGAGGTAAAATAATATGAATTAAGGCAAAGCCTCAGAAAGTTTCGGAAAGTGCATTCAGTCTCAACAGATTTAATCACGTACTAAGCTGATGTGCACTAACGCTTTTACTATTTGCTCAATTGATAATGGAAAGAGTTGTCACCCAGGGGTAGAGAGTTCAAGTTCAAGCCGAGTGAGTCAACTTACTTCCCGAATGTCAAAAACTACTTTTACCAGTGAATATTGAACATTTCCCCAAGAGCTTTAAAGAGTATAGAACATATTATGACCATGAAGTTTGAGGGAATATCCTGATAGCCATAATAAATGCATGAATTAACATATAAAATATGTTTATATGTCTTTGGATAAATGCATCAACATTTTGGGAAAAAAAACAACATTTCTGGCAACTGAACTTGAAATCAGACAAGCAGTTGCAGAGGAAAAACGTTTAGATTTGTCATTTTACCATTTTTCTGATCCCACATTTTAGCATTGCTTTGAACTAATCAATATCCCTTGAACAATTTATGTAGAGGGTTAATTAAAGAACGTTTTTTGCCAAACTATCTTGACATAAGACATGCAATTTAAGAGGAAAATTGTTATTTTACTCCCTTTCTGAGTTTTTTTGGCAGCATTGATCTTAAACCACTCTGGAAAGGGCAACATAATGTTTTTTTAAGCCAAATTATCTTGAAACAAGACCCTACACTCTGATAATGCCTAGCAACATTTGTTTTTATTTAATAAATATGACTTGAATAAGTGTATGTATGGTCACATAGGGACAATTAATGCAACAGTGTTATAACTTTGAAATTATACCTGCAACTTCCTTTTCCCATGCCACATGCGGATACTATTTTTCAACCAATCAATATGATTTGAATGTTTTTAGGGTTACATAAGGAACTTTCCTGCCAAGTTATACAGAAATACCAGAATACCTAAACATTGTGTCACTTTACTTCTTTTCTGATGGGGTAGTTTCCAGAATTCAACACAGAATTTATTCCTTTGAACATTTTGAAAGAGGACACCAAATCAATATTTCTGTGCAGTTCAGTTAAAATTGGTCAAGTAGTTTAAAATCAGTCATTGTTTAAATAAATAGTTGCTGGTGGATATTGCATGATGGATTGAGGATTATCACAAAAGCTGTGCTGATATTGATTAAATTGTATGTATTTAGCTACAGTGTAATTTTTCCCCTACTGAGATTTGAACTCAGAACTCCTGGCTAGACCAGGTGTTTTACCAGTTAAAACTATAAGGTCTCAAAATGTAGCTAAACACATTTAATTTACGATCAAATTGTCCTCGAAGAAAGTCACATTTAGTAAATGCCTCATGTTCTTTACCAAAAAAAGGAATTCCTAATAAATCAGAGCTTGTGATAGTTTAATTGTAATTTAAACAAGAGCCCCAAATGTCACAAAATACGACTGTCCTGTTTTTTTGAGACCAAGTTTAGTGATAATTGGTTGTACGTCATGCAAAGTTAGAGAGCGAACACTGTTAGTACAGTTTTGGCCATTCCGAGGGACATAAGTGTGTAGTGACTAATATAACATTGTAAGTTATTGAACCTGACCAAGATATTCTGCCCATCAACATATTGTCTAAATTTGGTGATGATCGGATAAAGGCTTCACAAGTTATTTAGCTGACAAGACCAATTTTAGGTAATTTCTATAATAAAAGGGTGATAACTCTCTATTGACTAAAGCGATATGGCTAGTTATCAAACCTGTCCGAGATATTATGCCTATACACATTCTGACAAAATTTGGTGTTGATTGGTCAAAGGCTTCTAAAGTTATTGAGTTGACAAGACAAATTATAGGTAATTTCTATAATTAAAGAGCGATAACTCTCGATTGACTTAAGCAATATAGCTAGTTATCGAACTTATCTGAAATATTATGCCAATACACATTAGAGGTGTAACGATAGGTCGACTTATCGATGTATTGTGATAGCTTGCTCTCGATAGCAATAAGTCGATAGAATATTTTCAAGTCGACAACTATCGCAATAGTTTGTTCAACTATCGATTGTTAACGATAGTTTTCATATAAATAAAACAAATCTGAACGATTTTCGGCAAATTGTCATCGGATCCATTGTTGTTAGTTTAAACGCTTGCATGTATACAAAAAGCGTCTTTGTGATCATGGATAGGTCTAAATTCCGGAAAATTTTAAAGGCTGGTGCTAGCTATATAAAATCACAATTAAATGTAATGTCAATTGAAAGAAGAAGTCTCAAATCGTTGTTATTTCAAATGTTATCACGTTTGACACCAAAAATATACTTTTAAGGTAGGCGACGATTTTATTTACTCGCGAGCACATTTACTATAAAAATACCACAGGTCTGTCTTTTAGACATGTCCTTCAAATGCACTAGAGGAGGGTATCAGAAATGACCTAATTCTATCAATACCTCTGCATAGTGATTATGACAACAACAATGGCCGAATGCAGCGGTAGTTTTGAAATAGTGGAAAATAAAAAGGCCAAATCCACGGTATGGCAGCACTTTGGCTTCGTCAAAGAGAAGGACGAAGTGTCAAAAAACAGAATAGCCTGCAGACACTGTAAAATGATTTTAAAGTATAGCGGAAACACTTCCAACTTAAATGATCATATGACGAGGAAGCACCCGTCTATATCAACTAAACCGGGTTCTTCAACAGCTTCAAAATCATACGAATACACAACTAAACCCACAGATATAAAGACATTCTTTACAACAGTACCAGCTCATTCTCAAAGGGCGAAAGACATAACCAACTCAATTTTACAGTTCATTGTTAAAGACTTGAGACCATTTAGTGTTGTAGAGAATCAAGGATTCAAGAATATGATAAGTGTACTTGAGCCACGTTACACCATTCCTTCGAGACAATTTTTTTTCTGATACGGCTTTCATTTTATTTTAATACCTGCAAACAGCAGGTTTGTTTTCAGCATATTATTATTATCATATTTGAAATGCGGAGTAAAGCATTTTGATACTCTCAGTTGATTCTTTGCTTTATTTCTAGTTTTTCTTTTTTCTCCCCTGTGCCAAGTTTAAAAAATATATATCTTTTAAAGGTTAAAAACTATTGTGATAGTATCGCAATAGTTTCTAGACTATTGCAATACTATCGCAATATGCATTTTACTATCACAATACTATCGTGATAGCTTTTTTGACCTCAATAGTCACCTCTAATACACATTCTGATCAAATTTGGTGATGATTAAACAAAGGCTTCTAAAGTAATTGAGCTGACAAGACCAGTTTTAGGTAATTTATATAAATAAAGGGCAATAACTCTCGATTGACTGAAGCGATATGGCTAGTTATCCATTTAGTCCCGAGATTTTACGCCAATACACTTTCTGACCAAAATTGATGATGATTGGCCAAAGGCTTCTTAAGTTATTGAGCTGACAAGACCAATTTTAGGTAAATGCTATAATTAAAGGGCGATAACTCTCGATATAGCTAGTTATCAAACGTGTACGAGATATTATACTAATACACATTCTGACCAAATTTGATGATGATTGGACAAAGGCTTCTTAAGTTATTGAGCTGACAAAATACTGGATGCCGCCCGCCTGTACGCCTCAGGTAAAACTATAATACGTTCCGTTAAAAAACGGGCGTATAAAAACCTAACAAATTATGCTTTTCTAACATTGAATTGTTATCTTACAACACTATAATATTCTTATTACTGATTACACTTATGCAACCATGTCCCTTATATCATCTCATGTATTTGCTATGTAAAACATGAGTAAAAGAAGTTGTTCAAATGCATTTACCAGTAGAATAAGCCATGTTTTTCAAGGATTGAAATAATTTAATCAATATATGAAGATGATGAAACATTGGGCCAAATTATTTTTAAATCAGGCCAGTATTTTCAAAACAAATGTATTTCCACTGCAAAGAGGATAAGCATTAAAGAACATTCTTATGAAGGTGGATTGCAATGGACAAAGTGGTACAGATGGAGACATTGTTTAACACTTTCCCACTTGTAAATGACATTAAATTTTGAAATCACTGTGGCAAAGGGAGATAACGCTCATAGTGAACAAGCTTTAGACCCTAGTTTGGAAGAAACAAACAACTAAATTTAACCCTTTCCCTCATATGGACGTTTTCTGATGCCTCTGCAGCAGACGGCTTTTTGAATGCAGTGACAAAAGAAGAAATTGCTCAAAATGAGCAATTTCTCCTTTTGCGTTATAGGTTGTCCATTCAATTATAGAGATTTTCTATCTTTTGACAAAATACGTTCAAAGTCATCTGCTGCAGAATTGTCGTATGACGGAAAGGGTTAATCATATTGAGCAATTTTTTCAACTCTTATCAATAATTTTACTTTCATTTAAAGAGATTTTCCATTTGTTTTGCTTAGATGTTTTCAAAATGGTCTGTTGCATATTTATTTTATGTGAGAATGGATTTAGGTTAATATATTTTATTTAAACTGATATTCCATTCTAATTTGGGGCTACACCCCTAAACTCCTGCTTCATCATTAATTCAATTATACTGTGCAAAGACAAAAAAAATAAAAAATTTGTAACAAAGAACAATAGGTGACTAGGTCAAACTGAATACACTTTGTGGCAACATAATTATATAAACATTGTTTTTATGCCTGTCAGTAAAAATAACCATATTCAAGAATGCAAGTCTTTTGAGTGGACATGCACAGTACATTTCACTTATATGAATCAATAAAATCTTTTTACAATTGAAGGTTATAATTTCATGCTAATCTAGTTTAACTGCCAATTTATCAAAGAATAATTTAAACAGACATCATCAATTTAATGCTTTGAAGCTTTCCCTCATATGACAAATCCGCAGTAGAAGACTTTGAAAATGTCTACTAAAATATAAGGAACATCTCTATAATTGTTAAAACCTATATAGAATGAAGATAATTTGCCACACATTGGTCAACATCAGCCCCTTTGAATGAATGTTAAAATATTTTATTTCATGTTGCCAGACGCATCCTCAACTTTTTATCAACTGAAAACAACATCAGGGGCTGCGCACCCGAACCCCTGCAATTTTAATCTGAAAGAACAAGTTTAGTTGCACACATAAAAAAAAAAAATTGTTTACATCTTATTAGAAACCAGCATGTACATTCCAGCTTGCAAAATCCTTGATTGTATTGACTGTGTAGTGGACATGTACTAACATTATATGTTTAAACTTTAACCTATATGAATCCATAAAATCTTGTCGTAATTGAAGGTAGCAACAGAGTTAAGTAAATTCTGATTGAGAAGAAACTTTTTTCACCAGTGTGCCTATAACACAGTGGACGGCCTCGGCAGTGTTTTGGTAGAACGTCTGCCTTTGGTGTGGGTAGTCCCACATTTATTTGGACTGGGATGCGGGAGGTCGCGAGTCCGATCCCCAGTCGGGTCAAGCCAAAACCTTAAAAAATGGTAGTTGTGACTGCCATTCTTGATGCTGAGGGTTGCGGGGTTAGCATTACAACTGACTGGCTGGTGTCAGGATGAATGGACCAAAAGTACTGGTAACTTACCCAGTACACGCCATCAGATAACTAGAGAATTGTTGAAGGCGGTGTAAAAAACTAAAACATTTAAATACACACCAAACAATGACACAGTTAAGAGACATAGCGGCATGATAGCCAGTACAAGAGGTAGCAATGCCATAAAGCTAAAGTGTAACTGTACGGTGTCAGGTAAAATTTACTACTTGTTCATTGGTTCAAACCAGTACAAATGGGCAACTTGGATAGGGAATTGTTTTTTCTACAGATCTGCCAAGGTTCATTAGATTCTACACATTCACACGGATGGACACACCAATTGATCACTTATAATTGATAAGCTGATCCATCGGTTAAATGAATAAAAATTGGTATTAACTACTAAATATAAAGAAATTTTATCTTTATCCATAAAGAAGTAAGTTAGTAACAATAACAAAATCTAAACCATCACTATAATGTCTTCCTCAAGGCGACGCAAGATTACAACATATATGAACAGAGAATATCTTCAGTGGTTCTACTTATCAGTAGATGAACGAAAGACGAAACATACTGTTCACAACTTCAGACTTGACTTCAAGTGCGTAAAACATTGGGTATGAAACGGAATCCTTGTTTCATTTTAAGCATTAAGAAGCATTGGACATGTCTGACATGGAAAGAATGTTGCGAGGTGCTTATAATAACTATTTATACAATCATACTTGTGAGGATGCAGCTCAAACTTACATGATAGCTCGGCAAAACACTCGAAGTCTGCACATTTTGGTTGTATTTACAGTTTCCCGTCTTTACTTTACAAGCATGTTAAACACGAACGGCAACTCTAATGTAACGGGAACATTGCAAATAATGATCATGTTTCGCACAAGTATGGTTTCGTGACACAAAGATTAAACATAACAACATGACTCCCATTGGGCCTAGCAATAAACATATAATGTGACAAATTTGCCTAAGAATAAACTGAGTGACCACAATTTGTGACAAATGTGCCATGATCAACAGTTTTGAATGAATGAATCATGCTAGCACCAGCTTACCTGACGGTCGTTGACTTTCAGCAGTTATGGACAGTTTAACGCAATAAATCCATTGAACAGATATCTAAATGATAAAATGACGGGTGTTTCCTGTTTTTTGTTACCAGCGAACGCATATCGGATCTACTAGATCGAAAAATGTAATCGAGTCGATACGGGCCAGAGGTCAAGAATCCGCCATTGTTAACGTGGTAAATGAAGGCTTGAAATTTGAATGCGCTTAGTGACACTGACGTCATTTTTATGGAATTGTTCACTGAACAGAATCTTCGATACACGTTCAATGATGTAAACATTTGATATACAGTCTGGAATCGGAAAACCGGATGTCCGAGTAGATCCCAAAGAGTTACAGTGAGTTCGTACCCTGACCAGTTCGTAACCTGTATATTCGGTGAGTTCGTAACCTATGGTCGGTGAGTTCGTACCCTATGGTCGGTGAGTTTGTAACCTATTGAAAAACATTGGATATATTGTTTTATATGATACTTTTGTTGAATAAAATATTTCGTAACTTGTCTTTGTAGAATTTGAGTTTAGGAAATATGGTTTTATAATATTGATGTAGTATTTTAGTTATTTAATATAAAAGTAAAGATGACGGCAATATAGCGGATTTTTTTATAATAAACGAAGTGTCATTTGTTAAGTAGGTGTTAAGTAGGTGTGAACATAACTACTTCTGTGCACGCACGCGACTATAGGCTTTAAATTATTTCAAAATATTATTAAAGTTTTCGTTGAGAGTGTTTCGTTGCATACAAACAAAAAAGATATATATATATACATCATGTTTTTATTTACATTTTTTTGACAAAAAATACATTTTCATGTTACAATTTACACAAGAACTTGGCACAATCACTTTAATGTCCATAAACACGTATAAGCTTGTTCAATAATTCGTCTGTAGACATGTCTCCCAGATTCCAAAAATCATTGCCTGCGTGGACCGAGCTTTTTTCTTTTGTCTTTTTTTTAATTTGTTTTCACTGACAAGTTTCGCCTGGATGTCGACAAGTTTGGCTTCTTGGTGGAGCATTTCTATCAGGGCGTAGAAGGGTGGAGCGGTTGCGCATCTATAATTGATTCTGCGATGCCAACCTGAAAGTAAGAATATAAATAATTATTCATTTCCCAAAAAAATATATACCTTTTCCAATTTAAATCAGACGGCATTTGCAAATAAGTGATATTTGCTCCTTTTACCATAATATATCTTTTTCGTAAGTAACGCGTTTATTTAATATTTCACCATAATATATCCTTTTTGTAAGTGATGGGTTTATTTAATATACAACTTACCCTCACAGTCGTTGTTTGTGCGGACTGACTGACCATACACCGACCAGTCCTTCGGTTTCCATATTGAGCCGTCGATCCATGTCTGGAGAACATAGTTGAACAACTCTTCAACCTGTACGATACCAGTGATCTTTCTCCTTTGGTTTTCAAATGCCGCTTGTATATGTGTTTCAGGGAGAAGTGGCATGGCTAACAGTCTTCTGATTACCTTGTGTGTACCAGTATCGTCTCTATAGTTTGTTGCGAGTCCAAGGGCCTGTAAACATAAATAATAAACTGGTTGGCTGGTTAAGTACTGATAGTATTGTAATGGCGTTGTAAGAATGAAGTAAAAATCGAGAGATAGACAAGGAGCGAAAGAGATAGAGATAATGTATACAATTAGTTATTGTTTTATTATATGAAAAATGTATGGTATTTACCTGTACTTTTTTCCACACCGCCTGCGTCCAATGGAATGCACAACCGGAAACGGTTGCTTCCGGAAATTCTGTTCAAACGTGTCTTTTGAACGCAGTACCTTGAATGTGGCGTCAACATACCACCGTTTGGCTTGGCTAAGGAAATGAAGTTGTTGTGGTGTGGCGAATATCAAATGTCGGGCCCCGTCTACCATTAAGTCCTCACGAAGGAAGTTTGTCGGCAAGAAGTCAACGGCTAACTGGAAAAATAAAGGATCGTATCAGTATTGTTTCAAATTAAAATAAGAAGATCGATTAGTCAAAGACTAACATTCCTTTAGTTTCTTAGAAAAGTTACAGATAACTTACCAGAAAATCCATACCACGCGGATCTTGGGGGCGAAGTTTTTGTCGGAAATAGTTGGCGTTTCTGGCGAGATAGTCTGGTCTAGGGATATTCACAGCATTAGGTCTAGGGATATTCACAGCATTAGGTCTGACCTTGTGTAGTTCTTCTTCTACGAGGCTCATCGCAGAGCGGAATATATTATTGGCTGCTTCGTCTTTCATCTAAAACAAATCGACAAATATGAGAATAGAGTTACAACGTTACAACGTAAAAAATAAGAATAACATGGCTACACGCAATTTCCGATGATAACGTTAATAAAGAATTATCTAATTATCATTAACCTAATAACTTATATCATACCATGGCTAATCTGTTGCAATCCTCACACACAAAGTGGATGTCAGCAAAACCCTTCCGCATTCTGGCATACATGTATTTGGATATACCTGCATAAAACAAGGTTTAAAAATAAATTCCAAATGAACATCATACAACTAGAACGGGAAACAACTTAAAACGTTGTGATAAAAGGAGAAGTTTCAAAATTCCTTTTTTTAACTAGAACGGGGAACAACTTAAAACGTTGTGATAAAAGGAGAAGGTGCTATTTATCGGCAATATCTCTTCTTCAAACAAAGTTTTCACAATTCCTTTTTTTAACTAGAACGGGGAACAACTTAAAACGTTGTGATAAAAGGAGAAGTTGCTATTTATCGGCAATATCTCTTCTTCAAACAAAGTTTTCAAAATTCCTTTTTTTAACTAGAACGGGGAACAACTTAAAACGTTGTGATAAAAGGAGAAGTTGCTATTTATCGGCAATATCTCTTCTTAAAACAAAGTTTTCAAAATTCCTTTTTTAACTAGAACGGGGAACAACTTAAAACGTTGTGATAAAAGGAGAAGTTACTATTTATCGGCAATATCTCTTCTTAAAACAAAGTTTTCACAATTCCTTTTTTAACTAGAACGGGGAACAACTTAAAAAAAAAATATTTTATTCAACAAAAGTATCATATAAAACAATATATCGAATGTTTTTCAATAGGTTACGAACTCACCGACCATAGGGTACGAACTCACCGAAATATACAGGTTACGAACTGGTCAGGGTACGAACTCACTGGCACCCATCCCAAATGACCCATAGAGTTCGTTTTGTAACAAGGAAAAATAGCACCATAGTATATGTGACCTTTGACCCTGACCGTAAGAAGTTTCTAACCGAAACTTTAGTCCGGAAAGGTGTTGCCGTACTTTGATTTTTTACTTCCCTTTGCGCTACTCTCTACAAATAGAAATCGATAACGGTCAGCGCGCTGTTTTCAGTCACTTCCGGAGAGGTTTTGTCAAAATGGAAGATTTAACACCAACAAAGCGACATTATTGTACCGTATGCTCACATTATCGAGGGAAAAACGTAAATGGACGTACTGTTTCGTTGCATAGGTTTCCTACAAATGACAGTGTTAGGAATGCATGGATACGACGAATCAAACTATTGAAAAAGGGCTTCAAACACAACGACTCTCAACGTCTATGTTCTGAACACTTCGTCGGTGGCGAATTTCAGAAGAATATGGTTCCATCGATGTTTGGTGAAAGACGTTTCAACACAACTACCGTAAGCATATGTTCATGTTAAAACAATTAAATAATAATAAAAAAATAATGAAAAGTGACTTTTTCACAATAAAATTGTAAAGTTTATTAGAAAACCGATGGGTGGGGTTATTTTCTAATTATTTATTTTCTTCTCACAATAAAATTGTAAAGTTTATTAGAAAACCGATGGGTGTGGGGTAATTTTTCTTATTTCTTTCTTTTGTTGAATTTGTATTCAATATGTATTGAACTTTTGTAGATATGGACTTACATTTTTATTTTATTTTAATTTCAGTTGGAAAACATCACTCTAATGGTCATTGACGACAACGTGCAACCATTGGAGAAGCCAGAGCCCCGTGGACAAACAGTCAACCTCAAAAGTGGCCATACATCGGAGCAAACATCTTTACTGTTTCATGATTATGTGGGTCTAGTTAAAATTGATGGCATAAATAACACTTTAAATAAGGACTGCCAAACACACATTTGGATTTCAAGTACCTCAGTATGCACACAAACACCAAATACAGATAAATCTGATGCCTCCACACAAACCGAAATGATCTTTGACGAACATGAAACTTATTATGCCACAAAACTTTGTGACTGTTTACAAAAATCCGAGCCAGTGCCAATCAAAACATTTGCAAATTCAGGCACACAGTGTAACAAACCAACAGTGACAATCGAAGACATCAACTCTGATGAAAAGTGTATGTTTTACACGGGAGTGCCAAATAAGCAAGTATTTTATACGTTGTTTGATGAAATGAGTGATGCATCTGAAAAAACCAAAAGAAATGCATCTAATTCAAATTTAGGAACAGGGCGTCCAAGAAGTCTTCGTCTAATTGATGAATTTTTTATTGTGTTAATGAGGTTAAGACTCGGGCTTTTATTAGGAGATTTAGCAGACAGATTTTTCATATCAAAATCTACATGTGGAGTCATATGTGAGAAATGGATTGAATATTTACATTTAAAACTTGCGTTCTTGACCGATTGGCCAAGCAGAGAACTTGTCAACAAATTTATGCCAAACAAGTTCAGTAGGAAATATCCTAACTGTCGTGTCATAATCGACTGTACAGAATTTTTTACAGAGACACCTCAATCTTTGTCAAATAAGTCGTTGATGTTTTCCAGCTACAAGTCCCATATGACTTATAAAGCACTATTAGGTATTAATCCAGCTGGAATTATTACATTTGTGTCAGACTTGTGGTCAGGAAGCATCAGTGACAAACAAATTACAAAACAGTGTGGTATATTGGAGTTATGCGAGAAAGGTGACGCGATTATGGCAGACAAGGGATTTTTAATAACAGACTTAACCACGCCCTTAGGGATAGATATGATAATACCTCCATTCAAAACACACCGGTTTTCTAGGAGAGAAGTTGAGGAAACGCGTAGAATTGCCAACTTACGCATTGACGTAGAGAGGGCAATGGAACGTGTTAAAAACTTTCGTATACTTAGTGGTGTAATACCAATAACTTTATCAAAAAGAGTGTCTAAGATGTTAAAAATATGTGTTGATCTTTCAAATCTTCAATTTCCTCTGGTTCATGATGATCCATAATTTTTATATTATTATTGTTTGTTTGTTATCAAAGCTTTATAGCTTTATATAGATATTTCTATAAACCATTATATATCAGTCGGTAGCGACGTTGACTGTCAATCCAGGGGTTATGAGTTCGAATCCCGGCTCAGCCAACTTTCTTTCCGACGTTTGACATGCGTCATTTGTCTTTCACCAATGGGCTTAGTCTAGAGATTGTGTCAAAACATAGAAAATCTCTTTATTAAATTGAATGAATAACCTATGACTAAAAGTGGAAAACATTGTGGCAAAAGGAGAAACTGCATGTTTTGTGCAATTTCTTCTTTTGACACTAATTCTATATGAGAGACAGGGTTAATAATTAAATATTAATTTTAAAAGAATTTACTGTTATAATTCCATTTAACATATACAAGTGCCCAGTATATATGGAGACCTTTAGTACAGGTCATTTAAAGTGCATGGATGGGTGCACCTGAGGTCTCCATTATCATGAAAAGAAATTAGTCCTGACTTTGATGATCAATCGGACAACTCCAATAAATGAATTGTAATGTAAAAATAAGACAAAAACCTGATTTTCAATTCATATTGTTTACTTTGTTATTAATATTAATTTAATATGAAACGAAATTAAAATATTTAAAAATACATATTTTTGGTGTTTATATATCATAATGAAAATAAGCAAGTGCTGGCTAAACCTTATCCATATGTAGATCCTCATTGCTGCATAAACATTGATCAGACAATCATTGCAAACTGTGGAAAAAGTAGAAATTGCTCATTTTGCTAAGGGTCAATTTCTCCTGTTGTCACAATGTTTTCAACTCATTCCAATGATTATAGGGAAATTATACTTTCAATTTTAGAGATATTCAATAGCAGGTGACTGGTGAGGCTCTAACTCAAAAGTTATTATTAATTGCTCATTATAAGCAATAAATCATTTTGCCGCAATGTTTTCTAAAGTGGCCTGCTGCAGTTTTTCAGTCATTTCACGGCAGCCAGTTCATTTATTCTGCGTTTCTTTCCAAGCAACTGGCTGATTTTCCATATAGACCGTTACCCAATTGGTAGAAGACGAATGACGCGTGTCAAAGTGTTTTTTGTCCATTGTCGGAAAGAAAAAGGGCCGAGCTGGGGATCAAACTCACAACCCCTGGATTGACAGCTCACATCCATACAGACTGAGCTACCAGGGAAAAGAGTTAACCCTTTGCCTCATATGACAATTCCGCAGTAGACTGAAGAAATGTAGTCAAAAAAGGAAAATCTCTATAATTGAATGGATAACCTATGACTAAAAGTGGAAAACTTTGTGGCAAAAGGAGAAATTGAATATTTTGAGCAATTTCTTCTTTTGTCACTATGTTTTTGAAAAAGCTGTCTGCTGCAGAGGTGCCAGAAAGTGTCTATATGAGGAAAAGGGATAAGGAATTATGGTGGAAGGAAAATCTCTATAATTGAATGGATAACCTATGACTAAAAGTGGAAAACATTGTGGCAAAAGGAGAAATTGAATATTTTGAGCAATTTCTTCTTGTGTCACTATGTTTTTGAATAAGCTGTCTGCTGCAGAGGTGCCAGAAAGTGTCTTTATGAGGAAAAGGGATAAGGAATTATGGTGGAAGGAAAATCTCTATAATTGAATGGATAACCTATGACTAAAAGTGGAAAACATTGTGGCAAAAGGAGAAATTGAATATTTTGAGCAATTTCTTCTTTTGTCACTATGTTTTTGAAAAAGCTGTCTGCTCCAGAGGTGCCAGAAAGTGTCTATATGAGGAAAAGGGATAAGGAATTATGGTGGAAGGATAAAACATTCATCAAGACTGTACAAAGAGTTAACCTATACAGAAAACAACAAACATCCTAATATTTTACACAAACAAAATCAAATCAACATTGAAATATCACAATATATTGTAATAACTTCTCATGATGGGATCAATAAATGATACATTAAAACAAACTTAAACTAAATAAAAATGAAAAAAGTCAACATTGAACTATTTTTTTACAGTTTGTCACTAAGTAGACTACTTTAAAGTCTGGATGATTTGTTTGCGTTTAATCATATAAACATTTTCCTCTTTGCACACGACATGAGAAAAGTTCAGGGAGAACAAACTTCTGATAAAATTCGATGACTTTAACAAGACAATCTTGCCAAAATTGTTCATTGAACGAAATCCGTTCAATATGTATATCGGATAATGTCCAAATCACGAAGTCACACCATGATGAGTTTGTAAGAGCCATCTGGGCTTGCACTTGATAATAGTAATTATGATTACGTTTAAGCTGAACTTGGTCCTTGTTTATTTCACAACAGAATTGAGAATCTTTGGAAGCATCATCAATTTTGGAAAGTCTCCATTTAAATGGACACTTGACCTCTAGAACACCATTTTGGCCATTATCGTTCACTAAACCATCCGGACTGGAACCAAGAAATGGGATGTCGGTTTTAACATATAGTCCCGTATCAGTTACAGATATCTTATGACCAGCATCCTTTTTAACTAGTACATACTTCCGTCTAGCTGCTGGTTCATGGTCACGTCCCCATTTAACACTCGCGTTTGAAAAGCGATTATAACCCATGACAGTTTTAATGACACTTACTGGTTCACTGTTTTTACATTTACATATCGCACCAAAGTTGGATGATGTAACACGACCGATACGGGCTTTCTTCCAAAGCTTATTCTTAATTTGTCCACGAGTAATTTTTTCAGTCTTTTTACAATCGTCATCAGACAAACGTTGATTACTGCTATAAGATTGAAAAAAGTCTCTGCATTTCTCACTGTCTAGTTTAACGCTGTCTGCATAATTAAATGTTATGTTGTGTATTTCTGGTAACTGTTGTTTCGGATCTTTAATCAAAACTGTTTCTGGTCGTGTTAATAACCATGCAGCATGTGGTGCATATTGCCTCAATTTACTAGCAAAGTTTTTAATGTTCACTTGTGTCACGGTTAAAACAGTTTCTTTTGATGGTGACTTTTCTACAATGGAATTTTGAACCTCTGGAGTCCATTTACACTTTTTAAATGTTATGTCCTGTGATTTTTGTGGGCTCAGTTTTCGTTTGCGCGGTTGATTCCATTTACACGTGTTTGATGTAGACGCATGGAGACCTTCTTTCTTTTTTTCTGTAATGTCAATCAGTCCATGGAGTACTGCCGCTATATGGTTACAGGATTCCCCTTCACTAAAAAGAGATAAAACAAATTTTATTTAGAATTGTTAAATGCTCACATCCAATAAAATGTCGTAAGTTAGGCACAACAAGTAATCGTATGATTTGTATCATATATAGGCCACATATTTATGACCATTCTGAAGTAAACAATATATAAATATTGCATGGCATCCAGTGAGACAGTACACATTGTCAACATGAGGAAGATACTGTTACCCGAGGCGAAGTCGAGGTTAACAGTATTTACCAGAATGTTGACATGCACTATTTATTTTATTATACCAAACAAAATTACAAGCTTATTCTTTTTTTTCTGTACCCTTATTTTGAGGTGAACATGGTTACTTCAATATAACACCACATATGAACAGTATACATGGCATGCGCGTCAGTCATAGCATAAGACAGTAAAAAATTGCCCATGATGAGTATATGAGAATTTAACGTTACAAAGTCACATGATGTATACCAGGGTGACTGACTATAATGAAATATAGTCACCCTGTGTATACTAATACTGTTTATTAAGTTAACTACATAATAAATAGTTGCCAGTAACTCAACTTATGTGATAATTATCAATTTATGTTTATTATATAATTGAAAAAGACAATGGAATAAAGCAGCTTGTTTACAGTATACATGTTAGTTGTTATACACAAAAGCAAACATATTTTTATTGATGTACGTACCCAGCACTACATTCGCACCCAGCTGCATGGATATGCCCCGTTACTTTAGACATACTTATCCAAACTATATAATCTGGCTTCTTCTTTTCATTGAGGGTTGGCATGGATGGGATGACTTTGGCCCGTACGAAACAGTGAGTGATTTGGTGATCAATTCCATGGTACTGTACTGAATGCACATGTCTATCCTCATAAAACACTTTTGCTTTTAGTTGTCTTTTGGCATTGTTTTGTTCTTTGTCAATTGTTCGACCTTGACTTAGCACTAAATAATTGTATAGTTCTGTGTTTGAAAAGTCTGGTATTTTTTCACAATCGTCAATCCAACCGTGTTTAAGGGTCGACGGATGCGGTAATATTTCTCCTAATGGGGAAACAAATCTTTCCAAGTTCCTTCGTTTTTCGAAATTCTCATCCTCCAAGCTCAACTCGCTTAACGGTCGTTTGCGAAGAATATCCGTTCCTTTTGCGCGTTTAATCAACTCTGATTTAACTCCTGATACATACTGTCCATGATCACGGAGATACAATTTCAACTCGCTAACATTCAACTTATCAAAATCCAAATCTTTACGCATCGCCGATTCATTCTCTTTATTTGTCGCCATTTGTATAGATTGTTCTAGAAAATGCCCCCCGGAAGTAGAATTATTTCTGAGAATGCAAGGGACGTAATCGCGCCACGGGCAGATAACACCTTTCCGGACAGTCAAAAGTCCCATTTATAATGATGTATGTTGGAAAGGTTAAAGTTTAGCCGGCCTTGTCTGATGTAAATTACTTGATTTCTGTGACTAATCCGAATACATTGTCGGAATGGTGTAATTGATCCAAAATGAACATATCCAAAATGAACAATATGTTCCTATTCAACAACATTTTCACTTTGAACACCTATCTCCTTTTCTGGTTTTTAATTTGTAAAACATGAAAACGGCATCAGATTATTTGTTAATAAGTACCAGACTTAGTGTCAACAACAGTTACTGAATATATACGTGTATCTGAAATATGTTGTTTGAAAAAAAAATGGATAATATAAGATCTGATCAATATATTCAATATACATTTTATTGCATAAAACAATAAACAGTATGTTTATAGCAAATAAAGAAATTATAAAAAGTACAAACAGAGAAATGGATTTTCCAGAAGAAATTGCAATAATTTAACATTGTTAGTGATCATGTTAAAATTGCTCTATTATAAAAATATGATGTATAAATTTCGTTAAAACTTTGATATTAGAACGGTTATCAAAGCTGGATCAATCCTTGAACATGTACAGATTCTCAGAGTTATCAATGTTGATAACCATTCCTTTTTTTAATTGTTATTGCTCAATTATAAAAGCTTTTGAAAAGGGTACAGGGAGTAAACTATTTTCACTAGAAGCCTGGATAAAAATGTAATAAGTGTTTAAGTAAGACAACTCCCCACAACATAATTGTTTCATGTATACATTGTTAAGTTTAGTTGCCTCTTTCAAAACATGTACCTGCTCAGATTTGATCTTAGAACTCTTGTTAGACCAGGTGTTTTACCATTAAACTACAGTATAGGTTTTTATTTTGAGCAGCAGTTCATGAAAATATGTGTACTTTTATTACCAGTAAAGTATAAGAATTTTTTTGTTACAATGAATGTATACCAATTTAAATTTTACCATTTCTATTGTATAGATTATACAATTTCACACAGAAAAATGGATTTCACAATAAATTACATAGAAAACATACATTTCTGTGGTATTTCAGTTATATCAGAGGACAGAACACTTATGTGAGGTCACTGGGTGACTAACATAACTGACATTAATTATGAACTGCCTTATAAATAGCCTTTTTCTGTTGAAAAACAGATTACATTTTCTTTATTGTTCAACCAAAATGTTTATACAAATTTATTTGAATAAAAAGTATTTTGAGTGTTTGTTGAATTTAAAAAGAGATTGATCCTCTTTATCTACAGATTTCAATGCTCAGTTTGTTTTTACCTTATTTGAGTTTGAAATAGTTAGTGTACATTGCCCTGTTTCATAGACGGACCTAAATCTGTGACCGTAAAAGGCTTTTATTTTGCATTTGCTCTTCAATTTGAAGAGTTCTATGACATCATTGGTTGTTGTGCTCCCAAGTATGAAAATAGTGCTGTCAATAGATGTTGAATCTTTTTCAAATATTGTTTGAATACATACATGCAGAGTATTTAAAATAACCTAGTGAAAATAATGTTTAAATTCTTAGTACCAAGTTTGTCCAATCTGATCAATAAACACATTTTGGATAAAAAAAAGAAAGAAGGAAACTACTAGAAATTCAGCCTGTTGAAAGAAAAGTAAAGTGTTTTACTGATAGCCCCCATATGACATCATTTCTTTTAAACAATCATGACTCATTTGAGTTTGATCAATAAACACATTTTGGATAAAAAAAAGATGAATCTACTAGAAATGCAGCCTGTTGAAAGACAAGTAATGTGTTTTACTGATAGTCCACATATATATGACATCATTTCTTTAAAACAATGGACTCATTTGAGTTTGATCAATAAACACATTTTGGATAAAAAAAAAGATAAATCTACTAGAAATTCAGCCTGATGAAAGAAAAGTAATGTGTTTTATTGATAGCCCACATATGACATCATTCCTTTAAAACAATGGACTCATTTGAGTTTGATCAATAAACAAATTTTGGATAAAAAAAAAATGAAACTACTAGAAATTCAGCCTATTGAAAGAAAAGTTATGTGTTTTACTGATAGTCCACATATAACATCATTTCTTTAAAACAATAGACTCATTTGAAGGCATGAAAGTGTTTTCCTCTCTTTCAGGTTGGAGGATATAGACATTAAGACATTTACTATGTATACCCCAAAATCAGGGTGAACTGATTCTGGTCATACTTTCATGATTTGACAAAGACTAGGTCATAGACATAAACTGTTAAACTGTACAATGTAAAAAAATAATGTAAATTGAAGGCAAATAATTTGAAATTGACTGTAGTTTTGTTTGTTTGCTACATTTACTGCAATAAATAGATAAACGTCTTAAAGTCAATACAACTAGACAGTCGAAGATATGATAGTTTTAATAGCTATTTTCTTGAGTGGAGTCAACATTTGACAAGACGGCTTCGGCTTCAAATGACAGATACATTCATAAACGATACACACCATGTGACGTCACGCGATGTGACGAAAGCATCGTGGATCGTTCCCAACAGATATATATAACAAATAATTTAGAAATGAAGTTATATTTTTAAGCAAATTATTGATATAATAAATAGCTTACCTTGAAATGAAGCTATGCCGATACAGAAACAGAATTGTTCGTCCTTTTCAGTTAAAATAATATCCGAGAATTAGCACTAGCACAAGCAAGAAAGAAAGAGAAACACACAAATACGAGAGGATGATTTTACTAGATTGTAATTAAGCTTGCCAGTCGGTTACAAACTCAAAAAGCTTCATACAGGCTTATGCAACTAAACAACTATATAAACAAAGCTGTAGCTTAAACACAGATATTGAGATAAGCACACATTATTAAAGCAATACAGCAGATGAATAAAACATGAAACAATATACAATTATGATAATGACAATATACATATGACCATCTGCAAGCCTATATAACTGTAGGGGAGAGGTGGGAGGGAACTTTCAATGTAACAAAACCGACTGTCAAACAAATACTGTGCAGATATTTCCCGCGAAATTCATTAAATATACTGGCGTAGTAATATCAAAATTATCGTCCAATCAAAATCTTGTTGATTATGCAAATTAACTGGTTTTACGAATTGTCGTAAAACCTTGCAAATTAGCACTAGCACAAGCAAGAAAGAAAGAGAAACACACAAATACGAGAGGATGATTTTACTAGAATGTAATTAAGCTTGCCAGTCGGTTACAAACTCAAAAAGCTTCATACAGGCTTATGCAACTAAACAACTATATAAACAAAGCTGTAGCTTAAACACAGATAAGCACACATTATTAAAGCAATACAGCAGATTAATAAAACATGAAACAATATACAATTATGATAATGACAATATACATATGACCATCTGCAAGCCTATATAACTGCCCAAAACCAAGCCCCTCCCCCAAAGGAAGCAAAAACAACAACAAATAAGCATACATGTAAAAATGAAAACATACAAACAACATACAAAATTAATTGAACAGATGATCAACACTCCCACCCCCAACCCTATTCCGGAGTAATATCAAGTACTATCACCACCGAAAACAACCTCCAATAAAGTAATATACCTTCATTAAAGAGGGCCCCCAAAAAAAACACCTTAAAGAAGTGAATACCTCCTTTAAAAGGGTAATAATTTCCCAAATGTAATGATGATCATCCTGTATCAATTAAGTGTAAATTTACAAATTCTTTAATAAATGAGAAACTGTATTAATGAAGACTAATTTTAAGCGTCTGGTACCTTCCAAGTTTAAATGTAAACCACCATCTCTAACTGCAAATAACTCTCGGACCGGCAGACCAAACTTAAAAAACGGTCTAAAAGAATGCAGGAACTGCAGCTTACGCTGAGAACATATCTTCTTCAGACCGGAATTTACTGATTTCACATTCTCTCCAAACTTTTGATGATCAAGTGGTCTTGGAAGGATACTAGAAACAATGATTTTGGTAGCAGACAAACCAGAAATAATAGTAAACAAATTGTTAAAAGCACTGAGAATTTCCGGCACAGATAAAGAAGTAATATCATTAGTTCCCACATGTATGTAGGATAATATGATCAACATGTAACAATTCTGGAAAACGTTCTAATCTCTTTGCCAGTCTAGAAATATTAATGCCAGGAAAGGCATGTAGTACGGTGAAATTGATACCGGTTACATGTTTGGCTATTGAATCCGAAATGATGTGGACTTGTATATCTGCAAAGAGACATTACAAATTCTCAAACATATCATTCAAAATATTCATTTTATCTCTCCATGATAACTCCAAATACAACTTATAGGCGTCGGATTTCCAATCACCAAGAATTTGAATTTTTTTCAGGCGAAACCTTCGACTGAAAAGCCAAAGTGGCAAAACCTCTTCTAAATGAATGAGTAGTAAATAAGAATGAGTCTAACTTCAACTGTGAAATGCAATTTCTTAATTTTTTTTGAAACAAATAATAAGTAATACACTTTCCGTCAGGTAAAGCAAACAGAGCTCCAGCTGAATGAAAAAAGTTTAACATCATTAAGTCTCTATAAGCCTTCACAGGGCAAAGTCGAATATCTTTGAATTGAATTAAAGGACTAATAAGTGATCTTTCGCCAAACTGTATAGTTTTTGACCAGTCAAATTTGACTAGTAAAAATTCAGAATAATCTGAAACCATATTTTTTTGTAAAAATTTTCCATCACTCAGATCCTGTTTTGACGAAGGCACTAAATTCGATTTACGAGCGACAAGAAAAAAGGCAAAAAGGAACGAACACCAATATACTATGTTACTTTTGTCTGAGAAATCTAAATTATTATAAATACCGATTAGAATTTCCAGTGTAATCGGATTAGCTTGCTTAACACAATGCGGATTTAATCTAGCTAGACCTCTGAATGTAAGAAGTAATGAAAAATCAGAGAACTGTTCAGTGTCAAAACCTGCTATAGCATGCAGTGTTTTAACTCCTGAGATATAATTTCGTATACTGTTCACTGATTTAAAGGATCTGGACAAGAATTGTGCATATAAACGTAAAGTGTTAGATGAAGCTGGTAGATAACCAAGTTGAAAATGAATACAAAACATCATGAAAGTTTCCCACTGGATTAATAAATTCTTATGGGAGCCTACAGCAAAGGCTGATTTTGTCGACTGTCTCAATTGACCTTTAAGAAGTAGAAGATCCTCATCTGAAAAAAGAATTAATCTTCATCTACCATGGATGAGTAAAACGAAAATGGTCCTCATTCACGTGATACTGACTTAAAACAGAAATATCGGTAACAAGAGAAAAAAAATTATCTTTAAACTTATTATCTAAGTGGAAACGTGATAAATAGTCCGCCAATCTGTTTTGAGAGCCCTCAAGATGAACAGCTCTAAAATGAATATCATACAATGATGTCCAATAGCATAATTCTCTTAAACAATTTTGTAAAAATGGACATTTGGCTTTTCCTGAATTTATTACGATACAAGCAGCCATGTTGTCACAATAAATTTGAATTTTCTTACCCTTCATTAAGACACCCCATACATGAAAACATACTATAACTGATAGAAGTTCTAACGCACTGATGTGTAAATTCTGTTCTATAATAAAGGCAGGAAATTCACTGTGAAAATATTTATTTTCTAAAAAACCACCACAACCTGATAAACAGCTGTCTGAGCTAAATATCAAATCCGGTTCAGACCAAGATCCATGATCTATTAACGAAATACCGTTATAAATAGGTAAGAATTGATTCCACCAAAACAGATCTTTCTTGACATCCTCTGGAATTTTAAACATGAAGGATGTGTGCATGTCATCAGAATAACACTGTCTAAGCCAGTTTAAAATCCTATTTACAAAAACTCTGCTGGATTTTACACAAGCACCAACAAAATTCAATTTTCCCAAAAGACTTTGGAGATCTTTCAAAGTGGCATGACTTTTGAACAACCAGCTGAAGACCAAAGCACGGGTTTGATTTAGTTTTTCTAATGGAATTGACATATTCATCTCAATAGTATCGAAAAGAATACCTAAAAAAAACATACGTTCAGAAGGCTCACAAGCTTTATGTAAAGCTTGTTCCAAACCGCTC
Organism: Serripes groenlandicus; assembly: GCA_031761405.1. Lineage (NCBI taxonomy): Eukaryota > Metazoa > Mollusca > Bivalvia > Cardiida > Cardiidae > Serripes > Serripes groenlandicus. The sequence goes on along the minus strand of JASEVX010000001.1, from coordinate 226,581,595 downwards.
TGAAGAAAAATGTTCCTCATAGCAGAAAAGGCAAACCAAGCCACGTCTCCTTGCTCTACTCCTCCGAAATCATCCAAGTAATTCAGAACTGCCAAACCTATGTTTAACATCATAAAGGAAAAAGCATTGGTAACCCTTTGACATATATGAGCTGAAGAACGAAGACCCATAGGTAGTACCGTATCACAAAAGATGTGATTTTTCCATTTAAATGCAACAAGATTATAATCTGATGGACAAATACTTATTTGTCTATAGGCTCTCCTCAAGTCGAGCTTATACAATAAGGCACCCTGACCCTTGGCTAAAATTAAAGAAGTAAAATCATCAACATTGGGAAAAAACAAATCTACACTGTCGCCTAAATACTGATCCTTTGGTACATAACTATTTACACTATTCCCTTTCTTAGGGAAACTAAGATCCAAGATGATTCTTCTCTCAGAAAGTGATTTTGGTACAGAATTTAATGGAGATAAAATAATATTTTCTGTAAAAGGGTTATTTTTGAAAGGACCCATAATTGCTCTGAAAGAAGCCTCCTTCATTAAATATTTTTCAATTTCCTTCGGGAATTCTACAGCTCCCTTATGATTTTTAACCTTTGAATTTTTGTTAATTTTCTTTGTGTCTGAAACAAACCCTATTGGAAACCCATATTTTAGTAATTCACAAACCTGTAAGTCATTATATCCGTGAAGCATTCTTCTCATAAAATTAGTATTGAATTTTGAATTAACAGGGATTTTTTTACATTCAAAATTATATTTACCTGATGCTTTCACTAACCTATATGCATATCAAGTTTTTTAATTGAGTCATCAATTAAAATGGGTTTTACCCTGTTGCAAATTAAACATTTACTGCTGTGATTACAAAAATTTTGAGTTTGATTGACATGGTTAAACTTAGCTTTTAAAAATTTTGGTAAAATAAAATCAGCAGCTTTTTCCATCAATGCAAGGCGTTGTTTGGAAATAGAAAAGAGTCAGGCAATGTTATAAGAACAAGTCGAAGAACATTCAGGGTGGTTCAATTCCTTCCTGTCCTTCTGCCAACAAGCGGCACAAATGTGTTTTGCTAAACGGTTTCTCCCCTTAACAATAACCATGTGAGACTCTTTAAAAGTACACTTATTCCTTTGAAATTGAGAACAAAACCAATTTTTGTCCTCTGATTTGTGTGCATTCGCACCCAGTGAAAAGTCAGATTTTGGCCTAAAGCTATATTTATTATAGGAAGAGGCAAGAACAGTATTTTCAATATAATTAAAATCATCTCCACTTTCTATAGCCCAACTCAACTTCACGTAGTATTGCTGCATACAAAGATTTAATAACCTTAAAATCCACTGACTTATTAAGGTACATAAGTCTTTTCAATAGTTCAAGCCGGGCAGATTTTTCTTTGGCTGGCAATGAATGATTAGATATAATCTCTAACTCACCCGCCACGAACATATTTATATCAAGATCGTCAAATTCAACTGAATGGTTGACGAACTCAAACCTAAGATGAGCATGGGGATATTTCTGAGGATAAATAACAGAGTCAGAAGCTTTTGCCTTTAAACCAGATTTCTTAGCCCGTGATTTTCCATGTTTCACCGACACCGGCTGGCTTTCGTCGCTGTCATCGTCTGACTGTTCCTCTGTACCCGACCCGTCTAGCAGATTTAAATGTCTCAATTCCTTCCGAGCTTGGATAAGCAAATTGGGATCATTTCTTAAATTGTCAACAGTAAACGTATTACCTTTCTGTTTTGGTGAAGATTTCGCCACTATACCGATTCCCGGCGAAGCTTTGCAAGAGAGTCCTCCTTTGCTCGAATCTTCTCGCGCAGTTCTTCGAGTCTTTCTTCTTCTTCCAAAAACATCAATCGCTCCTCCAACTGATCTTTCTGTTCCATGTAGGGCACACCGGAAGTAGAAAGTTTTGCCTTTTCCCAGCTTAAGTTTGGTTCCTCATCTACACAGGGATCGTCCGTCGATCAACGAATTTAATAAATACTTAAAACACAATGAAATCAGTTTTAAACAAAATCTGCGGCGCCCGCAATAATGCCGGATCCCAAATAGCTTCACCGGAACTCTATCAAAAAAGTACTTCTTAGTTAAGCGAGCACAGGAACAAATTTAAAACCGAGATCAAAGACACAGTAAAGACTAAGAACTCCACTAAGAACTAAATTATCAACTTAATAATTTTACAAACTTTCAATGTAACAAAACCGACTGTCAAACAAATACTGTGCAGATATTTCCCGCGAAATTCATTAAATATACTGGCGTAGTAATATCAAAATTATCGTCCAATCAAAATCTTGTTGATTATGCAAATTAACTGGTTTTACGAATTGTCGTAAAACCTTGCAGCCAGTGTAACGAACGATAACTTCCGTTGAAATTATTTACAATCATTTTCAAGTGTTTATTGCTTCTCTATATTGCAAAGATATAAAATCCATGAAATAATGATGACAGGTACAAAAGAATAGTCGACTTAGCCTTCATAAAGTCCTTCCAGTGAATGAAATCCATTTGTGACGAGTCAAACTATCTTTTCCGTCGTTTTACTTTTGTTATTTATTTATTACTTGCCTTACAATGACGTTACTTTTCGTTGCAATGACGTCACATTTGGCAATCTCTATTACATAGGCGCTCTCACTCTCTATTACATAGGCGCTCTACATTCACCAGTAAGACCGGAAGCAAAATGGCCGAAAAAAAGTGCTATGGGGTTGAGATTTGATATGTGAAAAACAGTAAGATTGTACTGAATTCTCGTTGTTTTGATCTCGTATGATGTGTTCGTACGTGTAACCTATAGGCGTGCTTCGCTCGAGCCTTCGGCTCAAGCTTTCACACGTATAATAAAACAATCGGATATAAAATTATTGAATCTATACCGTAAGAAAGACAATCTCAGTGCACAGTTAAAATGGTCGACAAAGATCAACACAACTTTTTGTTGTGTTACAGAGGGTTTTCATACACAGGTAATGCGCTGAAACCATACACGGAGGACATATTGAAGGATCTCCATCAACGTATTTATGTGCGATTGGCGGGTCTAGCGCCTTGTGCTAACAGATGTAGTGAAACGCATGGACATGTAACTACGAAGTAAGTAAAATTTACCTTGCTGACATGCTTAACCCTTTCCCACATATAGCCGCTTTCAGAGGCCTCTGCAGCAGACGACTTTTCAAAACATTGTGGCAAAGATGAAATTGCTCATGATGAGCAATTTCACCATTTGCCACACTGTTTTCAATTCTTTATGATAATAAAACTGTCATTAATTGAGATTTTTTCACATTTTTGATAAGATGTTTTCAAAGTTATCTGCTACAGATTTGTTGTATGTGGGAAAGGGTTGAGGTTGTAATATTCTTATAAATATAAAAGAAAACGTTCTATATGAAACTGTTTAAATATTGTTAAAATCTAGATACACATTTAGATATAGTTTTATTTATTGTGCACTTTGATATTGTTTCTTGTAATTTCTTTAAATATACTAAACTAATATAAATTATAATGTAGAGGATTGTAACCAACATTTCTCTGTAAATCTAAATAGTCTTGGTCGCGTGTATGTATATGTTTGCACGATTACAAGTAATATAATAGTCAACTCGCACACAAGCACGAACTGAAAAGCCATTTTGCCCAACATTTTAAGATGGTAAATAATTTAACTTTCATTGATAAAGAACACTTTGGCCAGAGCAGACTACTTTTGATGAAATTATCGGATAACAAAATGTAAGCATTTCAATGGAAAAAGATACCGTAAAATATAATTACTTAATTATGCTTTTAATAGTGGGATAATAATGTTATTTCGAATTAGTTTGAAGCGTATTTGAACTTAAGCTTTTTCTTACAACGACCGTCTCGGTGGTGTAGAGGTAGATCGTCCGCCTCGGGTGCGGGAAGTTGCGGGTTCAATCCCCGGCCGTGTCATGTCATACAAAAGACTATAAATTGTAGTAATGGCTACCCTCCTCAGGGCCTTTTTACCTTATATAAGTGACGCCGTTAAACGGCGTCTTCCCAATTGGAAAAACGTTGTTTTTTTCCCAATTGGAAAAAAATATTTCCCAAAATCTAAAAAAAAAAAAAAAAAAAAAAAAAGATTTTTTTTTTTTAAGTGAAGTGAAGTGTATTAATACACTATTAACAGATATATTTGTCTTGTTTAAGGTAATATGATTGTTTAATTGCATTATATAAACCAAAAGTCTTAAGTTATTGTAAAAAGGACTATTTATATAGCCACATGTTATATGTCTAATTTTTCCCAATTTGGCAAAAACTCGCGCTAAAATTTCCCAAAATGAAAGGCTAAGGCCTCTTCCCAATTTCTGGAAAAAAGGCCCTGCAGTCCTTGTCGCTCAGGGTTGCGGGGTAAGCATTACGACTGACTGACTGACTAATGTCAGGATAAATGGACCAGTAGTATTGGCAACTTACCAAGGAAACGCCATGCTCTAACTGAACAATTGTTGAAAGCGGCATAAAACACAAAACAATCTTTTTACAACCAATATCAGAATGTACACATACACATATTGACATGTTGGTAAACGAGTGAGGGTTATATATACTTATATAATGATATCATTACAATTAAAACAGCTATTAACATATGAGCCGTTCCACGAGAAAACCAACAGTATGGACTCTGCGTAATGTATCGATCCAGATCAGCCTGCGCAGTCCACGCAGGCTAATCCGGGCCGACACATGCATTCCTTGTCAGTGGGATATAGGTATAGAGTAATTATTTCTGAAAATCAATGGGAGGCGAAAAGTGTCTACTTTATGCAGAGTCCACACTGTTTGTTTTCTTGTGGAACGGATCATATCTAATGTATGATACAAAAAAAATTGTATATCATATACCACACATAATGGATGAAGTAAACTGTAAAGATTAACCACTGATATATAACCTTAGTTTTAATTAGTTGAATGGATTATTAATTAATTAATTTATGTATTTTCTTAAGGTCACCATGTATTCATTGATAAACATTTAAGGTTATTGAATGGTTTTAAATCCTTAGTTTTGATAGAAATAAACAGCATATAGATACAGTTCTGACATTTCAACGTTACTTGGCCTGAATTTCTTCGGTCTAAATAGACCATTTTTATGTAGCATTGCGGCTTCCTAGGATCCAAACACCATATTTCACTCAGTATGGGGAAAATGATTACACAACACAGAAGTGAATTGAACACGGGCTTTTTTTTTTTCAATGCCAGGATAGATAAAATGTTATATCATTTTTAACATACCTAACAGGACAAAACAGCCGGGAATTTTATTTTTCAATGCCAGGGAAGATAAAACGTTATGTTATTTTTATCAGATCTGGGCAGGATAAACAAGTGCCTGCCTGAAAACTAATTCAAGAGTATGTTTAACAATTGACCAATAGATCAATAGTAGCAAGTTTAAGCAAGTTTATCAATTGAATACTAAACCAACTATCATTCAGAAAGTGCGACTGCTATGTCGGACTTAGTGTAAACTAACATAAATTAGATTTATAACAGCGGTGGAGGAAAGGGTGGAGATGGTTATCTTTGATCAACAAAGGAACTCCGTCAATTAAATAAATAGCATCAACACACTGAGAGCAGTTCGCTCTCTGATAGGCTAATCAATTTACAGCGTCGTTCGCTGATTGACTATGGTACAAAGAGTTTAGAGTGTTAATCGCTTTTTTTTCGGAAGTGACCTAAGTGAAGACATCGTTTTCCTACACTACTTTTGACACCCCACGATGACTAAATCCTTTTATTTAATATATTAACTTTTGATTCATCGAAATGACATAAATCATTGTATTTAACATAAAATACATTTATGTAGCATTGCGACTTCCTAGGATCCAAACATCACATTTCACTCAGTATGGGGAAAATTATTACATCAAATGATTAACATATGAAGTGAATTGAAAACGGGCATTTTATTTTTCAATGCCAGGTAGATAAAATGTTATATCATTTTTGGTTGAGTTGCGCGCATGCGCAAACGAGACCATTGTTACATGTCGAATTGTGAAGTCACGTGATGTAAATGCCCCAGAACACATACAATCAAAGCACTGAAAGTGCTGTGGGACGGTACCCATTGTATGAGGGGGGAAAAGATGGTCAACTGTTCCATTTTTTGGAAAGTTACAACACAAGTCACATATTAAATAAATTTAAAAAAATGTAAACAAAAAAGCAGAAATGCATACAGTTCAAACATTTATTTAAGACAGGATTAACCTTATTTCCAGAGATCTATAATTAAACTCTTGAACTGTAGACAGTAGATACAGTTAGATAAACAAACACATTTGTGATAGGTAATTTATCACATGGATAAACTCTACAGCAGATGATTTGAAAATGTTTAACTAAAGATACTGGTAAATCTGTATTGATGAAACTAAAAGTGAATAAAACATTGAGAAACCTGTCAAAATTTCTCATACCATCCATCTGTTGAAGATTAGACAACATGTGTCTGTAGTGTAGAAAGGGTAAAATAGTACCTGTAGCAAAGCTATTTATTATCTATAGTATCTAAAGAATCAACTTAATATTAACACTCTTAGTAAAGAGTCACACAAGGAACATTTGAGAGAAATGTGGTGACTAGAGTGTTTACAAAATAGTTCTCAATATTGGCCTAGTGACCTAGTTTTTAGCCAGACCATATTCGAAGTTAGCCTAAATATCATCAAGATAAATATTCTGGTAAAGTTTCATCATGCTAGAGTTAAAAACATGGCTTCCAGATCATTAACAAGATTTTTCTTAAATTTGATCAAAGGACCTAATTTTTGACTCAAAATGACCAATGTCTAAATTTGCCTGTATATCATCAAGAAAAACTGTCTGACAAAGTTTCAAGCCGCTAAAGTCAAAATTGTGGTATCTTAAGTGTTAAATCAAGATTGTCCTACAACTTGGCATAGTGACCTAATTTTTTAACAAACATTACCCATATTCAAAATAAATATAATAAAAACAATCATTCTGACAAAGTTTCAGCATGCTCAAGCTAAAAGTGCTGCTTCCAGAGTCTAAACCCTTTCCCTCATATGACAATTCTGCAGCAGACGACTTTGAACATATTTTGTCAAATGATACAAAACCTCTATAATTGAATGGATAGCCTATGACTAAAAGTGGAAAACATTGTGGCAAAAGGAGAAATTGCTCGTTTTGAGCAATTTCTTCTTTTGTCTCTATGTTTTCAAAAAGCCATCTGCTGCAGAACGCCTCTAGAATATGAGAGAAGGGGTTAACAAGATTTTCCTCCAACTTGGCTTAGTGCCCTAATTTTTTATCCCAAATAACCAATATTTGAAATTGGCCTATCATCAAGACAAACTTTCTGACAAGTTTCAAAATGCTCAATACAAAAATGCAGTGTCTATAGTGTTTGGCTAAGTGACCTAGTTCTTTACTGGATCTGACACATATTCGAACTTAGGCTAGATATCATACAAGCAAATATTCTGAGAAAGTTTCAACATGCTCAAGTAAAACATGCGGCTTCCAGAGTGTTAACTAGATTTTCCTATAATTTGAGCAGTCCTGCGAGCAAACCAACATTGTGGACTCTGCGTAAAGTATCGATCCGGATCAGCCTAAGCATGCTACACAGGCTTACAAGGATAGACAAATTTCACCTGTGGATTTTCTGTCAAATTGACCTGTAACTTAACCAACAATGTCCAATTCTCTAATACAACCAAAATACATCAAAATTGATACTTTTTACCCCAAAACATAGGCTACACTCAGCCTATTTAGTATACAATGAGAAGAAGAGTATTAGATGAACAAAATAGTTTGATTGATTAATTGGGGTTTAACACCATTTTCATCAATCTTTCAGTCATATCACGGCAGCAGTTCAACTACTCATATGTTTCTTGGCTTAATTTCTCATACCAGTACTTCACACAACATACTTTCCAAGCAACTGGCTGCTTTTCCACATAGTCTGAAAGCCCATTGGTGGTAGTCATGTCAAATGTTGGAAGGAATGTAGGCCAAGCTGGTGTTTGAACTCACAACCCCTGGATTAACAGCCTGTGTCTCTACTGACTGAGCTACGGTAAACTGCATGAGTAATAAAATAGGAAACATGCTGTACCAAAGTGAGCTTGCAAAGATATTTTCAAAGTTGTCTGCTGTAGATTGGTTAAATTTTGGTAAAGTTTTTAAAAAGAGCCTGTGATATTGTTTCCGTTTAAATATTTCTTCCAATCCTTGAAGTTTGCAAAAAAATCAACAGGTCAAAATGTACAGTTGTGTTAAAAAAATCATACTTTTCTTCCCATTACTATGTTCAACAATTGAAAAATTGGGGACATATTTTGTACATGTAAATTCTGTTGCATGATGAGTACATATCAACTTGAATATACATAGAAAAAAATAGTAAACTGACCTTTGAATGTATATAGGTTGTAGACAATAATTATGCAATAGAAAATCTTTAAACTTTATGTCAGAAGTTAAATCTCATAATGTGCTTTTTCCTTTTGTGATCAATAATTTGATTGTGAAATTAATTCTTCTTATACTCTCTGGAATCTAGACAGAGAAAGCTTTGATCAGATTTAAAAAACAAAAGGCCCAAGAGGGCCAGTATCGCTCCGCGGCCATTAGGCAAAAATTAAATCTTCAAACAGCCCCGCCCCCTGATGGCCATGTTTTTGACCAATCAACATTGTTGAAGGAATCTGATAGAGGACCATCCTAGGAACATTTCTACAAAATTATTTGAAAATCAGCCAGAAACTTTCGGAGGAAAAGATTTTTGAAGTTTTCACTATAGCCATATACGGCAAAATAGCGCCACCCTCTGACTGCCATGTTTTTCGACTAATCAACATGGCTTGAAGGATCTGATAGAGGGTGTCCCTAGGAACATTTCTACAAAATTATTTGAAAATTTGTCTTAAACTTTCGGAGGAGAAGATTTTTTAAGTTTTCACTATAGCCATATAAGGCAAAATAGCCCTGCCCCCCTGGCAGCCATAGTTTTCGACCAATCAACATGGCTTGAAGAAATCTGATAGAGGGTCACCCTAGGAACATTTCTCCAAAATAATTTGAAAATTTGCCAAACACTTTTTGAGGTAAAGATATTTCAAGTTTTCACTATAGCCATATAATGCAAATAGCCCCGCCCCCCCTGGCGACCATGTTTTTCAACCAATCAACTTGGCTTGAAGGAATCTGATAGAGGGTCACCCAAGGAACATTTCTACAAAATTATTTGGAAATCGGCCTGACACTTTCGGAGGAGAAGCTTTTTTAAGTTTTCCCTACTTTTATTAATTTGATTGCCATGGAAACCAGAATTTTGCATGGATCCAAAAAAATTGAATGCTTTTTACTCATGCCTCTTACTGTTGACAAATGCTAGTAAACTTAGTTTTACTTTTAAATTTTACATCTTGGGTCATTTAACAAACCTTTTACAACTTGGGTCATTTAACAAAACAAATGATCTGCCTGATCAAAATGATCAACAGGTTCACCCTGTGTGACACAATATGTAGTTCAAAATGATCTACTTAATGTTAGTTATCATGTACAAGTGTCTTCCTGGAAGGCTGTGTTATAGCTCAAAATGATTTACTTGAATGTCTTGTTCATAGTAATTAGTTAATTACACAGTTATCTTCCTGTATTATAGTTAACAAAAACAGATCACATTGGGCATCCTTGATTCGTATTTGTGTCGTTTATATCTCCTAGATACTTGTCCTTCCATTCCGTTATTGTTTTCCGAGTTACCTTTACAGAATAAACACTTTCATTCAGAATACTTTTCACAACGACTCGCTGCTGTTACCAGCTATGAAGAATGTCATTAACGTCGTTTTGTTTTTGTTTTCTACCCGTTTTGTTGCATCCAGGACTTGCCATGTTCACCCTGTGTGACACAATATGTAGTTCAAAATGATCTACCGGTACTTTAATAATGTTAGTTATCATGTACAAGTGTCTTCCTGGAAGGCTGTGTTATAGCTCAAAATGATTTACTTGAATGTCTTCCGTCAACATTTCCATGATCTGAAACAAAACAAAAATACATACAGTTACTGATTGCACAATAAAAATAAAATCAAGATGTGTATACATGTCTGCACAAAATCATTCTTTATCAATATATATGTATGCTATGATTTGAATAATAAAATAGTCTGTTTATAATAGATACTTTGCAATTATTGATCTGCATTAAGTTATTTGGGGTTATAATGCATATGTATCCAGTGAAGACTCAGAGGAGCCTATGTATCATATTATGCAGTCTCACCAGTCTTAACTGACCATTTACATGTAATTTAGACCTAGAAACGGCGTAGCATCACTACTTTTATGTCAATATAACTTTATAAATGACGTCAAGGCAAAGTGTCAGTTAGACATGGATTCACTAGACAATTTATAACATAACGTACACAAATATACATATGTTTTTGTGTGTTAATTGAATAACATTTTTGGCAAAGCATCATGCATATGCTCCATCTAAGTAAAAACAAAATCTGGAAAATTCATTTATCAATATACATTGTATTTCTTCATTCTTTTCAATAACAAACTTGTATACATAATATCATCAATACAAATAATTGTACACACTTAAGTTTGAAAGCAGTTTTCACATCACTTAACCACTTTTGTCTCCTAAGTCCTCAAATGAGCCTAAATAGTGTATACATACAGTAACAATGATATACTTGTACAATATATGTACGAAGTCTCCGAAGTCCTTCATTTATTATTTTTTATTTTCCTTCATATGCCACCCTTTTAAATAATTAACAGATGTCAGACGAACAAGCGAATGTCTACAGGAATTGGGCTATTTTCAGACATACGTGTACACGAAATACATGTGAGCTTATTTTCATATTCGGTTACGATACAGCACAGGGCGGAAAAAAAATCCACTCCAAATTACAGTTTAATTGACAGACCTACCTCGAACGTTTTACGGATTGATGACTAAATGAACATTTTAGGCTTCCACTCCTTTCTTTCCTGTCAGTCTTCCTCAATATAAAACTTTATGTGTCTTTTCTCCATAATAACAATCTATCGTCAGGGCAGCTTGTCAGATTTCTACTTTCATTTTGAACGGAAGTTGCAAGTTCTCCTTCGCAGAGTTGTCGTTCCTTACCATCTCTTTCAGTAAAATGAATCGAGTGGCTAGATAATTAGTTGGGAGATAGTTTTTCATCGAAGCGTTTGGCATTATTGTTAATAATACAGATAGTTTTTCATGGAAGCGTTTGGCATTATTCTTAATTCTACCAAACATCCCAAAATCACTTCTGATCTACAAGAAAATCAAAATATCACGTGATATCATCAAAATTGCCGTATTACGATTTTATATTAAACGAAATTTTAAGAAACATAATAACGTATGAATTGTAATAGTGTCAATATTATTTCGTTTCTAAAAATTGAATTCTTTCTGATTGAAACATGTAAAAAATTGGTATATATTCATACATTGTTTATGAATATATTAATTCAAACTTCAACTTCAAAAATTGTAAACGTAATACTTCAACCACTAATGCTGCCTTTTTACAGTCCTTTTTCAAAATTCAGATATCTTGATTCACCAATGTTTTCGAAAAGCAGTTATATTGCCTGATAATTGGCACTACTTTTTTGTTGTGGGTATAAAAAAAGCCCTCTCGGTTTTTGGTACCCAGCTTTACTCTGTCATACTGTTTATAATCAGGGAGCCAATTGTTGTACGATTTCTCAAAATGCACATGGCTATAGACAGTACCCTTAGGGGTACCGTCCAAAAATAGAGTAAACAAATCAGACCGAATTACAAATGCAAACAAAAGCAAAAGTAAAATAAGTGAAATAAATTCACTTATTCTAGGTATCGAAATATAATTACAAAGTCTCTTAATGTGTAAATATCATATTTAAGAGTACACAATTATTTAGACATCACTACGCAAATATAGCACTTCACCGCGCAATTACCCTTTGTAAATTGTAACCCTTTCTTCACTTTCGACAGAGATGTAAACATCCACGCGCCCGCTAGCATAAGCGAGTGGAATAAAGGATCGGGCTAGTACGAAATTCTAGTCGCTAGTCCATACATATTCGTTCATGTCCTTATTCATAATGATGAATGCATGCTAAGCCCTTTCTTTCTCTTTCGCTCAGTCCATCTATTCCTTCGACAAAGTTGCGTATAGAACATGTGATCGTTTCTAGCAGGGTCTTTCATAGCAGGGTCTTTGAAAGACCCTGTTTCTAGTAACGAAGCCCATCAAAGTCGTTTTAGTTATGCATTTGTTTTTCAATAGGTAATTTTCCTTTCACATATATACCACAGGCAGGTTTCCCAAAAACATGAGTATAATCGACAATAAGTCGACGATTAACGATGACTTTTTAATTGAAAATGTATTTAATCAAAGTCGGGAAAGTATAGTCGTCCCTTTCCGTGCTTTTTTAGATCACCTAGAGCCAAAGGCTCAAGGTGAGCTATTCTGATCACTTTTTGTCCGTCTTACGTCGTCCGTCGTCGTCCGTCGTTAACATTTAGATCATCTCCTCCTTAACCACTTGACCAATTTCAACCAAACTTCACAGGAATGTTCCTTTGGTGAACCTCTTTAAAAATTGTTCAAAGATTTAAATTCCATCGAGAACTTTGGTTGCCGCGGCAACAGAAAAGGGGAAAATTGCCAAATCTTAAAAAATCTTCTTGTCCAAAAGTACTGGCCCGATTTAAAAATTATTTTGCACAAATGTTCCTTGGGGTACCCTCTACCAAGATTGTTCAAATATTTCCGATCCGTTGAAAAACATGGCCGCCAGGGGGCGGAGCTTATTTTCCTTATATGTGCATTGTTAAAACTTTAAAAATCTTCTTGTCCAGAAGTACTGGCCCGATTTGACAATTATTTTGCACAAATGTACATTGGGGCACCCTTTACCAAGATTGTTCAAAAATTTCCGATCGGTTGAAAAACATGGCCGCCAGGGGGCGGAGCCTGTTTTCCTTATATGTGCATTGTTAAAATTTTAAAAATCTTCTTGTCAAAAAGTACTGGCCCGATTTGAAAATTGTTTTGCACAAATGTTCCTTGGGGCACCCTTTACGAAGATTGTTCAAATATTTCCGATCCGTTGAAAAACATGGCCGCCAGGGCGTGGAACTTGTTTTCCTTATATGTGCATTGTTAAAACTTAAAAAATCTTCTTGTCCAAAAGTACTGGCCCGATTTGAAAATTATTTTCCACAAATGTTGATTGGGGCACCCTTTACCAAGATTGTTCAAATATTTCCGATCGATTGAAAAACATGGCCGCCAGGGGGTGGAGCCTGTTTTCCTTATATGTGCATTGTTAAAATTTTAAAAATCTTCTTGTCAAAAAGTACTGGCCCAATTTGAAAATTATTTTGCACAAATGTTCCTTGGGGCACCCTTTACCAAGATTGTTCAAATATTCCCGATCCGTTGAAAAACATGGCCGCCAGGGCGCGGAGCTTGTTTTCCTTATACGTGCATTGTTAAAACTTAAAAAAACTTCTTGTCCAAAAGTACTGGCCCGATTTGAAAATTATTTTGCACAAATGTTCCTTGGGGCACCCTTTACCTAGATTGTTCAAATATTTCCGATCGGTTGAAAAACATGGCCGCCAGGGGGCGGAGCCTGTTTTCCTTATATGTGCATTGTTAAAATTTTAAAAATCTTCTTGACCAAAAGTACTGGCCCGATTTGAAAATTATTTTGCACAAATGTTCCTTGGGGCACCCTTTACCAAGATTGTTCAAATATTTCCGATCCGTTGAAAAACATGGCCGCCAGGGGGCGAAGCTTGTTTTCCTTCTACGTGCATTGTTAAAACTTAAAAAATCTTCTTGTCCAAAAGTACTTGCCCGATTTGAAAATTATTTTCCACAAATGTTCATTGGGGCACCCTTTACCAAGATTGTTCAAATATTTCCGATCGGTTGAAAAACATGGCCGCCAGGGGGCGGAGCCTGTTTTCCTTATATGTGCATTGTTAAAATTTTAAAAATCTTCTTGACCAAAAGTACTGGCCCGATTTGAAAATTATTTTGCACAAATGTTCCTTGGGGCACCCTTTACCAAGATTGTTCAAATATTTCCGATCGGTTGAAAAACATGGCCGCCAGGAGGAGGAGCTTGGTTTTTTTTTGTTAAAATTTTAAAAATCTTCTTGTCCAAAAGTACTGGCCCAATTTGAAAATTATTTTGCACAAATGTTTCTTGGGGCACCCTTTACCAAGATTGTTCAAATATTTCCGATCGGTTGAAAAACATGGCCGCCAGGGTTGCTGCAGCATCAGAAAGGGGGCAAAATGTCCAAGCTTTAAAAGTTCTTGTCTGATATTAAGGAAATTGAATATAAATCCTACTTCAGTGATCCTCTACATTTAATTTGTTCAAGCTGTTTTGATTAGTTACAAAATCATAGCAACCTCGCGTCATCACAAAAGGGGTAAATTGAACTTTTAGCTACAAATGACAACTCCTACCATTCCACTTGACCAATTTCAATGTTACTTCACAGGAATGTTCCTTTGATGGTCCTCTTTCAAAATTGTTCAAATACTTGCATTCTGTGTAGAACCTTTGTTGCTGCAGCATCAGAAATTGAGAAAGCTCTTGTTAGATTTCAAGATAAAAATGGACTATTTCCACTCCTTGCAGTTTCATTTGAACTCCTGATCAAATTTTCACAGATATTTGCAGTTAAATATTTGCTTCTAATTAACTATCATTCAGGTGATCGATTTTAGGGCCATCTTGGCCCTCTTGTTTTTTTTATGAGAGTTCAAATCACAGGAAAAACTTATGGGACAGAGTTGACAAATATCACATTGCATCAAATTCAGATTTAGGGTTTGTTTCTGTCAAACGGCTGAAGAAGACAACACTGAGACACACATTTTGATTAAAAGTTTATTTTAAAAAAGGATTTTTTTTATTTATGATAAACAACATTACAATGATTGTGTAGACAATACATCACACAATACATTTTTCAATTTGTACATTCATTGCGCAGACCAAATCTTAGCAAGTTTGAAATTATGGACCTCTCAGCGAATTTTTTCTCAACTCATTACTTCTTGGAAGGATTTTACTGCTAAAATTGATGAATCTTATTTTTGAATATGACCTAAGAAAGCCTTCCCTCAACATTTTGAAAACACCCTCAGAAGTCACCAGAATGCACCATTTTGCGTCCAGGATTTCATTTTTTTTTAAATATCAAGTTAAGGGTAAAATATGATAACTTAAGTGAAAGTTTCAGTTGTTTCATTGGATCACCACAGACTGTATGTCACCATTTATTTTTGCAATGTATGTAAATAACTTAGAGGACTACATGTCTCTAAATGAATTTGACGGCGTGGATATGGGCATGTTGAAATTGTTTTTACTACTACACGCGGACGATATAGTATAGAAAGCGAGTGGAGTTTACAAAATGGTCTTGAAATACGTTTTAGTTATTGCGAAAAATGGAAATTATCAGTAAAGGTAAAGAAAACAAACGTGATGATATTTAGAAAAAATGAAAAAATATCGAAAAAAGTAGATTTTAAATACAACGGTAATCCATTAGAAATATGAGCCATATTGAAATATTTAGGCATATCATTTTCTTCAGGAGGGTCCTTCCAACAAACTTTTGACTATATAGGAGGGCAAGCTTTAAAAGCAGTTTTTGCATAAACAATATCTAACAGTATTTTAAAATATGACCACTAGTCATACACTTGAACTTTTTGATAAGCTTATACTACCAATACTTAATTACGGGGTCAAGGTATGGGGCTTCAGTGAGGCTATAACGCGCAGAAAGGCTGCATACTAGATTTTGTAAGCAACAACTGCACGTCAAAAGTCAGACTCCTAATAAATTTGTATATGGTGAATTGGAAGTGACAACGCATTTCTTTGATAATTAAACACTGGTTAAAAGTCAAGAGAACAGACGAACGCAAATACATAAAGGCAATATACAAACAAATGTTAAATGATATAAATGAAAATAAAGAAAATTGGGCATCAAAGGTTAAATATATATTGAATAATTTTGGTGTTAGTTATGTATGGATGAATCAATGTCGAAAACATTAACGCTTTCATAAAAGTATTTAAACAAAGGGTAAAATATATTTTTATCCAAAACTGGTATGCCGATCTAAGTCAAACCTCTAAAGCTAAAACATATATTATAATCAAATCCTTTGATTTTAAGATGTATTTAGACAACATAAAAATAAGGAAATATAGATTTGCATTAACACAATTTAGACTTTCAAGTCACCAACTGGAAATTGAAAATGGAAGAGGGAAACAACCTGTTAAGACTCCTATATCAGACCGTAAATGCAAATTATGTAACACAATAGAAGACGAATTTCCTTTTTTTACTTGAATGTCCATTAACCTTTTTTCACCTGCATACGCATTTCGACGCAAAAGCAGCAGACGACTTTTAAAAACATTGTGGCCAAAGATGAAATTGCTCATGATGAGCAGTTTCTCCTTTGGCCACCATGTTTTAAACTTTAGTTTTTCAGGTTTTTGTCACAATAAGCCCACGGATGGATACTTGTTGGGTACTGTCTATAACCTATAAGTGGTTTTTAGCTCCACTGGCTGAAAGCCAGTCGAGCTTATGTCATGGCGAATTGTCCGTCGTGCGTGCGTGCACTAACTTTTTCCTTTAAACGACTTCTTCTCCCTAACCACTTGGCCAATTTGGTTGAAACTTCATGGGAAGCATCCTCTCAATGTCCTCTACTAAATTCCTTTAATTTTTTTTGATCCATTCAAAATTCTGGTTTCCATGGCAACCGAAAGAAAAAAATAGTGAGAACTTAAAAAATCTTCTTCTCCGAAAGTGTCAGGCCGATTTTCAAATAATTTTGTAGAAATGTTCCTTGGGTGACCCTTTATTAGATTCCTTCAAGAAATTTTGATTGGGCGAAAAACATGGCCGCCAGGGGGCGGGGCTTTTTTGCCTTATATAGCTATAGTGAAAACTTAAATAATCTTCTTCTCAAAAAGTGTTCAGCAGATTTTCAAATAATTATGTAGAAATGTTCCGTGGGTGACCCTCTATCAGATTCCTTCAAGCCATGTTGATTGGTAAAAAAACATGGCCGTCACAGGGCGGGGCTATTTTGCCTATATGGCTAAAGAGTAAACTTAAAAAATCTTCTCCTCCAAAAGTGTCAGGCAGATTTTCAAATAATTTTGTAGAAATGTTCCTTGTGTGAACCTTAATTAGATTCCTTCAAGAAATGTTGATTGGGCGAAAAACATGGCCGCCAGGGGGCGGGGCTTTTTTGCGTTATATAGCTATAGTGAAAACTTAAAACATCTTCTTCTCCGAAAGTGTTCAGCCGATTTTCAAATAATTGTGTAGAAATGTTCATTGGGTGACCCTCTATCAGATTCCTTCAAGCTATGTTGATTGGTCGAAAAACATGGCCGCCAGAGGGCGGGGCTATTTTGACTTATATGACCATATTGAAAACTTAAAAAATCTTCTCCTCCGAAAGTGTCAGGCATATTTTCAAATAATTTTGCAGAAACATTCCTTTGGTGACACTCTACAAGATTCCTTTAAGCCATGGTGGTTGGTAAAAAAAATAGCCACCACGGGGCAGGGCTGTTTGGAGATTTTATTTTTGCCTTATGGCCGTGGAGCGATACTGGCCCTCTTGGGCCTCTTGTTTTTTATAATTTTCTAATGGGTATCTTATTAGCATATTAATGCTATTTATTCCGTAAAAGGGTGATACGTACGGAATAAACCGAACCCTTGTTGGGTAATACAACAAGAAAACATCAAAGGAAAATACCAAATAAGTGTCCATTCGTAGGCATGTCTGTTTTCAAAGTCGTCTGCTGCAGATTTGTTGTATGGGGGAAAGGGTTAAATAATGATCTAAGACAAATCTATATAAGAAAATATTATTGGTCTAGACCAAACATTCCTAAATTCATCGAACTCTTAACAAGCAATAACCAGAAAACATTATCAAATTATGCATTTTCCTATTTAGTTTAAACTTATTTATTTTACATCGATTGCGAAACAAGCCTTGGGCTTAGATTAATCACGCTCGATGTATGCTTCCTGGAGACTTCACCAGTACTCGCGCCGTTTGTGTGGAAAAATCCCAAAGTCAGGACCCGCTCATCACGGGACTCGAACCAGGGACCTTTGATACGAGAGGCCGACGCTCTACCTCTGCACCACTGTCTTCCACAAATTTTCCTATATAAAAGTTTCGAAAAAAGAATGAAGTCACTTGTATAATTATCTCATTTAAAATGTATGTATTTTATTGTTGTTAACTGTTTTTCAAAATGTAAAAACTTAATGTATATATGTGTGTGAAATGTTTATCGAAGTTTATTCCCATTTTCGAGATTTTCTTTTTAGTCCTATTCGTCTATATCTATACAGAGATAATGATTTTTCGAAGTAGGGGTCAATTAACTTTCACTTGACCAACAAGAAATGATGATCTTGGAAACATTTCATTCTGGCCTGATGCAGCATTTCTTGTCTGCCATGGTGGGGATTTATTTAAAATAAATATTTATATATGCACTTCTGTATCTCTCCTTAAACGATCGTAATTCAACCTTTAGTACTTTCAGTACTTTGATTAACATTTCTGGGCAAAGCAAAAAAGTGGCACAAGGAACGCCCCCCTAGATTTATTGGTATTTTAACTGCGGCATTATTAGTCGCCGGGCAGAAGCCCGCGACTTCTATTTTTAATAGCTTTTCGGAAATCACATGGGAGGGCGGCTTATTATTAGAAAGAAACAAATCTAGATGATTTGAACATATTACAATTGTGGTTGTTTACGAACACTAATAAATGACACATCTAAAATGAAATAAATATTCCGATTTTTTAATGTTTGCATTTTTTTTTATTTCACTCGCATTTAAGTTTTTTGTCTTATTTACGAAGACAAAAGTGGTCCCTTCAAGACGTGAACAAACACCCCCTAATGCAGACTCTTATGTGTCATCATTGAGGTCAATTTCGGATTCTCCTTTTAATAGCAATTTTAACTTACTAAATGTTGTTTTCATGTTCAAAGAGATGTCTTGATTTGTGTAGAATTCATTTAATAATGTTAATCCATGAATATCTAAAGTAGGAACTGTTTCTAAGCTAAATATAGACCCTATTCTGTTGTGTAGTTTCGTGACCTTTAACATCGATTTTCGCGCATGCGCATTTCGATATGAAAAAGCGAGTGATATTATTTTATTTTAGACAAGTACAAGACGAATGTTTGACGCAAAGCGTCAAAGAGAAGCCGCAATATTTCGTTGTACATGTAGAAATAAGAAAAAAAGAACATTTTTAAATCCACAAACAATAGAACAATTTAAACTGTAGACGGTAATGCTGATATATTTCTCCTTTTGAATACTTTTGTTTTCTTCAAATTACCTCCCTTTAAAGCAATACCAGGATATTTACCTTGTGATTCGAATAAGATTGACAAACAATGAAATTATATGAATGAATACTATTATTTAAATAAGTAACAACAGCAAAATTAAATTTAAGCCAGATAAATGTGTACACATTTCGTTAATTTTTTATAGATACCCTAATGTATAGGTATGTATATAAAATTTATAAGCAAATGTTTTCAGTACTACGTTCCTAATGTTTTAATAGACTAAGGAAAGTCAAGAATACATACATAAATCAATGCAGTCTTTTCCGGCGACATTGATGCCTTGCATCAACTTTCTCTTGTTCTTCCTTTATATTTCTAAGGTTTTAAAATGGAGTAAACTTTACATATAACAATATTTTCGTGACCTTTCAATAGAGAACGTAATATCCGAATGTCGTTGAAAGCAATATGTCGTCTTGAACGTTAAAATCACACGGATATCGCATTTCATATCATATTTTTTACGATTAGATTTCGCAGAGCGCAGCTCAATTAATATGTATCACAATTGAACAGGTGTGACATTGTTGTTACTGGCTAGAACTTTTATAATTATGTACATGCAACTGTTGGAAAGTCATAACATGTCGTTTCGAAGATATAGTTTCGTCTACGTTGATGATTTAGTTCGTTGAAAAATGACGCCAAATGCATCCAAGCTTAACCATGATATGTCCATAGAAAAACGTTCTTGCATGTAGGAAATGATAAAGCCGAGTTAATATATTAGTTGTGTCCTAAGAAAATCAACCTAATAGAACTTTAGAAAAGCATTGAACACGATAAATTTGCATATATATATTAAGTATTATAATGGGATATAAATGTACGTACACTTCTTGTCGAAGGCTTCTTAATTGCTTCTTTGATCAAAGCGAAAAGTGTACAAACAGATCGGAACGCGCAGATGCAAATGCTTATCTGGTTCTACGCTGATCGCAAATGACCTTTGGTTGGATTTCCTGTACTGGCGCTCAATTATGATGTCTTTAACAGATGGTGTATAACGTGTAAGAAATGGAGAGATGCACTGCAGAAAGAACATCGGAAAGCAAACGATATCAAATGGCAGAATACTCACTCCTGGACATGGCCGACATCACAAGAAAGTATAATAGAAGTGTTTGTGCCCATTTGGGCAACAGCAAATTACAATCTTCAAGACATCGCTACGCTGTGTTATATTTGGAAAAAATGCAAACATTTCGACTGCAATTTACAGATTTGTGAACGGGTGTCTTCATTGCGAAATAAACATTGTGGTCACAATGTTAATGATGCTCGTGTTAGCGACATAGATAAATCGAAAGTGTTTGATGCTATAAAAGATCTGTGCAAAGATCGAGAAGTTATTCAACATCTAGATCAATATAAATGTGAAGATGACCTCAGAAACATCGAAAAACAAAAGGATGCAAGAGAATTGTTGTGTGAAATTATAAAAGATGTTCACAGTGTCAGAGCAGCCACACACACAAATAACAGAATGATTATTAATGTTATGAAAAAACTTCAAGTGATGTGCGATAATCAAACGAGTTCTACATCTAACTATGCTAGGTTCCATGGTCATGTATGTCTATTGGTCGGTATTATATTGTTTTTTACGCTTTGGTCTACGTTTTGGTTTAAACCCTTATACGACAGCGGTCTCCTTCCTCATCAAAAACATACGGACGTTAACACAATTTCGATAAAAGGTATGCATTCTATTTACTATTTATTATTCCACTTGTTGCCATTTAATCTTTTCGCGTTTACTTCATATTAGTTAGTCATTGCCTAGGCACCCTATGTACATTCGTTAGAAAATTAAATTACATGGATCGAGATCAAATAAGGTAAACTAGCTATATGTTGTATATTCAATGTATTTACTGCATTGTACATGCATTGGATAAACACCCTAGGTCATCAAACTTGGTAAGTCGAGGATGAGAATGTTTATCCATTGTTTAGCTCACCTGGGCACGAAGTGCTCAAGGTGAGTTATTGTGATCACCTTTTGTCCGTCGTGCGTCGTCCGTCAACATCTTCTACTCAGTAACCAATGGGTCAGTTAGGATGAAACTTAACAGAAAGCATTCTCTCAATGACTTCACCAGAATTCCTTTATTTTTTTGGGATCCATGCATAATTCTGGTTTCAATGGCAACCCAAAGAAATAAACTTTAAAATTCTTCTTCTCCCAAAGTGGTAGGCCGATTTTCAAATAATTTTGTAGAAATGTTTCTTGGATGACCCTCTATCCGATTCCTTCAAGCCATGTTGACTGGTCGAAAACTATGACCGCCAGGGAGCGGGGCTATTTTGACTTATATGGCTTTAATGAAAACTTAAAAAATCTTCTCCTCCGAAAGTGTCAGGCCGATTTTGAAATAATTTTGTAGAAATGTTCCTTGGGTGGCCCTCAATCAGATTCCTCCAAGCCATGTTAATTGGTTGAGAAACATGGCAGGGCTGTTTTGCCTTATATGGCTATAATGAAAACTTAAAAAATCTTCTCCGACGAAAGTATCTGGCCGATTTTCAAATAATTTTGTAGAAATGTTTCTTGGATGACTCTCTATCAGATTCCACCAAGCTATGTTGATTGTTCAAAAAACATGGCCACTATATATAGGGGGCGGGGCCGTCTGGAGAACTTATTTTTGCCTAATGGCAGTAGAGTGATACTGGCCCTCTTGGGCCTCTTGAATTAGCTTACCTGATCACAACACGAGTTAATGTGGTTGACTTTGTGGTTGGCATGACAATTCACATTGCATAAGTCATGTGAGCGATCCAGGGCCATCACGGCCCTCTTGTTTATTTAAGCCTTTTGTTTTGATTGATTTCTTTGTGCATGTATGTAAGGGTTGTAAATGGGTACGCTGTAACACAATATCTTCTGTGTGTGTGTGTATTATTTGTAAATCTTTGCACTCTGATATTGTTGATTATCTTGGAAGAATTGGTAAGCACCAAGAACAAAAATTTCATCCATGTGCGTAGTACGTTTAAAAACATCCGTATTTATAACATGTTTAAACCTTGGTACCGGATAAGCATAGTGAATTGGAGATGTATTACTGAACAGGTGTCATGTATATGAACACGAAAAACGTGGACCAACATTTCAGGAAAATGTGTTTGTCATGTGAACTGAAATATACACTGGGGACAATCTTAAAATAGTTTTATGTCAATCAGAAATTTCCCAAAAGTTCCTAAAGCCATGCTCACAATAATGCGCTAACTATTTGGTGCTTAGCTAAGTTTGAGTATTCATCCACTACATCCCTATTGTTGACTAGTTACGACACATCCTTAGGTGTTCGTTCGTCAAGCTGTTATTATTGTACCTGTCTACGTTTTCCTTTACTTTAGGTTGTGTATCAGAAGTATACAGCTATCCTTTCCAAGAAGACTTTCCATTAATCGATTACTTAGTTCATCACGAAAATCTGTTTGGTCGAGAATGGCTGTTTGAAGAAATTGAAAATGACATATTTGACAAAGATCACGTTCATCGCGGCGTCATACTGGGAGCTGAAATGGGATTTGGAAAATCGGCTATCATGAAACATGTTCTATGTGCGGAAGAAGGTCAGAAAGGACACACTATCAGAAGTCATATTGCAGCATTTCATGTGTGTAAATTTGATGTACCGAGTACCTGGAAAGTTGAGAGGTTTATTCGAAGACTTATGGGATTTTTCTCCACGCGAAGTGCAGAATTCGGTAGTGAGATATCGCGGCTCAACAAACATTCTCTAGTATTTAATCAAGAAGCGTGCGAAAAAGAGCCCGTAGCATGTCTTGACCAAGGAATAATTTTACCACTGACAAAACTAAAGAAATACACGAATAACACATGGGTTGTTGCGATTGATGCTTTGGATGAATGTTTCGATTCAAACACAAATAGAAATTATATTTTAGATATTCTATCCAGTAGGATAAGAGAATTTCCAAATTGGATCAAGTTCTTAATTTCTTCCAGACATAAATATGATGACCATATCATGAAGAAACTCAAGAGAGTTTACCTGAAATACAATGATATTAGAAATGTTTATGATATTGAGTCATATCTCGCACAACAAGATATATTCAGAGAAAACGCAATAGACCTGAAAGGAGAAAGTTTAAAAGAACAATTCATGAAAAATGTCTTAAAACAAAGCGAAGGAAGCTTTTTGTTCGTAACACATGCTCTTGAGTTCATGGGTACCGTAAATGAAATGGGAGTTACTTTACCATCACGTCTGACAGATATATATGATATCAACTTTCAAAGGAAGTTTCTTAACCCGTCTGATTTTCATATTGCAAGAATGGTACTCGAAATTATCTGCGCATCTATACACCCATTAACCAAGTTGCATATTATGAAAGTTATGCATGCTAATAATGTCACAAATGACGGCGACATTTCCGAAGCGTTTCAAAACTTATCAGATTTTCTAAACCAAGATGACGTAGTAAGAATCGTTCACCAATCTCTTAGAGACTGGTTAGTAGACAAAAACAACACCATGTTTCACATTTCTACCAAAGCAGGTCATCTCTTCATGTCGAGATATCTAATCAAATCTTTAAATGCGAATGCAACGATCGACTTTGCAACTTTGGCAATCCATGTTGCCCGTTCAAAAGACAAAGTCATTAATAGAATATTCAAAGCTCTCAAGATAAAGCGGCCAAAATTAGAAAAGTTCTATGTAAACAATTTGATATGCACAAGGTTTGGGAACCAGCAAGTACACCTGTAAACAAATATGTCGGTGTTAGAATTTAATTAAAGTTTGTGCTTCTAACAAGTGTTTTATTCCAGGAATTAGGACTATTGCATACTTTAATTAAATAGCCTGGACACATTGGTATTTATACTCTCAGAACCTTAAAAGAAACACTTAAAATCAAAAAATATCATGATGGTGGTGTAATCGTTCGAGCGGGTCGGATAGTCAGAGCTAGAATGCTTTAATCACAAGTTGACAAAGTTATAGATACGGTATTATGTAAACAACCTACAATAGTTCACCTTGAAATATGTTGGCCTGAAAAATGACTTTATACATGGCTGGAAACCAGGTCACGCTCAATAATTTTTAAAGTATACTACCCAAAAAAAGAAATGTCAAACAAGGAAATCAATAAAAACAGTGAACAAAATTCAGCTGACAAACGAAAACGAAGTGAAAAGAGCAGTTGCAGCGATTTTGATACAAGTTTTGACCAAACAGAACGAACAGACAATAAAAATAAACAATCAAAGAAAAAATCAAAAATAGTAACATCTTCAGAACCACAAACTAGTGCAAGTATGAGTGACCTAGATTAAAAAAAAAAAACTCAATGAAATCAATAAAAAACTGTCAAACGTCATAACAAAAGATGACGATTCTATCAAAAATATGATAAGGGAAACTTTTTTATTGATGAAAACAGAGCTACTTGAATCTGTATCACACAGGATTGATATTTTGGAAGGAAAATTATTTGACAAAGAAGAAGAAAACAGTAAATTAAAAGAGAAACTAAAATTACTAGAAAATGAAAATGAAATAATAAAAACTGCACAAAATCAAGCTAAATTAGATGACAAAACAGATCAGGAAAAAATTAAAGAACAAAACAGTAAATTAAAAGAGAAACTAGAATTACTAGAAAATGAAAATGAAATAATAAAAACTGCACAAAATCAAGCTAAATTAGATGACAAAACAGATCAGGAAAAAATTAAAGAACAATAAACAATCTAGAGCAGTATGGTAGGAGAAATAATTTAAGAATTGATGGAATCGCCGAAGACTACCCAGAGACCGCAGAACAAACAGGACGAAAGTTGGCTGAATGTCTCAATGCCACAATTCAAGATTTGAACATCAGAAGATGCGACATAGATATCGCCCATAGAATAGGCAAACGAAATAACAATAACCAAAGGCCGAGGCAAATAATTGTAAAATTTGTGTCAAGAATGACACGGGATGCCGTTTGGCAAAGCAAAAAACTTCTAACGCGTTTGCGAGTTTTTGTGAATGAGGACCTAACACAATTAAATGCTCATGTTATGACATGTATTAGGAAGAAGCTACCTGACGAAGTGGAGACGTCGTGGTCGAACAATGGACGCCTGTACTTCAAAAACAAATCTGGGTCAGATCATGAAGTTAAATACAAAGACTATAAAGATTGGCTGAAAATGAATTGGCCAGAAAAGTTGAGTGATGAAACTGATATGATGGCATAAACACACAGTGAACACATACTCTTTTGCATATTTTTGCAAATTTGTGAAATTTATACATGGGGCTTAGTTTATTTTATGCACAATACATTTAAAGCTATTCAGTTATCTGCACGAGTCAAATCAGTCACCAATATTGTGTATATTAGAAGTCAATAAACACGATAAAGTGCTTTTTAAATTTAAGATATAACGTTTTTCATGATTATTATTAGGAAAAGTTATATCATATACTAGTTTATCTTGTATCGT
This sequence comes from Serripes groenlandicus, assembly GCA_031761405.1. Lineage (NCBI taxonomy): Eukaryota > Metazoa > Mollusca > Bivalvia > Cardiida > Cardiidae > Serripes > Serripes groenlandicus. Next base: position 226,555,501 of record JASEVX010000001.1, on the reverse strand, counting down.
ATGTCTTGAAATATACCGATTAATAATGAGAATGAAATGCTGTTTATATACAAATGTTTTTCACACCTACAGGTTATTGTGAAAATATGACAATATTGGAGAGAAAAAACTGTTGTAACGTGTGATTCGTATTGATAATTTTTTGTCGTATAACTTTATGACAAACATAATTAGGTGTAAAGTTCTAATTTGTCAAACATGTTTCTTTCTTTTTATTTTTTTCTCAATAGTGTTTCAATAAAATTTGAAATTTAAAACTGATATATTGAAATCTCTTTTAAAAATATAGTAAAATAGTGTTTAAGATACACAATATATAAACAGTGTTGTTATCTAAAGATGTTTTTTGTTTGTTTAATAACATGGGTTTTTATATGGTAACTTATAAAGTATATGTTACAGTATTCTCTTTAATTGGAAATTATATTTTCATCTTTCAAAAGAAGCTATTTTTTTTACATTTAGAACAACTGGTATAACAACATAGAGTTGACATTGTACATATTTTTTCTTCGGTTTGTATTGGTGTTGTATTTATCTGATACTGTTTGTAACTAACTTAAAATCTCTTTTGTTAAAATGAATGTTTTTACCCTGTAACCTATCCGACCTAGCTTAGGTCAAAACATATGAATTTGTTTAGCATTGTACTTTGCTTTTTCCCCCACTTTTACCTTTTCTCTTATTACTCTTTCATCTTCATTGTCTTCTCGGTTGTCAAGGGAGGGTTTTCTATCACATAACTATGGCTAATAATATATGTACTTTTAACGTAAAAGGTTTAAATAATAAAACTAAACGGAACCAAATATTTACATATTTAAAAAAATAAAAAAATTCAATATGTTTATTACAGGAAACACATTTACGTTCCGAAAATAAAAGTATTTATGAAAATGAATGGGGAGGTGCGGGTTTTTTCAGTGGTTCTAGCTCAAATAGCACGGGTGTTTGTATTTTAATAAATCAATCAGTTGATATTGGTATTTTAAATTATGAAAATATAATTCCAGGGCGACTACAAGCACTAGAAATAAATATTGATAATAAAATTGTTACAATTTTAAATATTTATGGACCAAATGAAGACAAAATATTTTTATTTGATAAACTCTCCAGCTATCTGTCAATAAATGATCAAAAAAGTTTTCTAATTGGAGGTGACTTCAATACAGTCTTAAATTACAAGGTTGATAACAAAAATGGTCGTGAAAACACACATAAAAAATGTAATAAGTCATTATTATCCATTTTAGATCAGCACAATTTGTTAGATGTGTGGCGTATTTTAAATCCAAATAAATTACAGTATACGTGGCATTCTAACACAAAGCCACCTATTTTTTGCAGACTTGATTATTTTCTGGTTTCAGAAGATCTTTTAAATAAATGTATTAAATGTAAAATCGTACATGGTTATAAATCGGACCATTCAATAGTAAATATAGGTTTTGATTTTATACAACAACCAAGAGGTCCAGGATATTTTAAAATTAAACAATACTCTTATATTGGAAAAAGAATACCAAGAAAAAATAAAACAAAATATTTTAGAAATAGTCAACATAAATAAAAATGCTAATCCTAACACATTATGGGAACTGATGAAGGGAACTATAAGGAATGAAACTATAAAATATGCTTCAACAAAAAATAAAATTCAAAACAAAAAAGAAAAACAATTGACAACTGAAATAAGTAATTTAGAAAAAGATATTGAAACATCATTAGAAGCAACCACCGTAGAAGAAATAACAAACAAATTAAAACAAAAGAAACAAGAACTAAATGAGATTATTGAAACAAAAATTAATGGAATAATATTACGATCTAAATGTCAACACATTGAAAATAACGAAAAAAATACAAAATACTTTTCTAGTTTGGAAAAAAAGCAGGCAGAGAAAAAAGTAATTTCAAAACTAAATATTAATAACCGCATTATTACCGATATAAATGATATTTTAAATGCTCAATCAACTTTTTACAGTAAATTATACAAAAAACGTGAAACACAAGAGTCGGAACACTTTTTTTATAATAATACAACTAAAAAAATAAATGAAATAGACAAAACAAAATGTGAAGGTATTTTAAATGAATATGAATGTTATATTAGTTTAAAAAATATGCAAAACAATAAAAGTCCTGGTTCGGATGGTTTAACCACAGAATTTTATAAAATCTTTTGGAATGATATTAAAATGTACTTAATTAAATCTCTAAATCATTCATTACAAATAGGAGAAATGACAGAATTACAAAAACAAGGTATTATCACTCTTCTTCCCAAACCTGGAAAAGATATAAAGGACCTTAATAATTGGAGACCAATAAGTCTTTTGAATGTAGACTACAAGATCGCTACTAAAGCTATTGCTAATAGGCTAAAACCCACTTTAAACTCTATTATTAGTCCAGCACAAACTGGATTTATAAAAGGCCGTTATATATAGGTGAGAACATCCGATTATTGTATGAAATTTTAGATTTTATAGATGAAAATGACTTACCTTCTCTTCTATTTTTTTCTGATTTCGAGAAAGCTTTTGATAGCTTAGATCATGAATTTATGTTTCGATGTTTAAAACACTTTAATTTTGGAGATTCAATTATCAGTTGGATTACACTTTTTTACTCGGACTCGAAAAGTTGTACAATAAATAATGGACATATTTCCGACTTCTTTCCCATTAAGAGGGGCGTACGCCAAGGCTGTCCGTTGTCATCTTATTTATTTATTATATGTATTGAGTTTTTATCAAACGAAATAAAACAAAATGAAAATATCAAAGGTATAAATTATAAAAATAATGAGATTAAGAATACTCTTTTTGCAGATGATGCAACTTTTATTACGGATGGTTCAGAAAAATCGTTCAAAACACTCATATCAGTTTTAGAAAATTTTAGTTTTATATCAGGTTTGAAATTGAACACAGCAAAATGTACCGTATTAAGAGCGGGTCTACTGAAACTGTCAAATATAACTTTTTGTCAAAAAAATAAATTTGTTTGGAGTTCCGATCAAGCAAAAACACTTGGAATCATTTTTCACAATAATAATAAAAACAATTTAAATATTTTTAAATCTAATTTAACGCCTAAAATAGACGCATTTTGTAACTGCTTAAAACAATGGCAACATAGAAAGTTATCTCTAATTGGTAAAATTACTGTTATTAAAAGTTATGCTTTACCTAAGCTTATTTATCCCCTAACTGTTTTACCAAGTCCACCAGAAGAACAAATAAAACTCATAAATGACAGCATGTATGCATTTTTATGGGATAAAAAACCAGACAAGATAAAACGTAAATCAATTATTCAAAATATTGAAAATGGAGGCCTGAAAATGATTGATATCTATAAATTTCTCAAATCACTAAAAGCAAATTGGATTAGAAGACTTTTAGACACTACAAATAATGGACTTTGGAAACATTTTTACTTAAATAAACTTGACAAATTTTGGGGGAAAATATTATTTGAATGTAATCTTAAAATAAAAGACATAACACAATTATTTCCAAAAAAAAGTTTTTTTCAAGACATTTTGTTATCATGGTTTGAAATAAATAATTCTGTTGTAGACAACATTGGTAAACAACTCATATGGAATAACTCAAAAATAAAAGTAGGAAATAAAACTCTTTTTAATAAAATCTGGCACGATAGGGGAATTCAATTTGTTGAACAACTATACGACTACCGGACACGCGAATTTGATAAATTTTCAGACTTTATTAACTTATATGAACTTCCAAATAATACTTTTCTGTTTTTTATGTCTTTAATATCAAGTATTCCCAAAGAATGGAAAATACAACTAAAATCAGAACAAATTAATAATCATAGAAAAGAAACATTACTAAGTAAACTACTCAAGTCAAAACAAGCAAACAAATTTTTATACGAGTACCAACGAGCAAAAGCCGAAAAATTACTAGTCAAACCAGAAAAAAAATGGGAAACAATATTTGATACATGCCAGTTTAATTGGAAATCTATTTATACACTGCCCTTTAAATCAACTAATGATTCAAAATTGAGAGAATTTCAATACAAATATATCATGCGAATTATACCTACAAATAAATATATTTTTAAATGTAGTCTAACACAATCAAATTTATGTGATTTCTGCAATAGCAATATTGAAACAGTAAACCATCTTTTTTGGGAATGTCATTATGCCCAACATTTTTGGTCGGAACTCAAAACATTTTTGTCTAATATAAATATAACTATCACTTTTGATTTGTTTACAGTCACATTTGGTTTGATAGATAAAGGTTCACAAAATACACTTAAAAACTATATAATACTATGTAGCAAATATTTTATCTTCAGGAGCAAGTGTGTGAAAACAATGCCATGTATAAATGCGTTCAAAAATTATTTGAATAAAAGAAAAGAAATGGAAAAACACATTGCTTTAAATGGTGACAATTTAGAATTTCATAACCGGAAATGGGCAAATTTTATTAACTAAATGTATTTGAACTGCTATTTATTTTTTTAAATCCTTAAAATATCCAACCGAGAAAACATTTTTTCCATCTTCTACTCAAGCTTTTACTTTTTATCTATCGATCTTCTATACTATCTATCTTTTTTTCTACTTCTCAAAAAACTGTCAGCATTTTATTCCTTAAAAAAAATGTTTGCGCCAAATAATTATGTTAGTTTTTTTGATGTTTTGTTTCCTGTCCTTTATCTTGTTTTTCTCTATTTTTGTCCCCCGCTTTCGCGAAAGCGCGGGGACTATTATTTCTCATTCGTCAGTCCGTCACGCTGTCACACTTTCGTTTCCGGGCTATTTCTCTGCAACCGCTTTTTCGAATTTGATGAAATTTCATAGGAAGGATCACCACCAAGTGTAGATGCGCATATCGTGTTTGCGTTCCGGTTGGATTATTTTTCACGGAGTTATGGCCCTTTACCCCTATGTATGACTAAATTCATTTCCGGGCTATTTCTCTGCAACCGCTTTTTGGAATTTGATGAAACTTCATAGGAAGGATCACCACCAAGTGTAGATGCGCATATCGTGTTTGCGTTCCGGTTGGATTATTTTGCACGGAGTTATGGCCCTTTACCCCACCATCAGGCTATGTATGACTAAATTCATTTCCGGGCTATTTCTCTGCAACCGCTTTTTGGAATTTTATGAAACTTCATAGGAAGGATCACCACCAAGTGTAGATGCGCATATCGTGTTTGCGTTCCGGTTGGATTATTTTTCACGGAGTTATGGCCCTTTACTCCACCATCAGGCTATGTATGACTTAATTCATTTCCGGGCTATTTCTCTGCAACCGCTTTTTGGAATTTTATGAAACTTCATAGGAAGGATCACCACCAAGTGTAGATGCGCATATCGTGTTTGCGTTCCGGTTGGATTATTTTGCACGGAGTTATGGCCCTTTACCCCACCATCAGGCTATGTATGACTAAATTCATTTCCGGGCTATTTCTCTGCAACCGCTTTTTGGAATTTTATGAAACTTCATAGGAAGGATCACCACCAAGTGTAGATGCGCATATCGTGTTTGCGTTCCGGTTGGATTATTTTTCACGGAGTTATGGCCCTTTACTCCACCATCAGGCTATGTATGACTAAATTCATTTCCGGGCTATTTCTCTGCAACCGCTTTTTGGAATTTTATGAAACTTTATAGGAAGGATCACCACCAAGTATAGATGCGCATATCGTGTTTGCGTTCCGGTTGGATGATTTTTCACGGAGTTTTACCCCACCATCCGGCTATGTATGACTTAATTCATTTCCGGGCTATCTCTCTGCAACCGCTTTTTGGAATTTGATGAAATTTTATAGGAAGGATCACCACCAAGTGTAGATGCGCATATCGTGTTTGCGTTCCGGTTGGATTATTTTTCACGGAGTTATGGCCCTTTACTCCACCATCAGGCTATGTATGACTAAATTCATTTCCGGGCTATTTCTCTGCAACCGCTTTTTGGAATTTTATGAAACTTCATAGAAAGGATCACCACCAAGTGTAGATGCGCATATCGTGTTTGCGTTCCGGTTGTATGATTTTTCACGGAGTTATGGCCCTTACTTCTGAACCGTAATAGGTACTGCTTTCATATTTCACATGTGTATTCCTTGTGACAACCCCTTTCCATCAATACCAATTTTTGTGACCTTGACCCTGGCGGGGGACCATGATTCTCTGAATTTGCTTGTTTCTTCTTGTTTATTTTTTAAAGAATCGTATTTAAAAAGGAAATGCACAAATAACAAATTATTGAGTGTTTGTAAAACACAAACACAAATAATTTTATAATGATTTGTTTTTTTTTAAGAAAATTAAAAAAAAGAAAATATGTATAAAACGTATCAAACGAAAATAATGCATTTACTGTATAATATGTACCTGTTTGTAAATCATACATGAAATAGCTATGTAAATATTTGGTGCGAATAAAATATATTATTGAAAAAAAAGTTGATATGGAGAAGTAATTCGGTTGAAGCACTGGAACTTGTGTTACCTTACCTGAACGATATAGATTTATTAAATGAAGGTGGTGCGTCTCCTTCATTTATTGCTGCTGCAAGAGGACACACTGGACAAATAAAATTGCTTTTTGAAAAAGGGGCCAACATCAATTTCGGAATTGGCGGGACAATTAAAATACCAAAGGGAGCAGAGAGCTCTCCCAGCAAACAATTTACGTTGGATAGACGTTGTAACAACGTCAGAAACTGACGTTGGATAGACGTTGTATATTGGTTGAAAATGAAAGTTTGTTAGACGTCAGACTCCGACGTTGGAACAAAGTCGAAATGACGACGTTGGAATCACGACGTTGGATCAACGTCGGTATCACGACGTTGTATAAACGTCGTGATAACGACCAAAATCCAACTTATAAACATGCATACCACACAGGCATCATGTAATAAGGAATTATACGCACGTCTTATTTCCTATATCTGGACAGTATCCCAGACTATAATTAGTACAGGATTTACTACATTCATTATATAACAAACAGGACTAATATTTATCTCTAGATAGAGATTGTATGGCTTATTTAAGAGAGAAATTGTTTTCTCACACAAAATGGTACGAATCGGCGCGATGCCGAATCGGGTTGAATTGTGCAAGGAACTTTACGCTAAGTTTTCATTGAACCAGCCGTGTAAAACAACAGAACATGAGTGCTATATACATTTAAACATACATTGCATCAACTTACCTAGTTGTATTATTTTAAATATGAAAAGTAGAGCTGTAATTGAATATTTTCTCTCTCGCACACGGTTAACAAAATGGCGGTCAAAATTGGTTCAAAAGCGGCGCGCCGATCTATTTTTAGGAAAGTAAACATGATTTTTTTTCGGAATTATCGAAATTACATGATAAGAAGCTATCTTTATAAATATTTCTGCAAATCTTTGTTCAACAAGATGAATTCAAACAAAATATTTTAAAAGAAAGGAAAAAGTAAAAAAAATGCGACACCACGTGGAAATTCCAATTTCAGAAACCAAGGGCACAAGCAAGGGAAGCAACTTGAATAAATAAAATGATCGAGTTTTAGTATTCATTTGCAGCAGTATCACGATTATTGAGCAACTTTTTGTCTTATCATGTGTATAAAATGTATAAACTTGATAAAATACTACTTATTACAAACTATGACCAAAACAAAACGTCGGTTCGACGTCTAATTGCGACGTCGAACTGACATCGTGATTTCGACGTTGATACAACGTTGTATTTAAGTCGCCGACGTCGCGACCTAAATCCAACGTATATTCGACGTTGATCCAACGTCATGTGTTTGCTGGGCTTGTATATTTATGGATATTGCCTCAATGAACAGCGATACCTTTTTGGGATATAGTTTATTGCAAATTGCGACACAATTCGGACATAAGTATGTTGTAAAGTATTTATTAAACACGAAACCATCATTGATATATGTTCCACACTTTTTTGGATATCTTGCAAGTGATATTGCATGTAAATTGGGCCATATAGAGATCCTACTAGAAATGCTTGCGATAAGCAATCACATTGTTGGGCATCATTGTGCTTATTTGGCTGCAATGCAAGGACATGAACACATTTTAGATTTATTGCTCACACGAGAAATGGTAAATTTAACATGTATATCAGAACCTGATTCTTTAAACGCATACAATAATTTCAATGAATACTTTGGGCGTTTGGAAATACAGGGTGATTGGATGCAGCAGATATTACAAGAAACTGTTATGCATGTTGCGGTGCGACACGGACACACGTCTCTTGTTGAAAAACTCTTATTGAATAATTCACATTTATTAGGCTGCAAAGATGCTTATGGCATGACACCATTCTTAGCAAGTATTTGGTACAATCAAATATATATATTCAAACTGTTATTGGTACGATTAAACCTCAGCGATGAAAGGTGCTCCGACAACAGACCACGTTTCATTCCCAAACAAAATGAATTAGGACTATTCCCGTTTATGTTCGACGCGGATAACTTTTGTCCAAGTGGGTTTTCTTTTTCACACATTGTCGCCATGTTAAAAAGAGTTGATATGCTAAACTTTGTTTTGGAGAACAGAATATATGTTAATTGGACTGCAGTCGATACAGGTCTTAGTTACGCAGATCACTATGCAGCATGTGCAGGGTCTTTGGATTATTTGTACCTAGCTAAAGCAGGTTTATTGTCACACAATATTGACGACTTAAGATCTGCATACGGATCAACTGTCTACCATATTGCTGCTATGTGTGCCAGGACAGCCAGCCTTTCTATCCTTAAAGGGGCTGGTCACAAAGACCGTATTCCACAGTACACAGATAATATGAACAGAACTATCCTTCATTATTCAGTGTTGAAAAGACCTAGAAACGACAGCTTCGATGGTCATATGGATATCCTACGTATTGTCAACACATTAATTGCCGATGGTCATTCTTTATTAGATATAGATTCATATGGAAGAAATTTCCTTCACTACGTCTTTTTAAATGGACACTACGAAATATCAAATCGCATTTATGCACTGGATAAAAAGGTTTGGAATACATTGGCCACACAAGTTGATAATATGGGATATACACCGACAACATTTTCTATTACAAACAATTTGATTGGTACCATACCATGCTTTTTATATAACTATTTATTCAATCCGGTGGATATGGTGCAAGTCATGTCGCAGTGGGAAAAAACAATCGCATTGACCATATGGTATAGTAGCTCAGATATTAATTTTCCGACCACTGTTTACACAGATTTGTTCAGTAAAAGTCCTCTTTTGACCAAATTAATGTTAACAATGATGAAAGCAGAAGATGAAGACTTACAGCGCGAACTAATTAAAGTGTTAGATAGAACGAATAGCTTACATGATACTTTAAGGTTTTCTTTAATGATACTTTATAGGCATAGACCAGCGATCTTTCATACATGTAAACGACATCTTGACAATTCACCTTTACATAAAATAGCTTTAAATGGGCGACACGGTAAAGGATTATTATCGATCCCTCTTCATTTCTACAAGATTTGGTAGGCAGACAGAATTTTACAAAGTTTATGAGTTGTCCCGATACTAACGGTTACAATGTATTCCATTACGCGATCATCGGAGGAAACACTCAAACAGCAAATGCTTTGATAGACTTTGATGTTGATGTCACAAATGCAAATGTGAAATATCAAGATATACTATGGATGACAGTTCTATCTCGAATCAATTACAAGGAACACTGCACACCTTCAAATGACACTCGTATATGTTGTGAGCATCGTGAATGTGACAATAAGTATTCTGATGAGTTCTTAACCAATTTCATCAAAATATATCACTCACAATTTGAAACACAAACGTTTTGTAAAAATGAAACAAAAGAGTTGTCCTTGATACATATTCTTTCTTTTAATGGTATGATGCAAACAATGCAAACACTTACAGAAATATATAGCAAGGATATTCTTTTCTGTGTAAACAAGGATGGGTTTGTCCCCAAATTCATGTATCTAATGTACCACAGAGAAAAAGACTGGTCGGAAATATTTGGAAGTACCGGCAACATAACTTACCCAAAGATATTTGCTGAAGTGATATGGTATTTTAATTTATACTTTGCATTTCCTTTAACACACGATACTTCTTTATTAAAATGTATATTTTCAGGTAAAGACAAATTATTGTACTATAAAAGTAATAGAAGAACATTAATAAAACGAGTGAAATGCTTTTTAATGGCATTTATTGCTATAGAATCAAAACATACAGATGTTACAGAGAGCGATAAATTAAAAAATTATATGTATCTCTTTAATTCAAACAGAGTGTTGATCGATCTATTGGTGTATTTGGACACTGCAGACGAATGTAATTTACAAGACAGATACTATAAAGAGTTTATTTATGAATTAAAGAACGTTTTCCTTCCACGGATAGTTCAATATGCTGACGAATATCACATTCAATCTATACGTCGTCATTTACGACTTTTAGCAACCTCTCTTTCAGGAGAAGAACGTGCTGCGTTTTGCTCTTTGCCTTGGCAAAATAGAAAATATATTCACCGTTTGTACGACATCATAAATAGTGTAATGATAAAAACATATCCTGAATTTGTTTATAGATTGATTCAATGTTTATACAGGGAATTAAAAACGAGTTTCATTACTAGAGAATGTAAATATTTCAATCAGTTTACCACTGACCGTATGGAGTCGCTCGGTTTTAATAGAAAACTTACAGAAATGTCACTGGTGCATTTTAATGTTCTGTCGACATATGATTATTATACATACTTAGATGTGATAAAACAAACAGTAATATATAAATGCGTATTGAAGAGTTTATAAGGGAGGCATTAAGAGTACCTGTTTAAAAAAATGTTTTAGATTTGATGGACGGTGAATGAAAAAATAAACTTCTTTTGACAGAAGAATCTGCCGAAGGAGGTCTTGTATGATTTTGCATAAAACATTCAAGGACACGATGCAACGTTCGGATCATCACATCCTTGTCGTGACTAGATCTACCGATGAACGGGGTTTGAACCTATTATATTTTATCAATCTGCAATGAGGCAATTTCGTGTACATACTACCGCTCAGACAGAGTATGTGATAGTATGTGTTGAGGAGTCTTTGACTTTAATAAAATAACAAGGTATTCGTCAATGTCGTCTGAAATGATGTAAATATACATAAGGGGGTTTATGTGAAAAATACGAAAATACAGATTTATAATCTGAAGGATAGCACTTTACAATCACTTTTCTAGTGATTGTTCCTGAATATATGGTGACTCACCGACTATAATATAAATGAAATATTATGTTGCTGTAGCAGTTATGTGATTTTGTATTTTACCTCACTCCGATAAGCCAAATACAGTTGATTTAATATAACATTAAAGACAGAAAAATACCAATTATATAGACTTAAATATGTTCATTAATGAAGTAACACATTCTGTTACACAAAATAATATCTAAGAAACACTAACAAGTTCGTCTTCGATATATATTGAATTTTAAAATGTTGTATCGATTTGCGTGTGTTACTTGGGTTATTCTTTTTGGATATATATGCTCACGTTTTATTTTATTGGGATTTAACGCCGTTTTCAACATCATTTTGGATATACCAAGTTGTAAACTCGTGTATAATATTAATGAATCCCAGTGAATGAGTGAGAGATGTGCATTTATGAATATAGAGTAGAGACCTTATTGTCCAAAAGTACTGGCCCGATTAAAACAAATCGGTGAAAAACATGACCACCAGGGGCGGGGCTTGTTTTCCTTATATGTAAATACTAAATGGTGAAACAACTTTAAACATCTTCTTTCCCAAAAAGATTGACTCGATTTGAAAATAATTGTGCACAAATGTTCAGCGAGTGACCATCTACAAAACGTGTTCAAATTTTTACGATCGTTGAAAAAGCTGGCCACCAGGGGCGGGGCTTGTTTTCATTATATGTTGAAAAACTGTTCCTTGGGTGACTGTCTACTTCTTCCAATTGGTCGAAAAACCTGGCCACTAATGCCTCGGTTCGATATCCGTTATACGTTCACACAGATCTGCGACCGTAGATCGCAAATCATCCCCGATCTGAAAAACATATCAAATCAGGGCTGTATCGCCGTCAAACCCGGCAATTTGGCAAATTAAAGATTACATCAAGATGCTTCTACGTCAAAAGCCCTGCTGACTCGCTGCCATTACGATTACATCCAGACTAATGCCGACCGAGCGGTCGTTTCTACTACGTTGTCGCTACGACATACATGGCCAAACTACGTTATTACACAGACCTATAGGACTGTAGGACGATGTCGATACGCTGGTGCTGACCATATTACGCGTCTAGTACGATTTGAGGCGACGTCTATATAAATCGGCGGTTTTTTAAGCATTTCTTCAGTTCTTTCCCAACGAAAATAAACGGACCTGGTGCTGATTTAATTCAACTGACTCTGTTCCAACAAGAACATATGCTTGTTGAAATCCAGATGGAAGAGGTTATACAGAGGAGGAGGAGACCAAGGGGATACTGTCTGGCTGTTTACAGAAAGGAGGCTCCAAGTTGGGCATTATGACAGACTGCTGAGAGTTCTCAGAATGGAAGACATCACCTCCTGTTTTAACTTCTTGAGGATGCAACCAGAGATGTTCGATGAGCTGCTCCAAATAGTTGGTACTAGGATCCAGAATACATTTACGGGCTGGAAAAAGGCTCTAGAACCAGGGATGAAGCTGGCCATCACCAGCAGACATCTCGCTTCAGGAGACAAGTACCCCATCATCATGTATAACTTCAGAGTGGCCAGGAATGCCATCTCCTTACTCATACCTGAGGTTTGCCAATCCATTATTGAGGAGTATAAGGATGAGGTGATCAAGTGTCCAACTAATCCAGATAAATGGAGCCGCATAGCAGAGGAATTCAAGAACAGATGGAATGTGCCACATGTATATGGTGCCCTGGACGACAAGCACGTGGCCATCAGATGTCTTACGAACAGTTGCTCTTGGTACCATTATTACAAGGGCTGCTTCTATGTGGTGCTGCTAGTGCTCCTAGTGCTGGCTGATGAACTGGGGTGGCCTTTGCTCCATGTCACCGTACAATCGTAGCTTCTGGTCACATGCCTACGGTCTTTTCGAGGATGCAATCGTAGGATATCCGTACGGACATCGTAGACAATTCTTGCGGAGCTAGCAAAGAGCTCGGACGTACCTCGTACGATGCACGTGTGTTCAACGGCGCTCGTAGGTGCCCTAACGATGTGCACACGGTGTCTGTACGACAAGAATATACCAGTTCGGCGATATCTGAACGTTTCTCAGTTTAGTTAGCCAGCTGAGGTGAATACACCTCGTAATAATAAATCAAGAAAAATTAAATCGAGATGCCTCCTAAAGGACAGAGCGGTACGCTAAAGGAAAGTGCATCAGTCTGAGACGCTGTGGTGCAATTGCCATCCTGTACAACGCCACGACAGGCCATTGTGGAACTCAAAAGCTAATCCTGGTTTGTAATACCTTGAATCGTCAAGGGTGTCGTACGGAGCGGGGCTTGTTTTCCTTATATGGATTTAAAGTAAAAACTTTACAAATCTTCTTGTACAAATTTACAAGCCCGATGTGTGCATATTTTGGCACGAATGTTCCTTATTGTAATTCATGTGCTAGTACATGGGGTATAGTCCAGACAGGATTATAAGTGGGGTCAAGGGCACAGTGATCTGATTTTGGTACACAATACATCACCCCAAGATATATGTATGCAACAAATTTGGTAACTCTAGCATAGGCTTAACGTGTCGGAAGTTTGGCATAGCTAAACACAAATTTAGGACACTACACTCAATGCTTGAATGTAAGTTGCATTGATCAGAATAATTTGATTGTCTGTAAATATTGACCTCGTGTTTAGAGCACATACTCAGGTGAGCGTTCTTGGTCCTCATGGCCCTCTGGTTAAGGAATGCTAGTCCCTCTATAGGTAACAAACGCTTTCCGACGCCTTGTTAATTTGTTGAATGTGGGTAAGGGTTAAGCTGTTACCACATACAACAAACTGAAAAGACATCTATATAAATGAATGTTGTATTTTCAAATAGGGTTGGAGACATTGCCGAAGCTCTTAATGTTGTTTTTAGGTTCACTTGCTTATGCCATGGCGTATTGTCCGTCGATTACTCTAACTAATGGGCCAATTGAGATAAAAACTTCACATGTAGCATCCTTTTATAAATTCCTTCAAATCATTTGGATCCATGCAAAATAATGGTTGCCATGGCAACTGAAAGAAATAGCTTCTCGTCCCATGCTTGTTGGCCGATTTTCAATTAATTTTGTAGAAAAGTTCATTGGGTGACCCTCTATCAGATAATTTCAAGCCATCGTGATTTGGTTCAAGAATATGGCGACCAAGAGGCTGTGTGATTTTGCCTTAAATGGATAAAGTGGAATATTTAAAAATCTTCTTCTCTGAAAGTATCTGGCCGATTCTCACATACCTTTGTAGAAATGCTCCTTTTGTGACTCTCTTTCAGATTCCTTCACGCCTTGTTGATTGGTCTGACATGGCCGCGTGGAGCTATGGATGTTAGCCTTATATTATCTGTAGTGTAAACTTAAAACATCTTTTTCTCTGAAACTGTTTGGTTGATTTTCAAACCAATTTTAATTTGTTGAAAAACATGGCCGCCAGGTGGCGGGGCTGTTTCGCCTTATATGACTATATAGATTTAAGCTTTGCCTAACCCTCTTGTGCCTCTTGTTTATACAATCAATAGTTCAAAGTCAAAAGATTTAATGAGGAAATGGCTTAATATAAAAAGAGGAGATAACTGAAAACTAATGAAACTAGAGTTATTGTTCTTTGAATCTACCTCTCCTCTGAGTGACCCGTTTGTCCTTTTTATTGGAAAAGTTCAACCCTTTCACTCATACAACACATCTTCAGATAACAACTTTGAAATGATTTGTTCGTTTAAATGAAACCATTAGTATTGCATTGAACTTAAACATTGTAGCCAAAGGAGCTCCTTTTGCCACACTGTTGTTAATAGCGACCTGCTGCAGATTCATCTCAAATGGAATAGGGTTTAATGAAAGTATTATTGTTGAATAGAGTTGAAAATGTTTTGGCAAAATGAGAAATTACTCATGTTGATGCATCTTTAGTAGGCAACTTGGAAACAAGACGAATGTTCGACGCAAAGCATCAAAGAGAAGCAACGAACTATTGCGGCTTTTCTCTAATCATTTTCAGGAGAGTGTACAAAAACATTAGGAGCAATTTGTCATTTTGCCACAATGTTTTCAAAAGACGTCTGCTGTGAATGCTACAGCAGGATATGGGTAAATAACATCTGTAAAATTGAAAGTAAAATTTGATACTAACTCGAATGCCCATTAGACCGTAAAGGGAGACAACAAAGACTATCCTTACTACTGTTTTACGCGGCTATCTTTTTTAATTATCCATGTCTGGTTAATGTTCTTAAGTTCACTTCTTCTGTGCTATGCTAGGTGTGTTTTAGCCTTTCTCTTTTCCCACTATGTTTTCAATAAGCATGAGTAGATTGACGCCCAAAAGTCCGAAAAAATGCTGTTTTGTTATTTGAAATAGACAAAGTGCTTTTAAGAAATATCCATAGATATTCTGCTTGATTTCAACAACCATTTTAAATTTGCCTGATTTGAAATGATATAAGGAAACAATTGAAATATTTAAAATAATGATTGAAATATGTTAAAACGTTGTTAAAAATGAGAAATTGCTCATATTGTTTTTCAAAAGTTGTCTTTTTGCAGAGGCATCAAAACTGTTTTAAAAAGGGAAAAGTTCAGATTACAAGCATGAGGAAATACTTAATAGCTTACCGAATACTATATAATTACTGATGATAAATATAGATAACTATTAAATCTAGCCTACCATCTTAATTGTTATACAGTATTTAATGGAAATATAAATGAGGTATATTGTAGTCAGTCTATTCCCCCCCCCCCCCCCCCCCCCCCCCCTGGACTTGATTGTATAACATGCTTTACAGCATGCCCCTGTGGTTAGGGGACACTCATTACTAATGACAGCCACAGTCAGACCCTTGCTTAAACCTTAAGAACCGGCTAAATGGGTCTAAGGGATTGGAGTCAATGCAACAGTGAGCTACAGCAAGTGGGGTGGTATTGATTTGAAACTTTCATACCATATATTTTTTTTTATCTTGATGTAAATATAAAGTGTGGGTCCAATATTATCTTTCCTGGCCTCCGCTGTTGACTGCGGCGTAAAACATATAACAAATACAGCTGATTATATAGAATTATCAATTATCAGACAGAGTTCTATCAAGCGATAATGTTCCCTGTTTCCCCTGGCTCTTAACCGTTTGTATAAGTCATCAGTAGGTTCAGTAGAACAATTGATTGTTTAGAGTTAACCCTTTTCCACATTATACAACAAATCTGCAGCAGACGACTTTAAAAACATTTACGCAAAACTATAAATCAATTCTATAAATGAAAGTATAATGAATGAAAAGAGTTGAAAACATTGTGAAAGAAAGGAGAAATTGCTCGTTTTGGTAAATTTGTCCTTTTGTTACGATGTTTTCAAAAGTCGTCTGCTGCAGAGGCGTCAGAAAGAGTCCAACGAAAGAGTTAAGCAGAACATTGATTGTTTAGATTTAAAATCGAAGATTAATTTCAAGTAACCCTTTACCACATACAGCAAATATGCAGCAGACAACATTTGAAAGTATATAGATAAAAATAAGAAAACTTTATATAATGGAGTTTTCTTATTGAATACTTTCTATAAGTGAGTTTACTTATTGAATTGACCTGAAAACAAGATGGCAAAAAGGAAAAATTGCCCATTATGAGCAATTTCTTCTTTTGCCGAAATTCGTCTGCAACAGATGTGTCAAAATGTCACGGGAAGTGGGAAAGTTAAGGTATAGAGAAAGACTTAAAGCAAGATTTTATTTTTCAGTTTTGTGAAAGTTTGGAATCATTTTGTTCAGAGATAACTGTTCATGATTGCTGTGATCTTCATTAACACATCGATGATGTGTTTTAATAATTAATGTATGCCTTTCTTCAGCGTGGAAACAAAATTGACTTACCATATTGGAGAGTAGTTTTAAAGATAACATGTCTTTTTTATGTAATTTTAGGGAAAGTAATTTATTTGGACTTCTTTTTACTTACTTATTGTTTAACCCTTTCTCGCATACACCAACTCTGTAGCAGATGACTTTGAATGCATATACCCAAAAACATGAAAAGTCTGGACAAATAATCCCCAAGAGCCTGCAACAGAAGACTTTTGAAAACATATGGCAACAGAAAAAAATGCTCAAAATTAGCATTTTCAACTCTATTCACTAATTATGCTTTCATTTACAGAGAATTTCCATATTTTTTGTTCATGTGGGAAATATTTAAGCTAATAGTTACTTATCGTAAGATGTTTTGTCGAAGTAAGTGATGACAGTTCTAAGAACAACAGTATAATGTTGAAGTATTATGTTATATATTTTGTAGTTGTTGGGAATTAGTTTCATTTTATGTACATACAACTTTGTCATTTTGGTACCACTTGTTCATTTTGTGCTTTTTTTTTTTTTTTATAATAAACTTAATAAACTTATATTGCTTATAAACAAGTTAGATACATTATTTTATTATTTTAACATTTACTCGAATCTTAGTTCCTCGTGAGGCCGGTATATTGGAGTTAATCCTTTCCCACATACAGACGCTTTCTGACATCTTTGCAGCAGACGACTTTTGAAAAACATTGTGGCAAGATTTTACATTCGTTATATATTTATTTCACCTTTCAATGTAATCTTAGTCCTTCATGAAGCTTATTGATTGGAGTTAACCCTTTCCCACATACAAACGCTTTCTGACGCCTTTGCAGAGGACAACTTTTACTGCAAGGATTTTAACTCTATTCGACAATTACATGTTAATTAATGGAGATTTTCCAAGTTTTACTAAGTCGTTTGCTGCAGATTTGTCAAATTTGTCATATGATCCGTCTCGCGAGAAAATCAACATTGTGGACTCTTTGTAAGGTATCGACCCGGATCAGCCTAAGCATGTCACGCAGACGTACCCGGATAGACATATGTTCGCCTACTGTGGATTTTCTGTTTCAGGAATCACTACTCTATACATCTATCCCCCTAAGACGGAATGTGTCGGCCAGATCAGTCTACGCGGACAGCGCAGGCTGGTCTGGTCGATACATTACGCAGATGCCATTATGTTGGTTTTCTCGCGTGTGCGAAAGTGTTTAAGCTGTTCTTAACCGTATTACCGTTATGTCACGGTTGACCAGGTCCCTCTACATGTGTTTCCTGGCTTTCTCGCACAAAGTAATCAACACACCATTCTTCCCAGCAACCACCGAGCCCCGGTACCGACACGGGCTATCAATCCAGGGGTTGTGAGTTCGAACCCCAGCTCAGCCAACATTCTTTCAGACATTTGGCAAAAGCCACTGTGACAAACGTCAATCGTCTTCCACCAAGGGTAACAGTCTATGTGGAGAAGCAGCCAGTTGCTTAGAAAGAATGTTGTGTGGAGTACATGAAACACATGGGAAAGTGAATTGGCCGTCATGAAAACGGCGTTAAACCCAGGCAACAGGTTCCAGGTTAACCCTTTCCCTCATATAGACGCTTTCTGACGCCTTTGCAGCCGACAGCTTTTTTTAAACATAGTGACAAATAAAGAAATTGCTCAAAACGAGCAATTTCTCCTTTTGACACAATGTTTTCCCCTCCTAGTCATAGGTTATCCGTTCAAATATACAGATTTTATATTTTTTTAAAAAATATGTTCAAAGTCGTCTGCTACAGAAAGGGCTAGGATAGACCATTCCCAACCAAGTGATGGAATACGAATGAGGTTAGACACAGTGACCTAAGTCGATCATCAGAAAGATTAAAAAGCTGACCCCCTGTTGATGACATCTATTTTATCTACTCAATCCTTTCCCACATACATACGCTTGTTGACGCCTTTGAAGCAGAGGTCTTTTGAAAATATTGTGACGAAAGGAGAAATTGATTATAATGAACAATTTTTCCCTTTCCCACAATGTTTTAAACTCTATTTAATCATTATACTTTAATTTCCTGAGACTTAGGTTACTTATCTAGACAGTTTTGAAGTCGTCTGCTGCAGATTTGCTGTATGTGGGAAAGTGTTATATGATGCAGATGACTTTCAAAACATCTAGGCAAATATATGGAAACTATTTTCAAGTTAAAATTTAATAATTGAAAATATTTAACAACATTATGGCAAAAGAATAAGCAATATCTTCTTTGGCAACACTGTTTTCGAAAGGCATCTGCTACAGAGGTGTCTGTTTGTGCAAAATCTATATAAATAAAAGTTGTTATATTGAATAGAGTTGGAAATATTTTTGCAAAAAGCAAAAAAAGTGTTACAATTATTTGAGTGTGCTCAATCCATGATGTTTTAACCCTTTCCCTCATATAGACGCTTTCTGACGCCTCTGCAGCAGGCGGCGTTTTGAAAACATAGTGACAAAAGAAGAAATTGCACAAAACGTGCAATTTCTCCTTTTACCACAATGTTTTCCACTTGTTGTCATAGGTTTTCCATTCAATTATGGAGATTTTCTATGTTTTGACAAAATATATTCAAAGTCGTCTGCTGCAGACTTTTCGTATGAGGGAAAGGGTTAATTGGAAAATCAACCCTTTCTCTGATAAAACAAATCTTCATAAGACAACTTTGGTATTGTCTGGGCACACAATCTCTTTAAATGAAATTATTAGTATTGAATAAAGTTTAAAACATGTGGCAAATGGAGCGATTACACATTTTGACGCATCTGCTGCAGACGACTTTGAAATAAACATAGTTAGAAAAGCAGAAATAATAATAGTCAATTCTTTTCTTTTTCCACAACGTTTTACTCTGTGTAAAAGCAGAGACATACTGTGTTTATATGTCTCTGTGAAAAAAGTTTCTATTGTAGAGATTGATCATATTTCCTTCATAATCTTTTCAATGTGGTCTGCTGATGATCTGGTCCATGGGGGGTACATTGAAAACTGCTCTTTGGTCACGGTATTCTGATGGGTGACAAGCAACATGGATTAGCATTTTATTGCTATTGGTGTTCATCAGTTTTCCGACCCTAAATACGAAAACAAAAACACATATAGGTTTTTCGTTCATAGGTAATGCACAGAAAAACTTTCTGAAATGACCCCAATATGCATACTTATATGAATTAAAAAGGTCATGCAAAAAACGCACGGATTTTAATTCGATATTTATATTTATACATGTATATATAGAAATCCGTAATCATTTTCGTTCACTTATATTCTTACGAAATATTTTTTAAAATGACTTTGAGAGTTAAATATGTTTTATGTTTATTTATTATTATTTTCTGTTCTTAATAATAGACGACAACAATACGAATTCCAAATATAAAATGCTCATTCGAAAAACACGAATTGAACATTATCATCGTCTAGTCAATCAGTATTAAATTCGATATTTATTGTCGTAGTATGCTGTATAATTTTTCTATTCTAACACTAAAATACGTTTTTTCTTCGTAAATAGGCAGCACGTATAGATATATCAAATGTTTTCCATTGAAGCTATATTAGGAAGCAAAGCGTGATAAACCCTTTCCCACATTCAACAAATATGCAGCAGACGACTTTGAAAATATCTAGGCAAAAACACGTAAAATCTCTGAAAAATTACTGAAAAATGTTGAAAATATTGTGGCAAAAGGAGCAATTGCTCGTTTTGAGCAATTACTTCTTTTGTCACGATGTTTTCAAAAGTCGTCTGCTGCAGATGTGTCAAAATGCGTCTATAGGTGGGAAGAGTTTATATTAGCCTAAAGGTTGTTTTAAAATATAGCGGCCACAATTGTCGTCCACTTTCATGACATTGCATCGGAGCATCTGTCTTGATCAGATAACGATTGAATTTTATAAATAACTTAATCGGACTTTCGTGGGAACAATGACCGTGTCACTTGGTCAATCTTTGAAAAAAACTCGTGAACTCTCTAGAGACCACATCTAATCTACACGAACTCTTATCCAAATATAAGTCTTGTCCCAAACTGGGTTATCACATAAGAACTGATCCAGTAGAAAAGATACAAGTTGCCTTTCGTGAACAGCTTATAGATCCAGACCAGCTTGTACATGCGCAGTATACTCAGGATCTGCCCTGTTTACATTTTACTAACACAAGCTTGTCAACTTGTGTAGATTCTAATAACATGGAGCATATGCACATACTAATCTGAACCTTCACTGTTCAGCAAAGCCAACTTGTACCTTTTTCCATGAACGAGTCCATATATACTTACTTACTTTGTCTTCTTCGTTCGACTAGGAACGTAGATAAGATCTGATCTCCCTGGTTTGACCCGGAGCATAAAACCAACACCACAATTCTACATCCGGTCTCTGACATAATTGATTGAGGTATATCGATGTTTTCAAAAGGTTTTCAGTTATATCACGGCTGCAAGTTAATCTACCCATGTATTTCATGGCTTTCTCACACCAACAGTCTTTCCCAAGAAATTGGCTGCTTTTCCACATATATTGTTTGTCGATGACGCATTCATTGACTGTTGTTAAACGTCGGAGAAACATATTTTAAAATCTCCCTGGATTGCCAGCCCGCGTCGCTACCTTCTGAGCTTCCGGGGCTCAGACATTCTCATTCAACGTATTTTGGAATGGAATGTTTGTTTCTCGCCTGTTATATTGCCAACCACGCTTCCTCGTGCCGCGCGGGTTCCAGTGCGGGGCTTTTTGTTTCTTCCTTTCAAAGAGTGTGGGAATCCGCTGTGGTCGAGTGGTTAGCGTCGGGGATTTCGAAACCGGGTGTCCCGGGTTCGATCCCCAGTCGCGGTACTACGGTCATGCTTTGGGCAGGGCACATTTTCTAGCCTAGTACTGGTTTGTTTACCCAGGGATCATGAATAAGTGAACTGTCGCCGTGATATAACTGAAATAATGTTGAAAGCGGCGTAAAACCCCAATAAATAAATAAATAAATAAAATTCAAAGAGTGTGACTAATCCATATACATGTTCTCAGTACTATGGGTTCGGTCAGAGACGCAGATCTACGTTCCTGATTCGGTCCTGGAGATTTACTGGTGTAACTCCACAACGAAATTGGTCGCACCACCCTTAAAAAAGTAGTCCCTTTAGACATTTTGAAGTAGTAGCTCTTCTCCTGCGCTGTTTCATTGAGATGATGTCAGAGAGATATATTTCTTTTTATTTTTATTTGCTTTCTGTATCCTTTATGTCGTTTATTTGGATATCATTTTATTTTGTGCTGCGGCATGCCTACATGGTTGAGGTTGATACAGTTCGGCGAATGCTTCCAAACGGAAATGAATCACCGTGGATGTGTTCGACACCGAACAGCGAAAGAAATATGCGCTATTTGTTTAACTTTGTTTGGCTAAATTTTGAGGTAAGTGAATGAACTATTAAAAACAAGAGCCGGAAAAGAAGCTTGCTTTGTGGAAAAAGACCAGCAGAGGAAAGAACACACCCATTGTCACTCTGAACTAAACCCTTCCCTCATATAGACGCTTTCTGACGCCTCTGCAGTAGACGGCTTTTTGAAAACATAATGACAAAAGAAGAAATTGCACAAAACGTGCAATTTCTCCTTTTGCCACAATGTTTTCCACTTTTTGTCATAGGTTATCCATTCAATTATGAAGATTTTCTATTTTTTGACAAAATACGTTCAAAGTCGTCTGCTGCAGAATTGCCGTATGAGGAAAAGGGTTAATTGTTAAAAACAGTCACATGCGTCACGTCTGCTGGCATTCGACATACTTCCTGATTGGATATCATATCTGGTCACCAAGAGGATTGTTCTTACTAGGTTAAAACTTAGACACACCTTCCCAAACTCTTTAAGGATGCTCTTATACAATAGTTAATGATAAGTCAGAGCTTTTATCTTTCAAACACTGTGGTCAACTTCGATATGGGGTCATATAGTCAAAGTTCAAGTCTCATAAAACCCTACTGACCTCCTCTTGAGGTGAATATTTTTTTACCCTTTCCCTCATATATACGCTCTCGGACGCCTCTGCAGCAGACGGCTTTTTGAAAACATAGTGACAAAAGAAGAAATTGCACAAAACGTGCAATTTCTCCCTTTGTCACAATGTTTTCCACTTTTAGTCATAGGTTATCCATTCAATGATTGAGATTTTTCATTTTTTGACAAAATACGTTCAAAGTCGTCTGCTGCAGAATTGTCGTATGAGAGAAAGGGTTAAAGTCAGGTGAACCATCATTTTCCTACCTACAGACGCTTTCTAACGACTCTGCAGCAGACGAGTTTTGAGAACAGTGTGACAACAGGAGAAACTAGCAAATTCTCCTTTTGCCATCATGTTTTCAACTGTATTAAATAATTAAATTTTCAATTATAGAGATTTTCCATATTTTAGACTAAATGTTTCGAAGTCGTCTGCCGCAATATGCTGGAAAGTGTGAACCATTTCCTACCGAATGACGCATTTGCAGCAGGTGACATTTGTGACAATTCTGACAATGAGCAATTTCTTCTCTTAAACTCAACTACTGCAGATTTGTTTTATGTGGGAATGGGTTAAACTGTACACTCATACACTCCTGTAGATATACACAGTCTGATCAGGGCATTTGATGGCAGCAGACATGTTCAAGCGTCAATTATATAACAAATGATAGCTCTGTAACCCCAGTCAACTGAAACTGTATTTGATACCAGCACGACGACCCAGTAAAACCCTCTTACCGCTCGGTGAACCACATTTTTCTTTAACCCTTTCCTACATGCAAACACACTTTGGGACATCTGAAAGAGCCGATATTTGAAATCAATAAGACAAAATGAAAACTAGCTCACGATAAGCAAGTTGTCCTTTTGTCACAATGGTTCCAACTTTATTAAGTAAATACGCTTTGATTTATAGAGATTTTCCAAATATTTGTCTAGATGTTGATTTTAATGCCGCCTGCAGCAGATTTCTTGAAGTTTGGTAACAAATAATTGCCAACAATTTCTAAATCTTTCATAAGCGTTTCTACTTCATGTATATTCAATAGATGCAATTCAATTTTATAGAGATTTCCAAATATTTGTCTGAAATAAGTTGTTTTTAATGTCGTCTGCAACACATGTTGTGTATGTTGGAAAGAGTTAATCAACGGCTAGAAAGGAAAGCTTAAATAGATATTACACCTTTGTTAAATATAATATTGCTACCACTATTCTGCTTGTGTTCTTTATGTTTCTAATATATATATAGCCATTTTCCAAAGACTTTGAGACATCTAGGCAAAGCATATAATTATGGAATAGAAATATAAATATCATTGCAAAAGGATAAATTGCTCATTTTAAAGAAGTTGCAGCAGACATTCGTTTTGAAATTTTTTTGACACAAAGAGAAATTTATCAAAACGAACAATTTCTCCTTTTGCGACAATGCTTTAAGATCTATTCAACAAATATGAGATATAAGATATGTCCAAAGTCATCTACTGCAGATTTGTTATATGTGGAAAAGGGTTAATTCTTTTCGCAAATGACTTCAGTTTATTTCCTTTTTGTATGTTATAAAACGGCTTTTTGTTACGTCAGGTGCTTGTCGAGTGTATTTGACATTCCTTCCAAATGACCAGTGTTATATTTACAACAAAGCCGCGTCAGGCGATTACGTGTCTTATCTACTCCGATCCGGCATCATTTAACCCTTTCCCTCATACGACAATTCTGCAGCAGACGACTTTGAACATATTTTGTCAAAAAATGAAAAATCTCTTTAATTAAATGGATAACCTAAGACTAAAAGTGGAAAACATTGTGGCAAAAGGAGAAATTGCTCGTTTTGAGCAATTTCTTATTTTGTCACTTTGTTGTCAAAAAGCATCTGGCGTCAGAAAGCGTCTATATGAGGGAAAGGGTTAATGTTGTTGATTGACGTAAAACTAGAGGCGATACACTTCCAGTGTTTCATCTAAAATTGAAAGACTTAAACAATGGTAGTAATGGCTGCCCTCCTTGTCGCGCAGGGTTGCGAGGTTAGCATAACGACTGTGGACTCGCTGGTGTCAGGATAACTGGACTAGTACGTGTAGGACAGGTAACTGACCAATGAAACGCATAGTCATAACTGAAACATTGTTGACCGCGGCGTAAAACACCAAACACTCAATTATCTAACATTGCAGCTTGGACTCAGTAACATGTAGACTGACGGTGCAGAGTCTGCTGAGACTGTACGGAAGCACAGGCTCATCCGATATTCGCTGCTTGCACAGACCACAAGGCCCTAAATCGCTCGGCTCGGCTCGGCTCAAATAACCTATGTATCAAATTTCAAATATGAGCCGTCCCACGAGAAAACCAACATTGGGCGTAAAGTATCGACTCGGAGCTACTAAGCATGCTGGGCAGGCTAACGCGGACATACACTTTTCGCCTCCTGTGGATTTTCTGTTTCAGGAATCATTAGTCTATACCTCTATCCCCCTGAGACGGAATGTGTCGGTCGATACATTACGCAGAGTCCATAATGTTGGTTTTCTCGTGGAACGGCTCCTATTTTATTGTATCTAGGCCTTCAGCTGTTTTACATAGAACGAAATACAAGTAAAACAAAATGTTATCAGTGTTGTTGCCACATATAATTAAACGTTATTCAGTTCAAAATTTCTCTTTCTCATGGCATGATAGATAAATATAGATAAGTTTCTGACTATGACCTGGTCATTACTTGCCATTAGAATATAGAATTTGTTCAAACTATGTCGTTTTAGAATATATCGAGGGCTTGGCGTTAAACGGTTGATAAAATTGATATTTTTTTTACCAATGTTAATCACCTCGCCATCAAGTCTTTATAAGCGTTAAATCATTTGTGTTGGTAAACAATGGAAATTAAGGTGCCATTGCTCGTTCTAAGCAATGGCACCTAAATTTACATTGTTTACAAAGGGGTCAAAATTGCCCCTAAACCAGGGATCTCAAAATAGGTTTTTAGTTACAACCGTTTCACACCAAGCCCTCGATATTCATGACGCAGATCATTGTCCTTATTTGATGCCTGTTTTTGACAGGTTCTTAACATGACCAGCAGGTTGTTTGCCTTGTTTTTTTCCAAATCACGATCATTATCAAACCAAGGCAAACCTTGTATCCTTCCCGCACAATGTTTTCAAGAGCTGTCTGTTGCATATGTGACTAAATGCGTCTGCTAATGGGAACGGATTAAAGAAAAACAAAACATTTTAACGTATAGCTGACATGTCCAGGTATTTAACTCTTTACCACATACAAAACAGTTTGTAGCATCCGAATTCGAATAAAATCTAACAGTATAGAGTATAATAATGGAATACAGTTGATTTGTTTGTTTGTTTGGAGTTTAACGCCGCTTTCAACAGCTTTGGTCATATCACGGCGGTCAGTGCACCTACCCATGTCTTCCTGGCTTTCCCACACCAGTACTTACACAACATTCTCACATAGATCAGAGGTGAGAGGCAATGGAAAACATCGCCCGAAAGAATGTCGCCGCAACCGGGTATCGAACCCGTGACCGCCAGATCACGAGTCAGATACGCTACCAATTGAGCTACCCGGCCGGGCGGAATACAGTTGACTATAGTTGACAACATCTTTACAAAAAGTGAGAAATTGTTCATTATGAGCAACTTCTCCTTTGACACAATATTTTCAAAAATCGTCGGCTTCAGTCATTTCGAA
This sequence comes from Serripes groenlandicus, assembly GCA_031761405.1. Classification (NCBI taxonomy): domain Eukaryota; kingdom Metazoa; phylum Mollusca; class Bivalvia; order Cardiida; family Cardiidae; genus Serripes; species Serripes groenlandicus. The sequence continues at coordinate 226,528,628 of JASEVX010000001.1, read as the reverse complement.
AATTTCGTGATCTCTAACCAGAGTTTCATACAACAGTCGAACACTTATTTGTTTTATTTGTGTTTTACGCCGTTTTCAACAAATAATTCAGATATATTACGGCGACAGTTCACTTATTCACGTTCCCTTGGTAAACAAACCAGTACTAGACTAGGGTAGGAAATGTGTCGTGCCCAAGTCCACTCTACCACGACCGCCGCGACGGGAGATCGAACCCGAGACATCCTGTTTCAAATCCCCGACGCTTACCACTCGGCCACATGGCGGATTCGCATGTTCACAGTCAGATACATGTAGTTGGCGATTTGGTTGAAGCTGAAAGACGTTTGTACAAATATGTTCCTAGTCGGAGGTTATGTTGGCTAAGTTGGAATGCGCACGTATAGCCTTTGCATGATAAGGAGTTTAATTAGATACGGACCGAGTAACGGGGACTGACTGCAGTAGGTGATATATTGGCCCCAACTGCAGCATATATAAGTAAATTGATTATGTATACGAGTGTGACCCCTATTGCAATGCCAGTCATTTCTGACTTATGACACTCGACTTCCCGATCCAGGGGCGTAGCTCCCTCTAGGCACTGTAGGCACGTGCTTACACATTTTTTTCTAAAAATGCCCCAAAATGAAGCTGCGGCGATACACATCTGCGTAATGTATCGACCAGTTCAGCCTGCGCTGTCCGCGCAGACTGATCCGGCCGACACATTCCGTCTACGGGGGAATAAATAGAGTAGTGATTCCTGAAACAGAAAATCCACAGGAGGCGAAAAGTGTATATCCGGGTACGCCTGTGTGGCATGCTTAGGCTGATCAGGGTCGATACTTTACGCAGAGTCCACAATGTTGATTTTCTCACGAGACGGCCTTCACATTGATTATTGCAAAGCTATGCCACTGCGAACCCCACCCTTAGAGGCAGTCGTAATGCAGGCAAGCATTCGGTACCAAGTTTAACATATGTTAACGACTCCACAAAAACGACCATATCAGAACGGTCGCTACTGGGATTCGAATCATCGACCTCCCGCTCCGTCACGGATGTCTTTAAGATATATGTGGTTAGCCGGTGTATCGGTTGCTGACGGCTCATACCAAAATCGTATAAGACATTGTGACGGTAGCTTCCTTTATTTGCACTGTACAATGAGGGTAAAGCATTACGACTGATGCATGTGTTACAGGATAAGTAATCCGGGAGTAATCCGGGGAGTAATCCGGGGAGTAATCCGGGGAGTAATCCGGGGAGTAATCCGGGGAGTAATCCGGGGAGTAATCCGGGGAGTAATCCGGGGAGTAATCCGGGGAGTAATCCGGGGAGTAATCTGGGGAGTGCTTGTAATTTGTCCCAGGAAGCGTCGTAATATAACTGTTGAAAACGCGTAAAACACCATTTACATTCAGTGTTGCTCCAGGGAATCGAAACAAAGATCTCTCGCCTCATCCATGTTATGTGGTCTAAATAGACGATGTTTCCCTGTCAGAAGTGTCTTGAATTAGAGTGCAAAACCAGAACATACTTCGCGAATGCGCAGTTTTACTTTGATCTTTACTCTTCACACATGAACTATTGGTGCAAGATCAGTATTAGTCTGATCAGACAGACTGCAAATATTCACACCCTAATCTGAAGTGCTTCCAGTGTTCGATGGTAAAACTTATATCGTGGTAAACGTTAGGTGCTCAATACGCAGAATTTATTTTCTTACTACAATATGTTCGAGCCTCTGGTGATGAAGACGCTTCCAAACATGGGAATCGGTAAATTAAAATCGGAAATATACATATTTGTAGTAAAATCAATCAGTGTTCATTTTCTACTCTATGTTTAATGGTCAGAAAAGCTAAACATTTATGTTTTAAATTCGTTATTTGTACTTTTAAATCTCCATCGACAAATGTAACCATTTTTAACATACATTTTCTTTAGACGCATATGCAGCAAACGACGTTGAAACATTGTAGCAATAGAATCATGAGCATTTTTCCCCATTTGTAATATTTTTTCCAACTAAATTGGATAACTATACTTTCATTTATAAAGATATTCACCTTTTGTTTAGAACTTTTCAAAGTTATCTGCAGGCAATTTGTTATTACTTTTAACACCTACATACACAGTGTTTACCTACGTCAAATGAATCTGTCATTGACACATGCAACATGTTTTGTTTCGGGAATAGATATCAGGAAAATTGATTAACTGACCGATTTATGTAATGGCATATGCCAATCAAATGAAGTTGTTATCCCTTATCTCTCTCTTTTAACGCGACTTTAACTCTTTCAGCGCCAAAGGCAATATTGAGGTTTTGCAAACAATACAGATTCAGGTGAGTCAGCTCGTAACGATTGAATGATTGGGGTTTAACGCCGTTTTTAACAATTTCTCTGTTATACCAGGCGGCCAGTTCACCTACTCATGCATTTCCTGGTTTTCTCACACCAGTACTCCACACAACAATCTTCCCAAGCAACTGGCTGCTTTTCCACATAGACTTAGCCCATTGGTGGAAGACGAATGACGCATGTCGCATTGACGTTTGTCAATCAGCTCGTAACGAGCTGTCTCACCTAAAATCAGCATTATTTGCCTTTTAGTTATCAAAATAGTACAAAATTGTATTACATGAGAAATGGAGACGCCCCGATTTTTAACATGGACGAGTCTACTTTAAATAATTCGGCGCTGAAAGAGTTAAACAGGATGCGACTGATTAAAACCAAAATTATCACATATCGAGGGCTTGATGTGAAACGGTTGTAACTAAAAACCTATTTTGAAAACCCGGGTTTAGGGGCGATTTTTACCCCTTTGTAAACAATGCAAATTTAGCTGCCATTGCTCAGAACGAGCAATGGCACCTAAATTTCCATTGTTTACCAAGAAAAATAATTTAACGCTTATGGCGAGGTGATTAACCTTGGTAAAAACATACCAATTTTAGTTATAACCGTTTCACGCCAAGCCCTCGATATTTATTTATGATATATTGATTCCTGGCATAGTTATTACTTACCCATATCAATGATGATGAAAACAATTTATAACCAGATATTACAATAAGATATGAGTTATATTGGTAGGTATCTATGATTTCAAGTTTCCACATACACACCAAATTGAAACAAGACCGTGACAGGAAGCAATTATATGTATATTCTAAAAACAGAAAGCACGCCTAACTGTCAATTATGCATACATCGAGAGCTTGGCGTGAAACGGTTGTAACTAAATTTCGTTCTGAGCAATGGCACCTAAATTTGCATTGTTTACAAAGGGGTTAAAACAGAAAGCACGCCTAACTGTCAATTATGCATACATCGAGAGCTTGGCGTGAAACGGTTGTAACTAAAATTCGTTCTGAGCAATGGCACCTAAATTTGCATTGTTAACAAAGGGGTTAAAATTGCCCCTAAACCAGGGTTTTCAAAATAGGTTTTTAGTTACAACTGTTTCACGCAAATCCCTCGATATACTTACATAACGGGTCAATTGCTAGTACAGGAACTTTACATAATATTGCTGAAGGGGGGGGGGGGGGGGGGGGGGGGGAATATGATCGCCGTCAGTTCATAAACATAATTTCACAATGTCATACGAAGCTTACCATCATTACACTTTGCGACCACCGAAGATCAAGATATGCAGGGATCAGCCTCCGAACAGACACTTGGGAATTTCCCTGTTTGCAAACTAGTCATACAAGCAGGGTAAGTCCCTACATCACGGTTACAACCAAACATTGGGCCATTTCCGTGTTTCGCTGGCCCAATCATATTACACCGAAATTGAACTCGAAATTGAATCCGAGTAATCATTCTAGAGGAAGTATTTTTTAGACTTTCTAGACGATTTCTGACTGTTTAATTAGTTTTATTCATACATTGACGTGTACATCCACGTGAGATTTGGGTGCAATGGTATTCAGGTGGTCATGACAACGAATAACCAATAAAAAATCAATTACGCTTTAAGTAATACCAGAAAGGTTGCTATATTACTGCCGTCTATTATAAGTAAGAACAGTCAACTCGCCAAAACGAGAAGTCGATTTAATTACTTCCAGTTATCCAGTTATCGAAGTGTTTGATTGATCCGTCGATTTATACTTAATTAATTCTTGTTGTCTTATGTATTTTCAGCTTCAAAATTCGTTTATAATTATAAAATTCATATTTAATTTACTTAAATGTTTGAAATGAAATGTAAGCCAGTAATAAACATCATAATACTGGTAACGTCACAGTATCAGTTTTGATTGCCCGTTTAAGTAATCAGAACTGCTTCTACGCTGTTTTCAAAGTACATATGAATAACAGGCATAGGTTCAAGTTAAACGATTAATTCGAATTATCGCGATTCCGAGTAAGTAAATCGTTCACATCAGGTAATGGTTTCGCCGAGTCCCGGTAGCTCAGTCGGTAACGACGCGGGCTGTCAATCCAGTGGTCATGAGTTTGAATCCCAGCTTGGACAACATTCTACCGACGTTTGAAAAAAGTCACTGTTTCAAACGTAATACGTCTTTCACCAAGGGGCTAACAGTCTATGTGGAAAAGCAGCCAGTTGTTTGGAAAATATGTTAGGTTGAGTGCTGATTCGAGAAAGCTAGGAAACACATGAATATGTGAACTGACCGCCGTGATACTGTTGAAAAATTGTCGAAAATGGCGTTAAGCCCCAATCAATCAATCACATCAGGTAATGGTTTCACATCAAACTTGTACCATAGCCATAATGTTGGCTGCCCAATTTATCTTGTCTTATCTTGATGTGTTTAAATTTGGTTTTGGACTCTTCAATAAGCAAAGCTGGACAAGTTCATTTTGAACATTCATCATTAAAAGGGTAACGGTTTCCATCCCCGTGCCTAATAAAGGGGGAAATCGGTATGTACCAGACGAGACAAAACATTTGCTAAATTATTGCATATTGATTATAAAGTGCTAAGCCTTGGTGCCAGAGGAATATATACCATCGGTATGTTGACTCTTCTGATCGGATAACACCTTTGCCAAGTCTTCCTTGTTTATTGTAATCATCAAAAACCGTTTAAACTGTAAATTACTAGGAAGATGACGGTGATCCAGACACAAACAGAACCACTTCATCCTAAAATCTCCCTTCGGAAGGCTTATGAAGGTTCCAAGAGAATGGGACGCGTCTGCGGTCTTACGGGATCATAATTATAAAGGTACATTGACGTTACACTATTTTGGCTACCAATTCAAGTATTTTATTTAAATAGATGCATCTAGGACGAAATAACATGTAGACGGACAGTCAAAGCTCTGGTATCCTCAACGGAAGCATAATTTCGCCTAAACGTTCGCAGTATGCAGATGTATTAAGACCCAAGCTCGCTAAGCGAGCAAGGGGCGTTCCTGATCAGGCTTAGCGGCGGTGCAACCTGATCTGGTCTTATCTTGTAACAGTGTCCCCGAAGGTCGGTTTTCCTGTGGCCAATAACTGTTTCAAAATGTAGATTTGTTTCTCCGTGTCGTAACTTGTACCATGCTACGGTCAGCAGGCTTAACCATTTTCCTCATATAGACGATTTCTGACGCCTCTGCAGTTGACCGCTTTTTGAAAACATAGCGACAAAAGAAGAAATTGCTCAAAACGAGCAATTTCTTCATTTGTTACCATGTTTTCAACTCTATTCAATTATTGTACTTTTATTTAAAGGGTGTTTCCAATTTTGTTCGGTTATGATTTTAAATTCGTCTGCTGCAGATGTGTTGTATGTGGTAAAGGGTTAAAGCGATTGTCTCTAGATGTTTGGGAACACAACTTTCAAACATCAATCTGCTGCAGACGACTTTGAAACCACCAAGGCAAAATTATGGAAAATGTCTAGAAACTTAAGTTTAATTATTGAATAGAGTTGAAAACATTTTGACAAAAGGTGAAATACGAGAACGTCATCCTCTTGTAACAGTGTTTTCCAAAGTCGTCTGCTACACACGTGTGTATGTTGGAAAGGGTTAAAGTGACTGTCTGTATACTTTGGGGATTCCAGCTTTCAGTCATCAAACACGTTTTCACTTACCACGTTTACCATTTCCCACATACGACAAATCTGCTGAAGACGACTTTGAAAACATCTACGCAGGAATATGGCTATTCTCTATAAATGAAAGTATAATTATTGAACAGATTTATAAACATTATGACAAAGTAAGATATTTCTCACTATGAGCATTTTTTTTTTTTTGTCACAACGTTTTCAAAAGTCGTCTGCTTCGGAGGCAAAACATGTGGTCTGGTGGAGAGAAATGGTCATGTAATAACTGTTAAAACCATTTTCGATTTAATTCTGCTTCCAAGGTTGTATTTTGATGGATCTGTAGTTTGCAGCTCTGAAAATGTGCAAACACGTAGTTGACCGGGTTAGTTAACAGGGTAACATTTTGCCATATAACACTGGATCAAGACATGCTCTCACAATATATAGATTTATTTTCATGTTGAAACATCTTTGATTTGTAAATATAATCACATTTCACATAAGTTCTAAGAATGTTCAGTAATCATGTAAATAGTCAGTGTTTAGTTTAAATATAGAAACTAGTGGACAATCGTAGAACTGGGTTTGTAGTCATGTAAATAGTCCGTGTTTAGTTTATATATATAAACTAGTGGGCAATCGTAGTACTGGGTTTGTAGTCATGTAAATAGTTAGTGTTTAGTTTAAATATAAAAACTAGTGGACACTCGTAGAACTGGGTTTGTAGTCATGTAAATAGTCCGTGTTTAGTTTATATATAGAAACTAGTGGGCAATAGTAGTACTGGGTTTGTAGTCATGCACATAGTCAGTGTTTAGTTTAAATATAGAAACTAGTAGGCAATCGTAGTACTGGGATGGTAGTCATGTATATAGTCAGTGTTTAGTTTAAATATAGCAACTAGTGGGCAATCGTAGTACTGGGTTTGTAGTCATGTAAATAGTCCGTGTTTAGTTTAAATATAGCAACTAGTGGGCAATCGTAGTACTGGGTTTGTAGTCATGTAAATAGTCAGTGTTTAGTTTAAATATAGAAACTAGTGGACAATCGTAGAACTGGGTTTGTAGTCATGTAAATAGTCCGTGTTTAGTTTATATATAGAAACTAGTGGGCAATCGTAGTACTGGGTTTGTAGTCATGTAAATAGTCAGTGTTTAGTTTAAATATACCAACTAGTGGGCAATCGTAGTACTGGGATGGTAGTCATGTAAATAGTCAGTGTTTAGTTTAAATATAGAAACTAGTGGACACTCGTAGTACTGGGTTTGTAGTCATGTAAATAGTCCGTGTTTAGTTTAAATATAGCAACTAGTGGGCAATCGTAGTACTGGGTTTGTAGTCATGTAAATAGTCCGTGTTTAGTTTAAATATAGAAACTAGTGGACAATCGTAGAACTGGGTTTGTAGTCATGTAAATAGTCCGTGTTTAGTTTATATATAGAAACTAGTGGGCAATCGTAGTACTGGGTTTGTAGTCATGTAAATAGTCAGTGTTTAGTTTAAATATAGAAACTAGTAGGCAATCGTAGTACTGGGTTTGTAGTCATGTAAATAGTCAGTGTTTAGTTTAAATATAGAAACTAGTGGACAATCGTAGAACTGGGTTTGTAGTCATGTAAATAGTCCGTGTTTAGTTTATATATAGAAACTAGTAGGCAATCGTAGTACTGGGTTTGTAGTCATGTAAATAGTCAGTGTTTAGTTTAAATATACCAACTAGTGGGCAATCGTAGTACTGGGATGGTAGTCATGTAAATAGTCAGTGTTTAGTTTAAATATAGAAACTAGTGGACACTCGTAGTACTGGGTTTGTAGTCATGTAAATAGTCCGTGTTTAGTTTAAATATAGCAACTAGTGGGCAATCGTAGTACTGGGTTTGTAGTCATGTAAATAGTCAGTGTTTAGTTTAAATATATAAACTAGTGGACAATCGTAGAACTGGGTTTTTAGTCATGTAAATAGTCCGTGTTTAGTTTATATATAGAAACTAGTGGGCAATCGTAGTACTGGGTTTGTAGTCATGTAAATAGTCCGTGTTAAGTTTAAATATAGCAACTAGTGGGCAATCGTAGTACTGGGTTTGTAGTCATGTAAATAGTCAGTGTTTAGTTTAAATATATAAACTAGTGGACAATCGTAGAACTGGGTTTGTAGTCATGTAAATAGTCCGTGTTTAGTTTATATATAGAAACTAGTGGGCAATCGTAGTACTAGGTTTGTAGTCATGTAAATAGTCAGTGTTTAGTTTAAATATAGAAACTAGTAGGCAATCGTAGTACTGGGTTTGTAGTCATGTAAATAGTCAGTGTTTAGTTTAAATATAGAAACTAGTGGGCAATCGTAGTACTGGGTTTGTTGTCATGTAAATAGTCCGTGTTTAGTTTAAATATAGCAACTAGTGGGCAATCGTAGTACTGGGTGTGTAGTCATGTAAATAGTCAGTGTTTAGTTTAAATATAGAAACTAGTGGGCAATCGTAGTACTGGGTTTGTAGTCATGTAAATAGTCAGTGTTTAGTTTAAATATAGAAACTAGTGGGCAATCGTAGTACTGGGTTTGTAGTCCTGTTAATAGTCCGTGTTTAGTTTATATATAGAAACTAGTGGGCAATCGTAGTACTGGGTTTGTAGTCATGTAAATAGTCAGTGTTTAGTTTAAATATAGAAACTAGTGAACAATCGTAGTACTTGGTTTGTAGTCATGTAAATAGTCCGTGTTTAGTTTATATATAGAAACTAGTGGGCAATCGTAGTACTGGGTTTGTAGTCCTGTAAATAGTCCGTGTTTAGTTTATATATAGAAACTAGTGGGCAATCGTAGTACTGGGTTTGTAGTCATGTAAATAGTCAGTGTTTAGTTTAAATATAGAAACTAGTGAACAATCGTAGTACTTGGTTTGTAGTCATGTAAATAGTCCGTGTTTAGTTTATATATAGAAACTAGTGAACAATCGTAGTACTGGATTTGTAGTCATGTAAATAGTCCGTGTTTATTTTAAATATAGAAACTAGTGGACACTCGTAGTACTGGGTTTGTAGTCATGCACATCGTCAGTGTTTATTTTAAATATAGGAACTAGTGGGCAATCGTAGTACTGGATTTGTAGTCATGTACATAGTCATTGTTTAGATTAAATAGAGTTTGAATAAAGTGATATGTTAAACATCTAAAATCGGTCAGTATATAGTTCGGGACTTCCATAAACTGGGAATCATCTTCGTTTGAAACCCATGCAATTATCCAGGAGGCCAGCCTCTGAAAATAGAGAAAAATATATTTCAAATTCGTGCTATAATGTGGACACACTAAATGTGTGAATCTACAAAGTAAAGACTTCAAAACTGTTACTAATGGCTGCCCTTCAGGATTGCGGTTATAGCATTAAGACTGACTGACAGGTGTCAGGGTAAATGAACCAGTAGTACTGGTAACTTACCAAGGAAACGACTTGATAAAACTGAACAATTATTGAAGGGGCGTAAAACCAATCAATCATTGAATGGTCTACACAGTAATAACTTCCCCCACACAGCAAAGCAGCAGCAGATGACTTTTAAAATAAATAGGCTAAATTATAGAAACTCTCTATAAGGGGAAGCTTAATTTAAAAAAAAAATGAAAACATTGTGTCAAAAGGAGGACATTGCTCTTTAAGAGCAATTTATCCTTTTACAGCAAAGTTGTCAAAAGTGGTCTTCTGTAGTCGCGTCAAAACGCGTCTTTTTGTAAGAAAGGGTTTTAAATAATCCACAATATATTATTTTTAATATAATACAATACAATATGTTTTATTGCATAACAACTATAAGTTTTATAGCAAGTTGAACAAACAAAAATCGTCCACTTTTAATTTTATTTGTTTGGAACAAACAAATTATAGAGAGCTAAAATTCTGAAGCCATACGTCTTATGGAAAATTCCCTAAATTTCATACGCGTGAAAGTAGTACTCAATACTTGCTCTTACTTTTCAAATGTATCACGATATTTGAAATAATGATATATTTATATCGTCTTTGTTTTCTTATGTGGTTCTTATATTCAAAGAGAATTTGGAATAAAATGAAACATTGTATTTTAAAACATGAACGCGGAGAGATTTTTAAATCTCAATGAGTGAACTGCTACAGGGAGAACTATTTCCGATTTAAGCTCCAGATACGGTATTTGAATTTTCAATCACGCATTGAAAATGTAGATAAAAACAGAATTGAAAATATTTTCTTTGTGCCTTGTCGGCCATATAAATATAGTATAAAGAATTAAAAAAGCAAATATGTGCGTCATAAAATGCATTTAAAATGAGAGTAACACATTTGCAGAGAAATCGTGATCGTCGAATTATATTTATAAATACAACGGTATGGGGGGAGGGTCTAAAGTGCGGACGCGATCTGCGGACAATACATTATAGAGGGAAAATGCGGACAAATGCAATATAGGGGGAAAATGCGGACGCTATAGAATATAGAGCAAATCTGCGGACGCTATGATTTGTTGTAAAAAATGTTTAAATAAAGATGGGCAAAATGTGTATAATTTGTTACATATGATCATATCCGGGTTTCTTTGTAAATATATAATGTGTTTGATTGCTTTTATCAGTGATATAGATTAAACCAAAAATCGAGATCATGCTGAAATGGAATCTCTTTGTAAAGTAGTTTTTAACGACTTTCCTCTTTATATCATATCTTATAGATATCAGTAACGAGAATTGATGGATTGATTTTCCGACAAGTAATGTCTTTTGACGCATCTGCAGCGGACGAATTTGAAAACATTGCAAGAATAGAATAGGTTGCTAGTAACTAGCCATAGATTTTGCTTCAATTATATCCTCTCCTTTACAATCGATTGAAGGGTCATGGGTTCTAGTTATTGTTTGGCCTCTTCATTTTCTACTTTGTAACTTTCAACAGTTTTCCATGTGCCATACTACGAGGCAAATGATCCATGCAACATTCTATTCTGTAGGGTACTTGGAATGGGCAGAACAATTTAAATAACAAATAAACAATAAGTATATATATATATATATACAACACTTTTAATCTTAATT